>MU383130.1:163964-342486 GCA_022495125.1 Xylaria acuta | reverse complement strand
AAAACATTATATAAAAATTTATAGCTAAAAAATATATTTAAAATCTTCGTTATTAAACGTTTAGGACTTAAAAGCAAAAAGTTTACTAAAAAATAGTACTTTAAACCTAAAATAAAATTATAACTTATTATTAATATATTTTTAATTTATAACAATTAAAAATATTTAGTTAAAATATTATTAGATTTTAGTAATATTATATTAATAATATTATTTTTTTAAGCTTAAAAATAAAAGTTATTATTAATTAAATAACTTTACGTTTATACGTTAACTATATTTAATATAATTTATAACAACTAAAAAAAAAAATATTATATAAAATTTTTAGTTTTAAAATATTAAAAAAATTATTTTATTTAACTAAGTTTTAAACTTAGCAAAATAAAAAATTAAAATATTATTTTTTTATATTAGTAGCTTTAAAAATATTAACTTATATATTTTTTTGAAAATAATACGGGCAAAATTATTTTTATATTAAACTTTTGCTATTAAAACTATATAAGTTTTAAAGTTATTTTTTTAAAAAACTTTATTAAAATTAGCTTTGCTTCGGTTTTTAAACAATTTTAAGAATTTTTTTTTATTATAACCGAAAAAGCTATTTAGCGCTTTTTAGACTATTAGCTTTAAAACTATACTATAAACTTTAAAAAAAAAAAGATTTTTTTTTAAAGTTTTTTATATACTATAACTGCGCTAGAACTAAAAGCGTTAAAATTTTAGCTAAATAAAATGTTTAAAATTAGCTATATTTGAAAATTTACTTTATTTTACGGTGTGCTATTAATGTTTGTAAATAAAAAAAACTTTAAAAATTTTTTATAACTAGTAGTAAATTATCGAAAGCTTAATAAAATTATAGTTTTTGTTTATTATTTAATATTTTTTATTATTAAGTTATAAGCTCGGTTTTAAACGGCAAAATAGTTTATAAAAATAAATTTTAAATCGGGATTTTATTTAATCCGGATTAAAAAAAGCTATAAATAAAAAATAGCTTTTAGGTATAAATATAGGTTATTTGAATATATAGTTATATTTATAAGTTTTATTAACGTTTTAGCTATATTTTAAGCTTTTATAAACAATATTTTTATAAATATAATTAATACTAGCTTACTAATATATTTAAATAATTTTTTTATTTATGTTAATATTTTTAAAAAATATAACGTACTTATAAACAAAGTTTTTTGCCGGTTAATAAAATATTATTTTGTTATTATTCTGTAAAAATATAAATAAATAGTTTAAAAAGTTAAATTTTTAAAATATATTATTAATTTTTAAAGCATAGCGATAACTTTTAATAAAATAAATTATATTATAAACTAGCAAGCTTTTATAAACTTTAAAAAGTATTAATAGTTTGTTAGCTTTATAAACTTTTATTAACGGTTTATTTAAAGGTTTTTTATTATAATTAAACTTTTTACGGATATAAACGCGTTAGATTGAGCGTTATAGCAATAAACTAAAAATATAGCTAATATATTTTTAAAATTAAAAAAACGCTTTATAACAGCTTTTATTTTAATATATTTCGATTTTAATAAAATCGTATATGTAAAAACTAACGCTTTAGATTTTACGCTAAAATATATTTTATTTTAAAAAAATAATAATAATAAATTATATTTTATTATATTTTATTTTTAAAAGCTAATACTAGCAAAAATAAACTATAAAATATATAATAAAAAATTGCTAGCGATTATAAATTATTTTGCTAAATAAAAATATTATTTTAAAAGTATTAAATATTATATTAAAATATATTTTAACTATTAAAACTTAATATATTTTATTATAATTAAACTATTAAATCGAAAATAAGCTAAGTAAATATAACAACTATTTAGTTATTAGTTTATTATTAACTATTATTTAAGATAGCTTAATATTAAAGTAAACATTATATTAAAGTTACTATAATATTGTTTTAAAAAAAAAAAAAATAAAAACTAGCCGATTATTTTGGTTTTATAAAAAAAACATTTTTTTTATTTAAAAAAAACAATATTTATAGCTTTTGTAGCAATATTATTAAGTTTAAAATAGCTATATAGCTTAACTATACCCTGCTAAACTTTTAATTTTATAAAAAAAATTAAGTTTATAGGGTAAAAAAACCTAAATTATTAAACGTAAAAGGCTAACCTAGGCAAGAATGTAAAAAAATAAAACAGACTATTTTATTGTAAAAGTTAGTTATAAATATTTATTATGCTTTAAAAAAAGGTTATAAAATCGGAATATAATACTATAGTAATAAGCTATATAAATATAAATAAAACTATAAAGCTAGTTATTCGCAATTTTTAATAGCTTAACCTAAAAGCAGCTATATAAAAATATATAAATAAATATTATAAATATTAAAAAAATAAAAATTTTTATTATATACTTTATAAACTATTTTAATTTATAAAACTTTATTATAAGCTATAGCAAACAATAACTATAAACTTTATTATAAACTTACTATTATTAAATAAATATAACTTTATTTAAGTTATAATTAACCTTTTTATTAAAATAATATATTTTATATTTTTAAAAATAAAAAAAATAAAAACTAAAAATTTTATTAAAATTTTTGCTAAAGTTTATTAAAAAGTATATAGTATTTTTTTAAATATTATATTTAACTAAAATTTTAAGTTTACTGCTTATTTATAGCAAAATTTTTTTAAGCTTATAAGTATTAAAAGCTAAATAAATATAATATTTTATTTTTAAACTAATAAATAAACTAAACGAATTAATTAAATTCTAAAAATTTATTTATAAGCTTTTATTAATTATAAAATATTTAATTAAAAAAACTTATTGTTTATTATAAAATTTGCTTATAATAATACTTTTTTAACTTTTATTTATATAACGTTTTTTTTTACTAACTATAATTATTATTTTATAGCTTATAACCTTTTACGTAGGGTAGTTCGAAATTTAAATAGTTAGTTATATATATATTAAATAATATAAGTATATAAAAACGCTAAAAAATACTTAAAAAAAAACCGGCAATAAATAAAAAAATAGGCTAATAAGCGAAAAAAAAAAGCTCCTATATATAAAAAAAATTAATTAATAATATTTAACGCTAAAAATATTAAAACTAAACGCTTTATAAAAAAGTTAAACAAAAAAATATTAGGCTTTTTTAAAGTTTAAAAAGTTATTTTATTTACTGCTATTAAACTTATACTTTTAAAAAAATAAAAGATTTATAATTTATTTTATATTTTGTTTATTGAACTTTTTCGCGCTAGCAATTAAAAACTTTTTAACTTTAACTAAGTTTTATATAAAATAGCTTTAATAAAAGCAAAAAAATATTAAATAAATATAATTATAAACTTTATTAAAACTAAAAAATATATAAAGTATTTAGTTAAGTAATAAAAATAGCTTGCTAAAAAATATTAAACTTAAAAACTTTTTAACTACTTTAATAACAACAAAGCTAAAGCTAAAGCTAAACAATTTTATTATAAAAATTTAAGCAAACTTGCTAATTTATAAATATTTTAGTAGTAGCTTAAAAGCAAACATAAAAAAAAAGGAAATAGTATTATATAAACTTAATAAGCTAAATTTAATATTATATATATAATTATATAAGCAGGAAACTGCGTTAAAGCTTTTACCCGCGATTAAAGCTTTTATTTACGTTTGCTTAATTAAATATATAACCTAGCTAAAACTTAACGGGTTAGCAATTCCGGTCGGCAATTGTTCGCAAAAGTCGGTAACTATATACAAAGCTATTTAAATATAAAAGACCCTAGGTTTCCTACTGGCTAAAAAAGGGGACAAGACCTTTATAACCCCCTTAACGCCCTAGATAATTATTATAATTTGAAGACTATTCCAAGCCCTTGATTCAAGCCCTTGTTATAGGGGGGGTGTATTCGATTAGCAGTAGGTAAAATCACATGCGGCCTTGGGTGCATTAAAAAAAAAGTCTCCCCCTTCCCTGCCTGCGTGGTTATACTGACAGAAACAAGGCGTTCGCGAAAAACCTCTCACGAGTTTTCTCTAACCATTGAGTCATCCATTACCTGCAAAGCGGAGATGACTGGAAAGGGTTGTTATCTAGGTATATGTAATGACAAACAACCGCTTGCATTGCCCAGCTAGCTGCCGTTCCACTTTTCTTAAGTGTCATATAATAATCGTAAACGCTATAACTGTCGAATAAAGTTGCAGTGGATATAGGTACGCCCTAAACAGGCTGTAGCATGTGCAATAGTTTGTATGATCTATACCAATCAGGTTGTGTTGGGCGGGCCATTATAACAACAGAAATGTTGGTAACGTTATAGAGACATGAACAATGAAAGAGCGTACCAGTTTTAGTAGGCTCAGAAGCTAAACAAGTCGAAACCAGCAACATAACATACTAACTAATTAGACAATTACAACAACAACAAGAGTAATTCAGAAACCTTGGCTTCGCTATTGTCTCGGAACCTTAGAACCAAGCACCGGTCCCCAAAACTTGTACCGAATGGGCTGTGAGGCTGGATGTATATCAACAGTAGGGTAGTTTGTTAGTAAGCAAGGAACTTACTCCTTGTTCAATAGCAATACTCAACACCATGAGTTAGAGCTATGGCAACAGTACTATAGATATTGATATGGATTTTAATTAGATCAAATATAAACCTGCAGCGGCGTTTAAACAATGCGTTGGTATTTGCTTGGGTGTGTGCCATACCTTGGCTGTCACGGGTAGGTTATATTGTAACTTCGTGAACAGGCGCAATGTCTTATGTCTGCCACATCATATGAGATAGATCCATAGATGGCAGGTAGGGAGATAAAGAGGTGCCATTTCTCTTATACAACATGTTCTTATACCCTCCTAGGTCTGCGCACAAGTTGCATGGTTAACTTGGTAGAAATAAGTTGCCTGGTAAGACTACGACAATTGCAATGGCAAGCCTGGCAGGTTTTTGGGAGTGCTCTTATAGCAGTAACTATATGCATTGTTTTCGACTATCCAAACCGCGTTGCATAGCATATTAAGCCATAAAGTGGTAGTGTTGTACTGGCTGTCTTGTGTCGTCCTAAGAGGTAGTAGGTAGCGTTTCTACAAAAAAGGGGGGCGGGAAAGACAGTACGTACTTTTACTCGGCACAGTATGAAAACTGCAGCTTCTTCTTAGATTGGCTGCAAATCGCTTAAAAGTGGGCCGCCTACTAACTTGGGCAATTGAGCTCGGGTAAGCTTTCTCTCGACCTTTCGACGCTCTGCGTCCAGCTGAGGTCTCCCGCCTTTCTCACGAAGATTCGCCGGATATCCCCCGACAACTCGCCGCGGTTCCGCGTTTCGGGCCTGTTGTCGATGGCTTCCTATCCCGAGGCCAATGCAGCAGCAGCTTCTGCCGACGTCACAGCGGCGGTGGCGCCGCCACACCAACCCCAGCATGAGCACGAGCACGGGCACGAGCACGAGCAACCATACGATCAACAGCACGGACAACAACATCACGATCAGCAACAGCAACAGCAACAACAGCAACAACAACACACGCCGCATCAACCACCCCCGACACCCCCGCTGAACGATCACGACCATCACGACCATCACCAACACCACAACGATCACAACGATCACAACCACCAACCGGCAACAACGACGGCGACGCATCCGGAGCTGTACGACGATGCAGCCCTCGTGTCGCCGGTGCCCGCCACCGCCGTCGTCGCCCATCATGGCCTCCAAGTGCTGCAGGCTGCGTCTGCAGCGCCCGTGTCGCCCACCAGCAACGATCTGGCCCAGCAATATGCCCAGTCTGCCGCACTGCAGATGGGCGAGCCGCCGTTCTCCCCGTCGCTTGCCCACCCCGCCATCACCCCGCCAACCGCAGCAACGCATGCGTCGCAGAAGGTCACCCGTCTCCGTCGCGCGTGCGACATGTGCAGTCAGCGCAAAGTCAAGGTATGTCGCCGTGATGCCGCCGATGCCAGTGCACACTTGCTGCATGGGACTGACGCCAACTTGGGCAGTGCGACGAATCCGGCCCGCCGTGCAAGCCGTGCTCGGATCTCCAGGTGGAATGCACCTTCAGGCGAGAGATGAAACGCCGTGGCCCGCCAAACAAGCACGCCGAAGCCGCCAGAGCCGCCAAGCGCAATTATCTTGATAACGGATCGCCAATATCGCACGATGCTGCCGAGACTCTGGTGTCTGTTGCGACCGCCGATGGGCCCCTCGCCCTCGATGCTGAGGCCATCGCGCCTTGGCCCGTCCTGCAGCTGTTGGTGGACGACTTCTTCACTTATATCCATCCCCTCATGCCCTTTCCACACGAACCGTCCTTCCGCCGGGACTTCGCGAGTCGGGCAGATCGAACGAACCGCGAGTTTCTGACACTTTTGGCCAGCATGATTGGTGTCTTGGTTGCGTCTTTCCCTCGCAGTGCTCGTGCACATTTAAAAGCCCAGCACAGTGCCGGGCTGTTCGCAACAGCAGTGACCATGATAGATCATTGTCGCTCCATCGCTCTTGAAGCGCGGGGTGTTGCGTTCATGGCGAAACAGGACATGAGCGTTGACGATGCTGCTGCCAGTTACTTCCTTGGTCTAGCTGCTGGTTATACTTTGCAATGGAAACCATGCAGGCGCTTCTTGGCCGAGACGATGTCCTTTTGCAGAGAGCTTGGCACCCATCGACCACGAGACTCGTTCAGCTTGGCCGCGTCTGTACCCGACCTTGCAGGCGCGCTCAATGCCGCAGCGAACAAGCCAGTTGATCATATCAAAGATCAGATAGGCAAACGGATATTCTGGGTCCTGGTCGCGGGTATACGGTAAGCCTTACAAATCTCTGTAACCAAGAGGCCCGGGTATATACTAAGTTTGTTTTCAGATCGATGAGCCAATTAGGAGCGTCTATCAATGAACTACCCCTACCCCCGCCAACCACGCAGGAACCGTACCCAGAACAACCAGCCGAGGTTGATGACGAGTACATATTTTCCGACCAGATCTTACCACAGCCAGAGGGAACTATCTCTCTTATCACTGGATTCAACAGGAATATCCGTATATACATGACGATGAATGAGCTCATCGGGGTTGAAATGTGCTATGGAATCAACTTTTTCGATTGGAGTGCCCAGAAGAATATCATTAGCAACGGCCTAGTGTCGGCGAAACAAGCAATAGAGGATCTGCCTCCACAATTGCAAATCGTCAAAGCCGAGCCTGATCAGAACGACCCTGCAGAGCTGGACCAGGCAGGACTCAAATATTGTCCACCCGCCTTCCCTGAGGCGCAACCCGAGAACGATGTTCGGCGGGCGCTTGCCGAACCCGTACGACGACGACAGCTGCAATCTGAAATTCAAAAGGCCAATATCCATGCATCGCAGCTCGCGACGCGATCATACTTTGTAGAGCGCTATCTCAATCTTCGGGATGCTCACCCTGAAAATACTCAGGGAGTGAAATACGATAGGGATGAGATGGTGGCCGAGGAACGAGAATTAATCGTGCAAGATCTGCTGGCCGTCCTGACCTCCATCAGCCAGCGGAATCTGGAGCCAAACGGCCAGTCCATGATCAACAAGATCCGGCAGGTCGCTAGCACTCTAGTCCAGGCCGCTTCGGAGCGCAAGGGACCTGTCGCTATCAAAGCCGAGCAGTATCTCCACAAGTTCATCGAGATTCTCATGAAACTCGAGCGGTCTGGCGCAGCTGCCGTAGTCGGCGCTGCTACGAGCACGATGGGCCCGCAGGACGAGGAGGAAGAGCTCAGGAATTGGGTTAGTCTTCGCGAATGCCAGCTGCAGTTCATCTCTTCTGGAGGCTTCCTGAGCGATCTGTAGTGAAGTTTGCTGGCTGTCTGCTAGTATAGGCACGACTTCTTTTGCATTATTGTATTCCTGGGCTCTGTATTTGCTGTACAAATTTAGGGGCAGAGCGGGAGTTACAGCCGTGGTCCTGGCTTATCGTGTTTCTGGTGTTCTTCCTCGGTCTATCTTGTTAATGATAATTCGGTAGCTAACTCTACACAAAGAATTGACCAGACGTGGGATTTTCGCAATGTTTCTGCGCGGGACTGTGTTGCGTTGGTCTCCATTCCAGACTTGTGACAGAAGGAACAAGCGTCAAAGTCTCCTAGGATATCGTCACTGGAGAAAAATGGAGTCCTGATGGAGTATATATCTTTATATATACAATTGCGCGATTGTAGATCGCACCAGTTTGGTTTCTTTGTACTTTGATGCTTATTTACATATTTACAAATGTGTGAAGCCAGATTCCGGCCATAACATAAATATACACAAAGTAAGTCTAGGGAGAAAAAGGTAGCAGAAACTCCATCTGTCCACCCTTTGTTTTCGGTTGGTCAGTGCAACGGCTTAGACCGAAGGTGCAGGGAATGATCCGTCGTCGTTGCGCTTGCAGTTTGAGATGGCGGTGAGCTCGGCGGGGCAGGCGACCTGCTTGAAGTTGACGCTGGGGTTGTCGGCGTTCTGGAACCAGTCGAAGCGCCAGTAGCAGCCGGCCCGCAGCGAGGCCGGCATGTTGGACGCGTCGCATTCGCCGCGGCTGCCGACGCCGCCGTACTGTTGGCCGGGCAGAGACTGGCCGAACTCGCTCCGGCACCCGTCGAAGAGCCCCACGCCGCCGCCCGGCATCAGGAGGTCGAAGTGGTTGTTGCCCAGGTCGCCGCCGGTGTTGGTGCTCTGCACGATCATCGACTTCCCTGCCACCGGGCCGGATGTGAAGTCGAGTCTGGGGGGAGCAATGTTAGTAATGATGACTGACGGTTAACGGTAGGAGGCGAGGCGAGGCTTGGAGAAAAAAAAAAAAAACGTAACTGGTAACAAGCGCAGCACCAGGAACTCTCAGAACCGCCCCCGATGGCCGTGGCGGCGAAGCCGTAGGCCAACCTGTCGTTGACGGCCCAGGGGGAGTAGTTGGTGCAAGCGTAGGCGTTGCCGCCGTCGCAGCCCGACTTGGCGTCGACGTCGGCGAGAGGGTTGTTGCTGGCGTCGCAGGTGCGCGCCGGCGAGGACACGGGGGCCTTGCCGCTCCACGAGCAGCTGGGCTTGCAGCAGTCCCAGTAGCGCGTCGTCACGCCGCTGCCCGAGGCCGCATACGCGGTGCTGGCGGCGGCGGCTAGGAGGCCGAGGATGGTGGTGGTCTTGGAGTACATATTTGGATTCTGATTTTCAAAACTTTTGGCGAGGTTTGTTGTTGGCACTGTCTGGTGGATTTCGTGAAAGAAAACAGATATTCCCCCGTGGGAATCCTGGGGTTTTATATACACCTGTGGTTAGTTGCCTAGATCGCCTCAACCATACTACAGGTACCCCGGTTATCCTGATCTGGTTTCCCTATCCAGCATATATCAGAATCCCCACGTGTTACTGCACTACCCAGGTAAAAGGTGACGTAAGTAGTGCCAGTAAGACGCAGTAGGATACGCAGGGAGCTCAATCGATCCTCATATTTCACGCTGCAACGCTGTTCCTGGGAGAGGTAGCATGGCGAATGCCGCTAGGGGGACTCGCCTTGTTTTCCACACGATGTGCTTCCTTGGCTCGAGTTTCTTCCAAGGTACTAAGTGTGAGTAAAGGACGGCTCGGCTGGCCCGTCCGCAACGAAGAAGACTCCCGATTTGGCAAGATACTCTGCGCCCCAACAATAGTGACCGAGGCCAAGATTGGAGGAAGGGGACGGCGTTCATGGAATGCCAATCTTATAGAATTAGGTAACCCGGTAGGAGGGTCCCGGCCATCGGGCTATAACGAGATAGATTTAATCAAATCTACGGGAGCGTTTCAGGTTGATTGACGATGATCTACGCGGCGGGGACGCTAGCTGGGGGGTTGATCTGTGTGAAGGGGTCCGGATACACTGCAACTCAGCGGGTATACCTGCCGCGAACGACGGCAGCTAGAGCCGACGCTCCGGAACTAGAGGCTGGTTACCCTATTAGGAGGTATGCGAGGCGAATTCGCGATTCTTGGGTGTACCAAATGAATTACGGTCCCGGAATAAATAAGTTAGATAGCTGGTGGCTGGGAGATCAACGGTGTTCTATAAAAACTAGAAGGTGGCCACTGGATCTTGTGGAATTCCTGAGTATGTGGCTAGCGATCTGATTACTATATTAGGTAGGTCTTTCGGATGACAAGACAGCCTCGGCCGTTTGGAGTTCTAGCTCTCGAGGCCCATCGTTGTGATCTCATCCATTCTACCAAGATAAATATGCGAGTATCCTGTATACGAAAAGCGGGACAACGTATTTCATTTTAATCATATATCCTTTTAAACAGGCATCCCCACACTCGGCCGGGGGCACCTGCAGGGGTTCCGATGCGAGAAGCTTACTAGGACGGGAATGATGTTGAAGACGGCAGGCACCTTGATGGTCAAAATTGCAACGCCGCGTTTTACTGGCTTACAACCAACATAAGGCTGTGAATGCCCTCACATCGACTACACACAGGATTGGATTGAAATTTTTATTATTGTCTAAGAAGATGTGGCCTTCTCCTTACGAATTCTACTTGGTGGAAGTAATAGGGCTGGGCATTCAATCGGCTGGGCCTATGCGTCACCACTCTCTGGCACACCCGCAACGTCGATTGTTCGTCACAACCGTCCATGGCGTCATTGATCTAGACGAACGGGAATGATGGCTATGAGGCTTCAGCATAAGGGCTTTTTCCGCCGCCGGAAACCATGATCGATCGTTTCTAAGGACTGTTCAAAACTACTCATTCAGTCAGCGAAAGCCCATTTACAAGCACCGAATCGCCGGCTGAGCATATTACTCTCCAACCCATCTTGAAAAATTTACCCAGAATTAGTCGATATAATTACTCGATTAAGTAATATGCCTTATCCCGACGAGTTCGAAGGCTTCATGATCAATGAGCTTGGCAAGTACCAAGACTTCAGAAAGCAGACTGTAGGTCTTGTCTTGCTTTCATTATTCGTATTACCATTTGTACAGCCCTCATGCTGATTAATACTTTGCTACACAGTTCAAGCCAAAGAAGTTTGGCGACAACGACATTGACATTAAGATTGAGTGTTGTGGTGTTTGCGGCTCAGATGCACATACCGTAACTGGTGGTTGGGGAGATGCTCCAACGCCCCTCTGTGTGGGCCACGAAATCGTAGGCAAAGCAGTCAAGGTAGGCTCGCAGGTGAAAGACGTCAAGGTTGGGGATCGCGTCGGTGTAGGCGCCCAGGTATGGTCGTGCTTGAAGTGCCCTCAGTGCAAGAGCGAAAACGAGAACTATTGCCCGCACAAAGTTGGTGAGTCGCAATGCAAAGTACCCTGTACTATGCCCTAGGTCAGACTGCTGACACACACAGACACTTACGGAGCTCCCTATCCTAGGGAAGCTGATCCAAATGAGACTCTCAGCCAAGGTGGCTTCGCATCTCACATCCGTGCCCACGAGTACTTTGTGTTTCCCATACCAGATGCCATTCCCTCCCACCTGGCGGCGCCCATGATCTGCGCCGGATTGACGGTATGGGAGCCTTTAGTGCGAGCGAACGTAGGGCCCGGCCAGCAGGTCGCCGTCGTCGGTCTCGGTGGGCTTGGCCACTTCGCCGTCATGTTCGCTAACGCGCTCGGCGCGGAGGTGACGGTCATCTCTCACTCACCCAGCAAGAAAGACGACGCTCTGAAGCTGGGCGCTAAGCACTTCGTGAGCAGTGGAGAGGAGGGTTGGGCCACGCCGCTGGCGTTCAAGTTCGATTTTGTTCTCAGCACCGCCGATGTGCTGTCAAGGTCCGCGCTCCTAGACTACCTCTCCGTTCTCAAAGTCGGCCGCAAATTCCACTCAGTCGGCCTACCCGACCACCCCATCACGGAACTCAAGCCTCAGCAGCTCATGTCCAACGCCTGCAGCATCGGATCGAGCCACATCGGCAGCCGCGAAGAGTGCTTGGCCATGTTGAAGTTTGCTGCTGAGAAAAAGCTGTTCCCCATGGTCGAGACCGTGCCTATCTCCGAGAAGGGCTGTGCTGAAGCCATTAAGCGTGTTACCAAGAACCAAGTTCACTACCGCTCTACCCTCGTCGATTACGACAAGGCCTTCGGGGCTTAGGGTTACGAGATGCCGAGCTGGATTAAATAGCATGATGCAGTGCAGTACTGGGCAGTAATGAAGCTTTTTAGCTCAATACCAACACAATGTGATAAAGCGCCAAGTGTTTGGTGCTAAGTTGGTGTGCTCTCCCGCTAATAATTGATATGCTGGCCAGGTCATTAGTAGCAAAAGCATTACTACGATTTCTCGACTAGAAGGATGGGTGGGGGGTTTTGCATGCATCCTGATGAACCTCGTCTTTAATTGGAGTGTATGTGTGTGAAGGGTTCAAAGACGCCTTCGTGGGCCAAGTAAGCCGATTTATTTACCGAAAGCTTGTTGCCGATCCCACGGCGGTATTGGTACGACTGAAATATCAGAGCTTTATAGGAAGCACTGCAACACTGAGCATCCCTTACAGTAGGTAACCTAGAGTAGGTTAGGAGGTTGATTTCCTACCGTGACCAAAACTTCAGTACCTTGGCGCAAGGTACTGTATATAATGGAATAGTATTACCTAATGACGGTCGGGTTGCTAAGGGGCATACTGGATGTTCACTTTTGTTACTTACCTACATGGACGGCACCTACGTCATTAGTTGCAGGACCCCTATTTTCCATAACGGCAAGATGTTGAGGTGACCGGGGATTGTTACTACTTACTTACTGTATGTAGGCGGTTTGGGACTGCCTACTAATTTATTTTGCAACGTTAGCTTGAGACAGTGATTTGTGGCTGAAAAGACAAACGTCTGGTGTATCTATGTTTGGTTATCTAACTTCCTGGGATATGTACTGTATCTAATTCCTCCGCACCCTCAACTGGGCCCCGGTTTTCATTCTTCAACTACATATGTACAGAGTCAACTCTATCTGGATCTTGACTTACACACCCTCATCCGTACAGCATGCGTTTAAATAACATCCTCCCTTGTTTATGCACAAGATTTATTTACCCCTCGCTGCGACCATCAATCGCGGACACCATACAATTCGAGGTTGCATAGATGAAGCACATACAAGAGGAGACCTATAACAAGCCACAGTACCCCGTGCAGCACGTAGCCTACCTATAGAGTTGCATATGTAGGTAGGTGCCCATAGAGGTGCCTGACAACTCGGTACATGTAGGTTTGGTTAGGCGGTCCAGGTACCTACGTCCTACCCAAGGTACCTACTACGCACGTTGAGCCTCGTCGGTGGTCCACCCACTCGTGCCAAGAACGCGCTATTGCCGACTTAGCCAGCTGCCCAGGCTGAGATTGCTGATTTTGGTATCCTTGAAAGGAGAATCGCGGAAAAGTAGTCAACTTTTAATCCGACATTTGACAATCCATTGATTGACCTGCCTCGTCCGCCTCGTCCGCCTCCGACTGCAGCATCCATTGTCCACAACATCCGGCATACATCCCGTTCGCGACGCAGCCTCGGGCGCATAAGCGTGCAACAGACGGTCGGAAAAGCCGATCGACCACGTGAACCGGAGAGCTGTCCCGACACGCGACTTTATCGTCAGCATCAATACTCCTACCTTACAGCATTGATACCCACACAAGCATCGACACACAGATATGTCATCGGGATTGACGAGACGCCGTGGCGGCGGCGGCACCACGAACGACGCCGAGTCCAGCAACGGCGTCAGCCGCTCCCACTCCTCGGCTGGCGTGCGCGACGCCGCCCCCGAGACCAGCTACGAGAACAGCGAGAACGGCCATAAGATAGCGTTCGACCCCCGCGACATCAGCGAAAGCGCCGAGAGGAGCAAGCAGCCCAAGCTCACCTTGATGGACGAGGTGGTGCTCCTGGGGCTCAAAGACAAGCAGGTAAGCACGCGCTGCCCGGACGACGGTGGCATGAGACGCCCGATGCTGATGACCGCTATGATCAGGGCTATCTGTCTTTCTGGAACGATAACATCAGCTATGCCTTGCGAGGCTGCATCGTCATAGAGCTCGCCTTCCGGGGTCGCATCAGCATGCAAAAGGACCCCTCTCGGAGGCGGTTCCCCCTCGCGGATCGGGTAATTGAAGTCATCGACGACACACTGACGGGCGAGGTGCTGCTGGACGAAGCCCTGAAGATGATGAAGCAGAGCGAGAAGATGAGCGTCGGCACATGGATCGATCTGATGAGCGGTATGTTGTTATCTGCGCCCTCGCGACAGCATAGCCTGTTCGATTGCCCCAGCTAATCATCTTCTCCGCGACAGGCGAGACCTGGAACCTGATGAAGATCGGCTACCAGTTGAAGCAAGTTCGGGAACGCCTCTGCAAAGGTCTGGTCGACAAAGGTATCTTGCGAACCGAGAAGCGCAATTTCCTGCTGTTCGACATGGCTACGCACCCTGTGGCCGACGGCGGTGCTAAAGACGAGATTCGGCGGCGCGTTAGAAACGTCCTCACTCAACGCACCGTCGTCCTCCCCGGCTCCCAATTCCTCTCCGAAAACCTCGAGTTTCGGTACACTCGTACCATCGCCATGATCTGCGCTGCTTATGCCGCCAACGTACTGGAGAATGCCTTGACCACTCTAGGCCACGAAGCTCGCGAACGCGCCTTCACTCAGACAGACGAACTTCTCGCCGAATACTCACAGTGGCCCTTTGGTCGAAAACCCAGCTCCACTGGCATCGGCTCCAACATTCCCCATATTATCGCCGAGGTGAGTTGCTCAGTACTTGTTTCTACTCATTGCACAAGAGCTAATGTCATGATTGTAAAATAGGAGGTCAATGGCGCGAAAGACAAGGAACTTCAGCTCGAGGTTGTCGCCGCATGTCTGAGCGTCTTCACCCGCCTCGACTCACTGCTATAAAGCCGAACCCACCGAAACCGTTCCATTTCCCATTCCTCAATCCGCAACCATAAGGGAGGCGGATCCTTACCAACCGCCCAGCGAATCTCCTTTCACTTTATAACGTCACTATCAACACGAAAAGCGACGAACATGGTGGCTTCCTCGCCACAACGTACCAACAGAGCGGCATTCTCCAAATACTTTGATTAATGAGGGGGCCGGAACACGGGGGTGGGGTGAAAGAGAATTGACTGCATCTGGACAGACAGGCTCGTGATAACCCTGCTTGGGACATGTATGGATGGATGCAATGGATGGATAGATGTATTTTCGCAGGCATGCCTAACTGGGGAAAACAAAAAAAGAAACCCGGATTTTCCCACACACGCCCACTCGCTGCCCACCCCGCGGTTCTAGAAAAATGTTTTACGGAAAGAATAAGGTATAAACAGGCGAAACGAAGCGAGTGGAACGAAAGAAAGAAAGACGAAGACGAAGACAAGAAGATGAAAGGCCTTAGGCAGGCAGGGACTCTCTCTATCTATCTAGTCCGGCGCGGCGGTTGGCAGGCAGGCAGGCAGGCAGGCGGGTTTGAATTTACTAGTTGACCGGACCGGACCGGACCGGGTAGGCTACATGCTAGATAACTACATAGCTGGTCTGGTCCGGTCTGGTCCGGTCAGTACGTATCGTATCGTAGTCGTTGTTATTAAAACATTCATGTCCATGGTTCTTTTCATCAGAGCAGAATTGAGCAGCCTTCTCGGCCGTGTTGTGTCGTAGTATTCGGGACATTATGGAATACCAACATCATCTTTCCCTCTCTTCCATTCTATATCTATCACGGGGTTGGACGCCAGAGGTAATGGATTCCGTGCTACCTATTACTGACCTATCTTGCGCCTTCGATTCCTCTTTTACGCTTTCCTCAGCTTCTCTTTCCACCCACCCCTCTCGAAGAGCCAGACCGCCTCGGTTGCGAAGACCCGCGCGCTACGATGCCCACGGCCCTCCTCGGTGCCCGCCTCCTCGTGCAAACTGCGCATGACAGCGCCCTCTTCGACCTCCCGCCAGATTCCCATGCTGACGTCGTCTCGCGCGACACCGCCGAACTCGCCCCTGCCCAGCCGGTAGAGGATGCGCCCGAGCGTCTGGTACGCGACGCAGCGCTGTCCGGGGACGGCGCTGCGCGCCAGCCGCGCCAATTCGCGGACCGTATACCCGGCCGCCTCGGGGGCCTCGCCGTGGTGGTGCAGGCCTTTCGTCGTGGGCACGGCGCGGGCGATGCGCGGCGGCAGCAGGGCGCCGCGGAAGTCGAAGCGTAGCGCCGACATGGGCAGCGAGTCCTGCCCCGGGTAGTACGGGCTGTCGCGATCCGCGAGCGAGTTGGGCGTTGGGATCGGCGCCATCCACGCTAGTTTAGAAGGGTCGGCGGGTAGCGAGGGGAAGTATTTCTTGTGTAGGTTCTGTAGGAAGTTTGGGTCGGAGGGGTCGAGGTCTGCGGGCTGGGGCGCGCGGGGCCAGTGGTGGGCGCCCTCTGCCTCAGATGACGAGGATGGGTCGATTATGTGTTCTTGTGGTGGTATTGCCGGCGCGCTGTCATCGTCGACGGGGGTGTGATTTTCGGGATCGGTGGTTTGCTTTGGTGGGGAGTCGCGCTCGTCTGCTTCCTCAGATACAGATGGCCGAGGCCGTGTATTTGTGGCAGTATTATTCTCGCCTATAGTGCTCGGCTGTATTGGCTCTGTGTCTAGAAAGACGCTCGAGCGCGTTCCTATCGATGTGTCTTCTATCCGTATCTCAGGCGCGGTGTCTGCCCGTCCGCCCCCAGAGGAGGTAGCTTCTGGTGTCGGCTGTGGTTGGTCAAAGGGCAAGGTGTTGGCACCCTCATCGAGATTTGCGCGCTTTAGGAGCATTTCAAGTATGGATGGGTCCAGGCCGTTGAATAGGTCCTGCCGCGCCTGTTCGATTTCTTGTGGCGACATCGATGCGAGCATCTGGCGGTTCTCGCGGTCTATGTTGCTTTTCTCGTTCCCCTTTAAGCTCTCGCCCGACGGAGCAGTTCTTGGGCCATGGTTCGAAGCACTGAGTGGTTGATCGCTCGACGACAGGAACACCTTCGGCTTCTGATCAACGGATTGCAGCCCTTGTCGCTTCTGTTTGAAGGCTGAAACTTTGGTACGCTTCTTGTGTTCGGGAAACCCTGACGTGCCGGATCTGACTTGAGGGAATGATGGCGCCTTTACTTCAGCTGTTTCTTTCTCCTTGACGTCGAGAACGAAGAGGGACGAAGCCATAGCTGGCCATAGATAGAGATAACCAAGTTGCGGAGACTCGTGGGTTATATGTGTTTGGCCTCTACTGTAGTGTCAGGGTCGTAACAGCCTTCGAGATTCAATCAATAAACGATTAAGTTTGGTTGACGCAGCCGGGGTCAGCCACCAGACCCCTCCATTGTGGCTGGATGGCTGGGTGGACCGCGCTACTATTGCTAGTGCTGCACTGTGCGGGCGGTTCTGCACTATGCTGAATTCGGATAAAGACAAGCGCATTCATGAAATTTACTCCACTCTTGGAATTTCCAGAGCATGCAAGCGCCATCGTCGCTTAATAATCCAATGAAATGTTCATGAAGAAAGTTCCCATTTGTGGACTAGCGCGCGGAGATCCCAGGGGGTCAAAATGTGAAACATTGCTAGGCTGTTATTGTTGTTCAATAGTATGGAGCATCAAAACTAGTACGGGCATAGAATGGTGTTGTTTGCTTTTTAAATCTGAATCATTAACCTTTTGTGACTGCTGTTCTTTTGTGCATAAGGACTATTAACTAGTTATTAGGTATAGGCAGCGTTTATGCTATGATTGCTAGTTTAAGGCTAGCATATTGAAAGGCCTCTTATTATGATCGCTTCTAGTATCATGACTCATTTTGACTTAACAAGTAACATTTGCTGCACAAATGATCTGCTTATATTTAATGAAACGAAGAGTAAATAGTCTTACGTAAGTAATGCATAAATAAGCAATTGATGAGGTGATATTAATAACAAGTTATAGGTAGCCAGATCGACTGTGTAAAACTTTAATGTTGTTTATGTAAAGGTATGTAAGCTTAGACCTAGGTACCTAAGTACGTATTCCCTGCCTTTTTCAGATCTATGGTAGATCCCTGTCACGGGCGCGCGGTTATCTCGCGTCAAAATCTGCGGCTAGAACATGTGGGGCCATTTCTTAAAAATGATAGGCTGCAGATACGTACCGAACGAGGACCCTGTCGACTGCGCTAATATGTTTCCTTTCCTGGAGAGGCTCAAAGCCGAGCCTTGCCAAGCCGCCAAGCCGCTAAGGCGCATGCATACAAAATCAACCATCATCGGCCGGCTGACCTTTCTTCCCCCACAAATATACATAGATCCTTACCGACCGGTTGCGTATTTCGGGCCAAATATACTTATCCTAGGTACTATTACAGTCAGTTAGTGCAACAGTGGTTCTACCTTACGCACTTCTATGAGAGTACTGCTCTTCCCAGTAAGCTTACCTACCAAGCCCAACACATAGGTGTTTCGTAGTCGGCTCGTACAATAGAGCCAGATCTATCCGTCCCCAACTACGTGTGCATACTATGATTCTTTGGCCTTAACTGCCAAAGTGCAACTAGCCTCCTGCTGAAGTAGGCTAGTGTAACAATTGAAGTGGGCAGCATGTACTATAGTTCACATCTACGTGTACCTATAAGTACGGCACCATGCAATGTGGTAGCAGGTACCCTGTACAGCATGCAATGAGGACGGGACTCAGGTAGCATTCTGGACCCACGGACCACGCCCCTATACCTGCGGCCGAGCTTATTCCTGTCTTTCAGACAACCTCTCCCACCGTAGCCGTGCATATCACACACATTGCTCCTCTGCTGCAGAAGCCTATCCACTCCGTAAATTCCCCCAACACCCCAGCTCGTACCTAATACTCTTTTCGCCATGATTACTGGGGTCCCAGGCAGTATTATAGCGCATTGTGACCCCTACTACCACTACTTCATCGGCTGGTCTGATCCGTACACACCCTCTGTTCGTTCTCCCTGCTGCCACCCCTCATCGGATGATTGAGTGTTTGCTAGCGTCTCCCTCATCTATTGAACCGATCTTCGACCACGCCTTTTTTGCTATAGATGCCCAGACCTATGTACTGCGTAATAATTCCTTCACGGCCATCCCCCCATTCCGCCTGTGCATTCCCTATCCACGCCCCCTCTTATTCACATTCTCATGCCGGCCATCTCCCGTTTAGGCGTGCTTGCTTTCTTGGTCCTCGCTCCCTGTTCCCCTGGCTCGTGGTTCTCGCATTCAATGAACCCCGTTCCCATCACAGCAGAGACCCCCCCAGCTTAGTCCCGATCTCTAATTCGGGTCCTTTGCTAACAATTAAAATTTCCCTCGCAACTCTGCCCGATTCTCAGAACAACTCATGTTTCTAGTCAGCCCCGTTTTTCGTTGGAGAGCTAATAATTGCCAATTCCCAATTCTCAAAAAACGTAGCCATCCCCATCCCTCCCGCCACTCTCTGCCAAACGCTCCCTTCTTCCTTTTCCCAACCACTTTATCCCACCACCACCATCGCCAAAATGCGATTTTAGCAACAAACCCATCAAGAACCATCGTTGCGCCGTCTCTTTCCATTGACTTTCTGGGTGCATCTTGTGCACCGGCTTTTTCTGCATCGGATCCAGCATCTTGCAGCATCTCAAGCGTCCGCCTTCACGGCGTTATCGACGGGTGAAGTGTCGGGGCTGGGGATTGCCCGCGATCGTTGCGGTTCTCGTGAGGTTATTCAGATCCGCCAGTCCAGTGTTGCAGCACACCCCAACGCGCCGTCAACGCCGACCGGAGAGTGCAGGTCACGTTACCTTCCCACTTGGACCTTGTACACAGTGCAGTGTCAGGGCCACAATCATCCGCGAGTCAGCTCCCAAGCAGGCCATTGGCGCATCGCCCAACCAGGAAAGCACTACTGTCCACCACGGAATACAAGCACGGCTCCACCCTGCTGCATCTATTCGACGTGCCACCTCCTGCAATCAGTTGCCAGCACCTAAGCCTAAGCCTATCGCAATTGACCAGCGGCAGCCAGGTACCGAGGCCCCATCCCCGAATAGAACCCCCCTGCGTTTGGACAACGACGGCACCCAAGCCGCACGTGTCTTCAGCCACACCTTAATCCCTACCGGTTGGGTCAGTTATACCAGCCTCATTATTCACTTCGAATCACTACAACTCTATTCACCAGGCCAATTCGAAATTCGAAGTTTGATTGTTAGACATTTGTTGTCGTGTTAAAACAGGGGCTTTGACCAGTCCACATCTATTGTCTAATACTTTAATTTGCATGTTGAACCATCAATACCTATCAAGCTCACCGACACGCAATCCCAGTACAACAACTACTCATCGCTCGACTTTAGATTAGCAACCATCAGCTAACTATCTCGCTATCCTAACGCTCCGCCGAAATGGCCACAGCGTCCGGAAATCATGTGCGATACAGCTCTTCTCCCGAATTGTCAGATCCACCTTCAATGCTTTCGGGTCCAACGTCACCCACCGGCTTCGGGCGGTCTAAACCGAATGGGGGAGAACTTGACGAGATCATCGTTGATCCCACCACCATTAGATATGATGTATCTGGCCAGCCCCTACTCACCAAAGATGGCCTGCCTCGGCGAAAACCTGGGCCTAAGCCTGGGTCAAGAATAAAGCGTAACAGTACCACTCTTGAGGAAGCGGGGGAGAAACCGAAGCGTACTCGGAAGCCTAAGGACCCTAATGCGCCTCCTACACAGCGACGGCGTAAGGCCGCGGGCGCTGCTGACGGCGAGAATGGCGACGCTCCTTCACGAGCTACAAGCTCTCCTGCAGGTCCCAGCACAGCCGCATTAGCATCACGCCAGCCCAAGATCACCGAGATGACGACTACACTGGGCCGCTTGGAGCCAATCCCCCAGAGAGAACCAAAACGAGAGTCAATGCCGGGATCTATGTCGAGCATTCTCAACGCTGAGCCAGAACCGCCGCAGTCGTATCAGCAGCAGCAGCAGCAGCAGCAACAACAACAACAGCCACAGCAGCCACAACCTCCGCCGCGGCCTAGTGTAACACCGCGAGCCAGCGGTACTGCCTATGATCCCATTCGATCTTCGAACTACGATCCTGTTAGAGAGACCATGGTCTCTCACAGTTACTCTAACACGATGGGGTCTCCACGAGGGCCGAACAGTACGAATACAATCAACCGTGCAAGTGCATCGCCTTCTATCGCCAGCCTGGTCGATCCCCCGGTGCAGAACATCATCTCACCTGTACCATCTAATACTTCTTTTGCGCCTAATCAACAACAAAATCACTCGCAGCCTCATGCACAATCTCGCCCGCAACAGGACCCAAGCTCCGTACCCGCCTCTCCCAACCCTTTCAGAAGGGATTTTGCACCACCTCCGCCAGCCCCCAAACCACCCATAACAGAGCCCAAGAAACCTGCCCCGCCTTTACCAACTCTAGCCGCCTCAAAGATCGAGATTCGTCCAGCATCCATCACTACTATTGGTGCTGCTGGATCTAAACGGGCGACTTCCAAGAACTACAGCGCGACCTCATCCTCGCCTCGTATCCATCCAGCCAAAGACTCGTTAGACGCACTACCAGGTCGATCTATTCTCGATTTTGGCAGGGCGGAACCCGGCTCGGAGCTTGTTGTGCCATCAATTATTCTGAACATCCCTCTGAATGGAGAGACCAACAAGTACGTTAATTTTATGCGGATGGCCGAGGAACAGTATGGCTGGGAGGCTCTCCATCCCCGGCAGGCTGAGCACAAGGCGCGCAAAGCGCGCATTGCGGCTGCTTCTGCAGCACTCGCGCAGAATGACTCCAGTCGCGAAGGAGATGAGATGTCCGTCGATGAGTCGGACAACGAGGACTCAAATATCGAGATGGGCGGCACAAGTGGACCAGACAAGGCTGCCGATGGCAAGCCGGCCAAGAAGAAGAGGCACTTCAAGGAAGACGAATACGATAGAGATGATGATTTCGTTGATGACTCGGAGCTTCTCTGGGAGGAACAGGCTGCAGCCAGCCGTGACGGTTTCTTTGTATACTCCGGACCCCTGGTGCGCGAGCTCGAGAAGCCCGAAGCAGGACGGTATGTTGAAACATTCAGAAATTGCAGAACCAAGCTAATTAGATATAGCGGTGACGGGCTTCCTAAAAGAGGCCGCGGCTCCCGTGGCGGGCGTGGCGGTAACCGAGGTGCCGCTACTGGTACTGGACGAGGTCGTGGAGGTGGTCCCGGCTCGCGAGGTGGAATAACTCGAAAGCCCCGCATGACCAAAGCCGATAGAGCACAAATGGACCGAGAAAAAGCTGAACGCGAAGCGAACGCGAACATGCTGAAGTCTTCTAATGTATCGTCTTATAATGTGTTGCAACCTAGCAGCCCAAAATTTGCTGGTCTGTAGTCGGCATTGGGGTTTGTAAGCCGGCGAAACAAACTGTACAAAAACATGGCAGCGACAGGGACCGCACACCTGGGCTAATCGGACCAGACACCGGAGGCTCATGGTTACTGCATTTAGATGGCTGCTGCCATGATACCATTGCTGTCCTTCAGAAGCGGAAAGTGGGAAGAGGGAGGTGGGAGGTGTAAGGTGTATGGTTAGTGGGAACAAAACATAGCGCTTTAACTCGGAAGAGCGATGTAGGGTAACGCTTAACATGACACTATTCGTTCTCAAACTTGACTATCTTGGTGATTTGAGAGACTCCTCCCCCAACACAAAGTAGTGTCGATAGACCGACCTCTTCTCGTCCAATTCCCTCGTCTCACACTAGGGCCTGCGGCGAGATGTGCTGATTGGGCAATGCGTGGTCCACTTTGATGACAAGCTTGGCAGGCCGCAGCGCACGCACACAAAGCGGCCAGGCCCCCGTGTAAGTGGCAGTCTTCCGCTCCAAGGAGGATCTTCCATACCTACTTCTCCTTCGCTTGTTTTTCGATTCTGCAAGCCCTTACGTAGTATGAGTGATGTGATTGGCTGAATTCAACGAGCTGCTGAGATCTGCTCAGTATTTATAAGAAGGTGGCCTTCTACCCTTCCCGCCCCCTCCTCCCTGACTCCTTTTTCTCCTCGTTCTTGATCTCGGCTGAATCGTCTTCTTTTTTCGTTCCTAGTCACTAGATTACTCGCGAGATCTTGTTGTCGTCGTCGCCAGCTTTCTACTTTCCACCCGGATAGCTCTATCATCATGGCTACTCCCAACCCCCTATCCGCCGCTGCGCTGTTCGACCTGAAGAACTGGGTCGTCGTCGGTTCGTTTTCATACCCCACTTCCCCCATCATCTCCCTACCCTGTCTTCTCTTTTACATGTTTGGCACCGTACCTTGAATCGTAGCTAATCCCGTCTGTTTTCTCACAGTGACCGGCGGAGGCACAGGCGTGGGCTTGAGTGTGTATTTACCCCTGAATCGCCAATTTCCCCACGACGTCGCGTCTATATCTCGGAATCAAAGCCTCTCAATAGACATATACTTGTTTTAGACAATCTGACGATTCTTTCTATAGTGATCGCGCAGACTCTGGCTGCCAATGGCGCGAGAGTGTATATCACCGGCCGCCGTGCTGAAGTGCTCGAGACGAGGTCGGTACTCTGACGTTTCCCATATCCCATCTCTACGCGCATTTGAGCATGGATTGCATCGTTGGATGGTTTCTACACGTACTACCCCTGAAAGCTCCCGAAGTTGGTGATATTCTTTACTATAAGCGGCAATTGCTAACCCTGGATGCCTAAATAGCGCACGGGTCCACGGTTCCAAGGACAAACTAGGCGATAACGGAGGCGAGATCTTGCCGCTCGTTAGTGAGTAATTCTCGGAACCATTTTCTTCTTGTTTTGGCAACTTTTAGAGTACAAGCTTCCCTTTTCGGGTCGAGGCGGTGTCTAGAAGCTTCTGAAACCCTCGTAATCACGCCCAAAATGGCGGTAATTGACTACAAGTGTTCTAGTGGACGTCACAGACAAAGGAAGCATAAAGGATGCCGTTACCAAGATCGAGGCGAAGGAAGGCTATCTCAATGTGTGAGTCCAATTCATCTGGCTTTTGCCGCCCCTTTTGGTCTTGCGAATTGCGGCATTAGAGCACTATTACGCATTCCTGCTTCTTGAGACAGTCATTCGAGGTGACGCTGAAAAATGTTGACGATTTTTGGAACTCGTGTAGTCTTGTAAATAATGCTGGCATCTGGAAGAGTCGCCCCGCGGCATCTCCTGCCGATGGACCTGAAGCCTTCGGCGCAGCTATGTTCGCCGAGGAGGTTGAGGAGAATTGGCAACAAAGTACGTGTACCACTTCATATTCATTCACTACTCTCCTACTCTTTTTACACCAATACCGCCGTTCCTTACCCACTGGCCCTTGAGTGCTACCGGCTCGGGGCCCTTTCAAAGCCTATTGTTACTTCGCTCCGCGTTCCCGCGTCGTCGTTATACCGGGTTTATTCAAGGTCGACATCATGTAAAACACTGGGTCTCCCTGCTAACTTTTCCGTCAGCATTTCTCACCAACACCACATCTCCATACTTTGTCACCGCGGCCTTCCTACCGCTGCTAGCGAAGGCGGCGAGCAGCCCAGCGAAGCAGGTCGGCGCTGTGATCAACAATGCTTCTGTGAGCGGATTTCTGCGCATGTGAGTACCCTCCCTAGTAACTGCCTACATGCCTGGCACCCGCCCATATTGTCATCATGAGGGATTCACACGTACCCGCTTCGAGAGTCCCTAGGGCTCCCAAACGGCCCAGTGTCTTTTCAATTGTTCCACGTGGTAATCAT
Source organism: Xylaria acuta (assembly GCA_022495125.1). Taxonomy (NCBI): domain Eukaryota; kingdom Fungi; phylum Ascomycota; class Sordariomycetes; order Xylariales; family Xylariaceae; genus Xylaria; species Xylaria acuta. The sequence continues at coordinate 317,712 of MU383130.1, read as the reverse complement.
GCTCTCGTTGCGCGCATGGCCACAAGAACATAGATTAGCCGTGGGAAATCTACACTGGAAAGAATAGATCTGACACCAGCACAGGACACAGCGCCAGCAATACTCGTATAATGTAAATCTCCACTTTCTTTTCTCCCGGCTCCAAATCGCCATGCGAAAGACCCAGACTTTAACGATTTGGAACAGGCCAGCAAGGCCGCCGCACTCCATCTAACTCGTCAGATGGCATTCGATCTCAGTCACGAGAACATTAACATCCGAGTGAACGGGCTCGCGTTGGGTGCGTTGCCATTGTAGCTTATTATCTGTCGATTCTTGTTTTCCCTCTTCGGATGCCTACTTGCTATCCCGTTTCTCCGATGAAACACTAATATTTGCATGTCGATTGTACACAGGCTACTTTCCCTCCGAGATGACGACCAGCACCTCGAACGCCGAAAACGAAAGCGGCTATGACGTGGACGGGTTCCGCGGTTTCATGGAGATGATGGGCGTCAAAGTCGTAAAGAGGATGGGGACCGCCCGTGAACTTGCCAGCGTGAGTCTTCTTTTCCTCATATATCTCTCCTCTGTGATTTAAAGCAGTCAGCCAAGGATAGCAGAGGCTTCTTAAAGAAATGGATGTAACTGTCGTTCTGAATGCTAATATGAGCAGGCTATCCTCACCCTTGCTACCAATGAGTATATCTGGGGTACTGTGAGCATTATCGACGGCGGGTTTGCGTTGAACGTGCCTGGGAGCATATAAGAAGGGGAATTGGGCGCTCACTTGAAGTGGGTGGCTACCGTATCTTGAAGGCCCTGCTGGGTTATTATGAGACGCTAGAAGGGTTCCTAAGATTTAGTTACATGAAGCGCCAGCCAGAATGGTATACAAATAAGCAATCGAGTATTAATTGGACTGCATTGAATAAACAATAAACATTAAACATTAAACGCCAGCGAAGTTGTAGCCAAGCATGAGTTACGAGTGATGCTGAGTATCCATCACGAACATCTCGCCATAAAACAATAAACAAGTAGCAAAATAAATCAAATAAATCAAACAGAAACATGGAAACAGAAACATGGAAACAGAAACATGGAAACAGAAACGTGGAAACATAAACAGGGAAACAGAAACAATAAACAAGAGCTGAAACAGGGAAACTTAAACAAGAAACAAGAAGGAAATGAAACAAGAACACAAAATTAACCAAACACCACCCGACCAAGACAAAGGAGCTGTGCTGGATCAAACTCGACATCGGCCAAGAGTAACAAAACGTCTCGCACGTTTAACAGCGCGCTTAGGAGACATGGCATCGAGCACATTTAGGTTCGCAAGCTTCTTACCAACGCGCTTCGAGAAGGATTCTCTTGCAGCCTCGGAGGAATCCTTTACTCTTCCAGGTTTCTTTAAGCGAGGGGGGAATTTCTCTTTAAGCCCCTGGACCCTATTGGCAAAGCGAGGATGAAGTAGCGAGAGCGGGTTGTGCTTGCTTCGGCTTTTGAGATTAGTAGTCTCCTCGACTACAGTAACCCCAGGAGGATCTTTGGGTTGTGTGACAAGGTCCCCCGGCCCTATAACGTCATGGAGATGAAGGCAGTCGACTAAATGGCTGCTATGTGTCGGCGATGGCGGAGGGCAGCTGTACACGGGTAATTTATCGCCGTCGTATAACGGGAGGGGTTCACCACCATACTCGGTGAGGATACTGTCATCATAATCACGATCATCCTCGTCGTCTGACCCAAGATACATCTCGATGCCATCAGCCCGTCGAAGCCCGTAATAAAGCGGTAAAATCCCCGCATCCATCGCGTCCAACTGGGCGCTGGAGTATAAAGTGGCGGTGGGCGGGGGCTTCCGGTTGATAGTCCCCGGTATTACTTCCCCGATGCCGACACAGTCTTGTGTCATGTATTCTATGAATTCTTCTATCGAAGGCCACATATCTGTGAAAAGGATTTCCTCGACATCGCCTTCCGATAGGACGTAGTGGAATTTGTGCCATACATGGTTCTTGAGCTGTTCTGCGATGATAAGGTTAGCTGTCTCTTGCGGGAATGGTAAGAAGTTATTGATAGCGATAGTGGTCATTTCGGATTAGATTTAAGGGTGGTAAGGCCTTCTATTCGAGTCTTTTAGTTTCTTAGCCTAGGTGTGTGTGCGTGTGTGTGTGTGTGTGTGTGTGTGTGTGTGTGTGGTTGGTTCGCTGTGAGCCGTGCCTAAAAAACGTTCTGGCACCGTAAAGCCCGGGACGGGGCCGCTTATTAGGTCGGCCGTGAATCAGCCGGACAAAGAACCCGAGATTTCGGTTCCATGACAAAGCCATTGTTACAGGCATATTGTCTGCATTTCCTACTGGCATTTTCAGTGACGATCGGTATAAGATGTCGGCTTGGCAGTAATACGAATACTGGTTGCGTCTTGGATACGTAGTTACCATATATGGCGGAGACTGAGGTTTAAAGGCTAACAGTAGGATTGTTTTCTTTGTTAAAAACAAGTGTTGTGATACAAAGCTACAGTTCCTGGCACTACGCTGTCTGAGTAAATTTATACTTATATTCATACAAGTAGAACCTTCAGCGGAGTTTTAATTTCGTTGAATTTAACTACCCAGAGCTATCAACTGACTATACGATTCGCCTAACTACCGTTATATCCCCGAGGGCCCATCTAGGTCTGAACGGATCGAAAGCCCCTATTCGCACATCTACGCATCTACAAAGTAAGTATAGCCCCACGCCATTGCCAATATCCACCGCGGACTAATGATCGCAATCCCGCGAAAGCGAGGCGGGCCCAAGCTTTCAAAGTACCTCCCAGAAACCCTTGAAAGCCAGCTGCGCGCCAACGTTCTAGATGCCGTAGACGACTTCAGTGCCTTGGGTAGTAATAATGGTCCGCAGCTTATAATCGGAAACCTTAACAGTGGTTGTCATGGGACGTACTCTCACCGCCGCGAGGGAACGGAGTTCATATTCCACCACTGCAAGATGGCGTACTCGACACAGTGCAGATGTATTGTTCGCTCTTCCTCTGCCGGGGAAACGACTTTCCAGATCCCACAGTACCTCGATGATCATCGCCTGCGACTGATTTTTGGAAAGTGTGATGATGTCCCGTGGCGCCTTGAGCCTAAACTGGCGGCTATGGTTGCCATGAAAATCTTCTTGGGGATGGACGTCCCAGCGCCTCTTGGTATGAAGATTCCGGACGGAACTACTAAGCCGGCAAGGGAGGAGGAGGTAGGGGGAAGAAAGCAAGAGGAATATATCGATACGGCGTCATAGTATAGGCTGATTTCATAGGTACCGCATTCTTACTTTGAATTTCGTTAAAAATTTTCTCAATCTAATAACTAATTCATATTTGTTATATGTGGAAATAATGGCGCTGCGTAACTGTGTCCAAAAACTGGCTGTATGGCTATCTTTTAGATGTCTATGTTGCAGGAAACTGTCGTATACCATATTTGTTTTGGATACTTCGTTTACACCCCTTCTCACTCAGCATCCTCCTCCTTATTATCCTCACTAAGAAATCAACCTTTGTGCTCCCATCTCCCCAGTACATCATGATGAAGCCGATTAAAGTCTGGATTTCATGTACGTTCTAGACATGACCTGCAACAGAGGGTCCCAACTTTCGCCGACCCTGTTATAGCTCCTGGACTGAGTTCTCGAAACGTTGTTGCTGTCCTCGAAGAGCTCGGTATTCCGTAGGAAGTAGAGTCTATTGGATTCGATAACATCAAGAAGCCATTCACCGACGTCAATCCGAATGGCCATGTGCCTGGTGTGGGCCGCCCCAAACTTTGAGTTCCGTTGTCGCTCTGACATGTAAATCAACTATCGAAGACCCGAACAACGACATCACCCTCTGGGAGACCAGTGCCACCATCCAGTACCTGATTGATCAGTATGATGCCGACAAGACATTGAATTACTGATCTGGCCTTTGTGCCTTGGAAAAATCGGCTTGATATCACCTTCGGAGTTCCAGATGACAAGAAATTCGGGGGCTTTCCTCATGTCCAGGCCTGGCATGAACGCATGGTCAAACGGCCGGCATGGATTAAAGCGATGGAGCTGCGTGCTCGGCTCATGGATGAGCAAGGCCTCGACTGGAATGGTATGCCTAAGGGGACTAAGGGCTTCCAGGAGTTCGAGGCAGCCACTGATCCGAATGAGTAAGACAGTGCCAACGATGCGGCGTCTTCGCATTACGGAACGTGTCATGCTAATGTAACCGTAACAGTAGCCCCTTTTAGCACCAATGGGGAGTATATAATCTGAGATAGTTGCTTTCTAAGGATAGGTAGTTTGCAAAGCTAAACTGTTCGGGTTTTAATTGGATTGGCCACACCTTTTGTTCAAGGTCAGTGTATGGCAGCGGATGCGTGGAAGTGTGTAAATCTGTTCAAGGGACCAATTCAAGGCGTTTGGTCGATTTTGTGGTCATCTAACTTTGCCCGCCTGACACAGCCCAGATCCTGCGCAAATGTCAAAGCACTTGTAATTGACCAAATCAGCTGGAATATATGAGAAGGATGTAAGTATAATGTTTGCTAAATATTGGGCTAAATTCAAATGTTACTTCGGCCTATACTGTACAGTAAAGAAATAACTCATGTGCGGGTTTATGATGATGAATTGATATGCTGATGACCACAAACACACCCTACAAGACCCGGTCAACAATCCGTCCAATTGTGTATGAACTATTTAAATTTGCGTGATCTATAACTTTCATGGTCATTGTATCATCATTACCGTTATCTATGTTATTATCAGAGCCATCTGTGGCAAAATTGAGGTGCTGTTCTGCGTTGCCATTACATGGCGTGGTTATCATGAATACACGGGGTGTCACACCGATGTAGGAAGGCCGGATCCAGCTTACAGGCAAGATGTCGTTTCTCGTTGGGAAATCAGACCTTTTATTGACTCGTCTCAACTTTCTTGCCGCTGCTGTAACAAGGGCTTGAATCAAGGGCTTGGAATGGTCTTCAAATTGTAATAATCATCTAGGGCGTCAAGGGGGCCATGAAGGTCTTGTCCCCCTTTCCAGCCAGTGGGAGACCTAGGGCCTTTTATGTCTGAATAGCCTCGCGTATAGTTACCGACCTTCGCGAATAGTTGCCGACCGGAATCGTCGACCCGTTAGGTCTCGGGTAGGTCATATGTTTGATCAGGCAAACGCGGGTAGAAGCCTTAACGCGGTCTCCCGCTCATATGATTATATACATGATATCGGATCCAGCCCATTGGGTCTGTGTGACAGCTGCCTTGACCACGCTTCTTAGCTTTTGTGGAAGTCTATTTGCAGCCGGCTATTATGAGGAATGAGAGCACTGGAGCGGACGCTGGGATGTACTGATTATCATTTAGTCGCCGACGTTGTCTGACAGAAGAGATAGACGTCAACTCACGAATAATTGTGTAATTGCCCTACTGTAGGCACGAACGAGTAAAGGCAACTTCTCCGGCGTGAGTAGGGATCCACAATTGAATGCGCCTGCGTTGATGATTGCCCGCACAGTATCCGGGGGTAAAAAAACGTTCGAGATTGATCTGTATTCGTTTTTGGAAGACGGCCTGAGCTACGGCATTAAAGACCGCAAAACTAGTAGAGATGACTGCTAGTAAAGTCGAGGCTCCAATCGGCACAGGACCTTGGGGAAGTGAGGCTTGCATGCCAAGGTGAGACTGACAGCCAGAAAGTTGTGCTAGTAACTCGGCGGTGTCCGGCGGCAATAGCTCATCGTTTTTTTGATGGGCGGGTGAGAGGCCGAATACGTCTACTTACGATATTTGAAGTAAGAGAATAACCGATGCCTCCGAATATTTGGTAACCAATCCAGTGTCCATCCGAGATTCTAGGGTATATCGTGCTGAGGGTTATCAGCGATAAGCTGAGTACGGGTCTTGCTACATGAAATACCTAGGTAGGTAGGTAAGTAAGTATGTGTTATATTTTCCAACCTGTCTTCCTTTAAGACATGATATTTTCCCAAAATCTCCAGGAAAATTTTAAATAAATGCTATATTCGGGAAGGGTTACGCAGGTACCTAAGCAATAACACGCGGATATGTCATTGCCGAATGTAAAAGCCACCATCAGCGAAGAAATTATCGTTAGGGCTCTCTTCCCGCCCTTTGTATCTTTAGGGAGGGGCTCGAATACTTCATCCGAAGGGTGATGGTAACGATCAAACAGACGGTCAGGTTTTAAACACCCCTCGGAATTGATATTAATTCCATATAGGATGATTTCTTGCACTGTGAGTATTAAGTGGGTTCGACTGTCATCGGGCGATCTTAAAGTAACGTTCAGGGTTTTTGATATTTTCAATACCCCTGAACCGGCCTTCAGGTAGTCTACACCCGCAAACCTTAAGACTAGACCTGAGGAGCCAGCAACCTGAGAAAGGGAGCATGCGTTGGGTCTAGATAGCAGCCGATGCTAAGTGACCTGCTCGGTGCTTAGCGTAATATACTCGTTAATTCATGCTCTGATGAGTCCCGCTTCATTCTCTCCTTCCCGTCTATCCTGCTTATTTGCCTAGTTCTCCCGTATCGCATTGCATTCTTTCTGTACCCTGACCCTTATCTGGACTACATAGATCTCTTATCAAAGAGAATCCCTCGTAAGCATGCTTTCTCGCAGAGATACCTTCAATGAATGGCCAGATATAGATGCTCTCTTATGCCTAAACAGGGCTCGCCAATACCATAAGACTATAAACTCAGGAGTTCTGAATAACTTTGGGAATCGTGTGTTTTGGTCTGATAGATAATGCCCAGGCATGATAGCAAGATGCCTCTGAGGTACAGGAATCAGTATGACGGATTCTGGCCATGCCATTGATTACCTTGATAATCCTGGCTCTGTTGGTAGCTCTGTTGGTAGCTCTGTGGTTGGTGGTACTGGCCCGACGGAGGATCACCCTGGTGAGGCGACTGATGCTGGTCGGGTCGATACTCTTGATGAGGCTGGTGATGGTATTGGTGATAGTCCGTCCGATGGTCTTGCTGGTGTCCGTATGGCGGAGAAGGCACGAACTGACTGGCATCCCCGGGCTGCGCGCTGAGCTTCGGCGCTCCTATGCTCACGCCCTCGTTTCCAATGTCGTCCGGTACAGTGATCTTCACCTTGGGCAAGTACCTCTGCACTTTTTGCTCGACTATGTTCTGCACAAATACCCAGCTCTCGCGCTCGAACTTGCGATGGCCCCCATTCACGACACCCAGAATACTCTGGCGCAACATTTCCTGCACCTTTCGCGCGAGAGCGCGGATCTTATTAACCAGCTTGGTCATCACATCGTCCCGAAAGCTGCGGTCTGTCTGAGATCCAGCGTCGCGCTCGAGTCGCGAGTCAAAGGGATTGCCACCAAGAATCTTCTCAAGAGAACCTTGCAATTCGTCGGGGAGTAACTCGAATAGCTGCTTCTCGATACCGCCTAGCACCTTGCGGAACTCAAGGCGGACTTCCCTGTGGACGCTAGCAAGACCCGTACTCAGCTTATCACTGATGACCCTGGAGAAGCCACCGCCGCCTTCTGCCTCGCCGCCATCGCGATCATGGTCACCGAGAGACCTCTCGCTATGATCCTTCTTATTTCCGAACAGGTTTCCGATCCCCTTCACCAAATCCTTGACGTGGTCTTCGATCTCGCCCTTGGCACCTTCGCCGAGATCGCGCGTGCTGGTGTTGCCGCGTAGCCAGCGCTTGATATGGTCCAGCGCAATGCGGGTAAACTGCTCGGCTACGGGGGCGTGATTCTCACGCAACTTCACGCCAATCTTCTCCTTGATCTCGGGGCTGATGCGGCGCGCTGTGTCCTCTGGGCTGCGCGCGACATCTTTGACGCTGCCGCTGAGCACCCCGAGAAGGCCGTCAAGCTCGAGCCTCTGGCCGTTTGGTCCATTGTTGCTGTTGCTGTTATCTAGATGGTCCTGGACGGCATTGACGGCGGCGGAGAGGAAGCCCCGAACGCGCTGGGAGGAGGAGGAGGAGGAGGAGTTGTCCTCTCCAAGGGACCGGGTGTCGCCAGAACCAGTGCGGCCTTCTGTAATGCTGAAAATGTCGCGCAGGTCGTCGCTTGTCTCATCGGCAATCTTACTGAAGCTGCCGGCGAGGCCGACGATCTCGTTGGCGAAAGGTAAAGACAGGCCGCCGTAAGAGTTCGGGATTGCGTCATCCAGGTTCCTTGCCGCCTCCAGAGAGGTAGCGCCATCACGAGTGAAAAGGGAGCGGAAGGCATCGATGACTTGGGTCTCTAAAACATCGATGGTCTTCTGTTGGAAAAGCTCCAGCTCTGTGGTAATGCGGGGTTGGATCTGCGGGGCAAGCGAGTCGACGTATTCGTCAACCTTCTTCATCAGCACCTCGGGGATCCCGTGGGAAGACATTAGTTGCGATTTGTTTTTAAATGATGGTAGGCCGGCGAACTATCGTCGCTCGTTTTCGGATAAGGAGCGTATGATTGAAGTGAGATGGAGATTTAATATAAAAAAAGTTCGCATATGTCAAGCTGTATGAATCAAAAGCAAATAGGAACTAAGGTCATCTTAATAATAGAATAGGACCCTAGGAGTGCGTTGGTTTCATTGGTCTACTACGTAAATTCAACAAATATATCACCTTTCGAAGCTGTTTCATTCCATTTAATTGCCAAGCCTCTTGGAAATTCCAGGCAATCACATTGAATGACAACATGGAAAAGGCTCTGCGGCTTGTAATATGATCTGTCTAGGAAAGGGTGCTCCGGCCATTAATGATGAATTTGGTGCGCTGGGAGATGTATCGTGATCGCCGAACGCGTATTATTCATGCTCAATAGTTTTTTTTAACTATTTTATGGGGATTTTTGTACTCTCTATTCTCTATGAAAGCCGGGTACTCGTCAGCAACTGCGCTCGTCGAGATCAGAACCTGGATCTGCATGCCACCACCCAAGCCTATAGCCCCGATCGTTGGTAGGGCCACAGCTAGACGCGGCGCCCGTTTGCGACAAAGCCGACTTCACCTTCTGAGTGTTTCGAACATCTTGGCGTCATGCTAGGTGCCTTTGGCCTCGTAGTTATCATCACTCCCTTGGTAAGTAGTGTATTAGCGGGGGCTATACTACGTAGAGATAGTGTTTTAGTATCGACCTTTGCCCAGCGCTGTGATCACAGTACTGTGCGTGTTGCTTGTAAGCTTGCCCCGGCCCGATATCAGTAAAAGCCTGTCTTCTATCTAGAGTGCTGCTTATCCCTAACGTATTGTTGCTGGCTATGTTGTCTACTCTACGATTGCTGGTGGCCTCACCGGTACCGTCTATCATTACAACTCAGGAATGATGATTGACTTCTTCTAGCCATTGCGAGTCTGAATTACGTCAATTTAAGCCATAATCCGGGCCGGCCGCCTTGTTTGTTACTTATGGGTTCGGCATCGGCTTCCGGCAAGACAGAGCTATAGTAAGCCCCCGTTCTTGATATGGTGATTGTCACTACTAGTATCAAGTGCTTCATCGACGATTGGTACTATATGCACAAAATGGGACTTGATGAAAGCGAGTGTTAATAATGAGGTTCCAAGGTTGAGGGTGATGTCGAGTGAGCTGGGGGTTCACCGCCTGCCTAACTGGCTCCGCCTATCTGCTGGCAAAAAGCTGATAGGCTGCGCCAAGACTTCACTAGAACTAGCCATCTCCGCACTAAAAATCGCCCGGCACCAAAAATCACTGCCCGCCATCACCAACCCGACGCCAATCAAGAGCCTCCGTCCGCCGCTCGCTCAGCCCACCCTAAACTTGGGATTGTTGCTGGTCACGAACATTTTTTTCCTCCCGCCTCCTTGTTGATAGCTGTTCCCAGCCCTGCCCAGCCCAGCCCACTGCTACGCGACGACGAGACCGATTGCGCACGTCTTGTTTGCCTGCCAACATAGGACCACACCAGATCCAGTTCCATCGTGCTAGGATTGTACTGTGTTTGCTGTCCACAATGGAGGACTCGTCGCTCAAGGTGCGTGGCAAGTGCGTGTGGAGATCAATCAATAACCGACATGTCCAATTACAGGAGCGTCTCCTCAACTCCCAGAAGGCCTTTGACGGCCTGTTGTCCCTTATCCCCGCCAAGATGTACTATGGCGAGGACGCGAGCGTACGTCCATCTTCTCTCCGCAACTGCCCTAACCACAAGCTGCCGCTGTCCACCTCTCGTTCTCGTCCGGGGTTGCTTTCGTCTTGTCTGCTGCCATGAGTCAACCGCTTACTCCAAGTCTCCCTCTACAGGACCAGTGGCAACGGAAAAAGCAGACCAAGGCACAAGCTGCCGAGGCGAGGCGGAACAAGCTCGATCCCGACAGTGCGCTAAACCGAAGTGCCAAGGAGGTCATGGATGAACAAGCGAGAAAAAAGCGGAAGCACGATCAAATGCAAGACGGCGACGAGGACTGGTCCGAAGTCGAGGGCATCGAGGCTGAGAAGCCTCGCCAGGGCATGAAGAAGAAGACTGCCAAGGAAGCGAAAAAGAAGCAGAAGCAGGATACTGAGGAAGCCGAGCTGAACGAGAAAGAGAGACGGAAAGAAGAAAAGAAGGCCGCGCGCAAAGAACGCAAGGCAGAACGACAACGTTTGCGCGATGAGGAGGCTGAGTTCCACCGGCGAACCGTCAAGGGCGTCAACAGGATCAAGCTCGGCAACCGAGAAGACAGGTCGAACACGCTACTAAATGGCGACGCATCACAGTCGGACCCCACGCAGGAACCCATCGAGTTGACTGGAGAGGAAGCCGCTGAGGCGGATGACCAGGCTGATGAGGCCCACGATTGCGAGTTCATGACATCCCCTACCGATACCCCACAGTCTCCTGTCTTCGATACGAATGGGACACCAGCAGACTCTACAGGGCAAGCCCCTAGTGTAACAACATCCGTTTCCTCTGCCGACCCAACGTCTGAGAAACCAAAGCACATAAAAATACCCGCAGACAGTGCTGCACTTCGTGAGCGTCTAGCTGCCAGAATTCAGGCTCTACGAGATGCCCGGAAAGCCGACAGAGACGGTAAACCAATCCGTACTCGGGAAGAGCTCTTAGAATCTCGTCGTCAAAAGCAAGCGGAGCGCAAGGCCCATAAGAAGGAACTTAGGCGACAAGCCAAGCTGGAAGAAGAGCGAAAACGTGAGGAAGCGCTAGCGTCGGCGCGTGAGTCTCCTGGAGGTATCCTCAGCCCCAGTGTTGATGTCGAGGAACAACACAACTTCGCCTTTGGCCGTATCAGATTTGGTGATGGGTCGCAGTTATCTCACGACCTCACACATGTTCTGAATAGAACTCCCAAGAAGGGACCATCAGACCCTAAGACAGCCCTCCTCAAGTTCGAGAACCAGAAGAAACGATTGCAGGCGATGGACGAGGAGAAGCGAAAGGATATTGAAGAGAAGGAGGCCTGGCTGACTGCTAGGAGGCGAGCTGAGGGAGAAAAGATCAAGGACGACGAAAAGATGCTCAAAAAGGCTGTCAAGCGTAAGGAAAGCACCAAGAAGAAGAGCACCAAAGAGTGGGCGGCCCGAAAGGACGGCGTCGCAAAGAGCATGAAGGACCGACAAAAGAAAAGGGAAGAGAATATTAGGAAGCGACGAGACGAGAAACTGCTTGGTAAAGCTGGCAGGAAGAAGGGCGCCAAGAAAACGAAGGGTCGAGCTGGCTTCGAAGGTTCTTTCATAGGAAAGAAGAAGTGAGCCATCGACTTCTAATAAATGAGCCTACCTTTTATACCCATCGCAACCACTGCTCAGGCATTGAGCAAAACCAGCCGCTTGTACATACGCTGCCATCTTGTAAGCCAATTTGCTTCTCCATCAAGATAGCTTTTACCTCAGTCTTCGGGTAGTGCCTTTTGGTGTACTTTTGGTGAGATGATAGGATTTGTACTACCTAGCGTTCGCTACACACCCTTGAAACTACTAGGTTTGTAATGACAATCATCTACCTAATTCCCGACAGCACGACGGCACCATCGTTTCTGGTCTTTCCACAGTTCGTAGCTATACCTGATCAACACGATGATGTAGCATCTTTCCAACAACACCCTCAGTTTTCTAAGCCAATCCCATCCTCACCACTCAATCTTGCTGAAATTGCATTAGTTTAAGGCTTTTGGTTCCTACCCTCGTGGTCAACAGTCACCCGATCGCAAGCTGAGGTGCAATTCACTAGCCATCAGCTGCCATGAACCCTATATTGTGTGGACGTCATAAGATTGACAGCCTTGGATTATCTAGGAATCAATGCATTGGACATCGTACTATGGTGTCTGGAAACGATACTTCCGGGGGTCAAGTCACGTCACCACATTTTGCCAAACTAGTCAATCAAGTCACCTACCTACTTTGCTATTGCCAAGAACCAACCGACTGCATCACGCAATACCCACACAGAAGCATATAATCAGAACCTTTGGGGAATTTGGGGAGGCAGTCCGCATCCGAACCGCCTATCTGAGCCCGACCAAAACCCACGCCGAGATGCACGGCAAGCAGTCCCTCCTCCGCACCAACACCACCTGCCTTGCCGGGAAACCAGGGTGCCATTACCATCCTATCATATCGCTAGACTACGGTCGGCAGCCGATGATGCTATTTGGCACAATTCACGAGAAGTCCGGATCGGATTGGGGTTCCAATACAATATATTTGCAATTATGTTGTCTGCCTATATATGATAGAGAAGGGAGTATAAAAACGGAGCTTGTACCCGGTGGAACCTGTGGACTCCCGGGTGATTTAGATTTTGCAGAGCGCATCGTCTCCTCACCCACCTGCCTATCTTTCTTTTATCGTGGTTTGCGATTCGACAAGATCAGAACACTAGACTTCTGATCAAGCCACCACTAGTGCACATATCCTACATTCTCCCAGCATCCTGCGGACGTCAAGCAGCCCACCATGCGCTTCCCAACACTTCCCACCCTCCTCCTCCTCCTCACCTCTCAGTCAACGATGGCAAGCGCCGCTGACCCCATCGTCGGGCCAGTCAATGGATCCCTGGTAGTCGTAGGCGGCGGCAGCCTCAGCGATTCCATCTACCAAGAAGTGATAACTCGGGCGGCGGGCGGGCCAATCATCGTGATCCCGACAGCGGACGGGGCACCGACGTACGACCAGAACGCAGCAGGCGCATCGTCGTTCCGGCGACTGGGCGCCTCGAGCGTGACGGTGCTGCACACGTACGACCCCAAGGTAGCGGACACGGACGCCTTCGTAGCACCGCTGCGCAACGCATCGGCCGTCTGGTTTGGCGGGGGACGGCAGTGGCGCCTCGTCGACGCGTACGCGGGGACCAAGACCGAGGCCGCCTTCCGGGCGGTGCTCGACCGGGGCGGGGTGATCGGCGGGAGCTCGGCCGGCGCGAGCATCCAGGGGAGCTTCCTGGCCCGCGGCGACACGGCGACGAACCAGGTCCTGGTGGGCGACCACACCGTGGGCTTCGGCTACCTGCGCAACGTGGCGGTCGACCAGCACCTGCTGGTGCGCAACCGCATCTTCGACATGTTCGACATCCTCAAGGTCCGGCCGGAGCTGCTCGGCTTCGGGTGCGACGAGAACACGGCGCTCGTCGTGGAGGGCGACGACGCGCGCGTCATCGGCGCGAGCTACTGCGCGCTCTACGACGGCGGGTTCTGGAGCCGCGAGGGCAGCGACGAGAAGAACCTGCCGCCGAAGAACCAGATCTTCTACTTCCTCAGGGCGGGCGACAGGTATAACCTTGCGACGCGCAAGGTTGTTGAGTAGAGGGCTCCAGACGAGGGCCGCACGTGGTTGTTGAGATCGGCTCTGTTAGCTTCTTCATACCTTAGCATGTGGACTCTGGGTACCTAATAAAGAACGAATATGCGATAACGATGAAATACTATATTATGGTTACCTAAGTAGCATCCATGGATCCTATTCGTTGAATGGCATACACCATCTTCTGGAACGAGTCGATTCGCCACGTATACAGTAGCTCTCGATGGCATAGCGATAAGTAAACCAAGTAGGCACCGAGGCCACTATATAACTTCTAATAGTAACCCGGAAAGTGCTTCTCTTCTACCCTATTGTTCTTATTACGATTAATGTATTAGAATTAAGCGAGTCTTCTAATCGGTGTCTATAGCCGCTAAAAAACGACGGTCGCCCACCCCACTAGCCAGGAGGGAGTAAGAGCCGCGCGCGAAGCGCACTCGCGGCGAAACGCATGGTACCTAGGTAGGAAGGAGGCTGGGGGTAAAGGGGCGGCCTTCGTTGCCTTCGTGGCCTCTAAGGTAGGTAGTGTTGTAGAAGGGATGGAGCTATTGACATGCAGCCACCCGTGTATGGTCCTTATATGTGCACTGTCCTCCGTACCTTTTACAGCGGCTAAACCTTCCTTTTAGCGAGGTATTAACGGGAGGAAAACCACTATAAAACCTTTATAATAACTATAAACTAACAATACTTACAGCTATTAATATAAAGCTACTTGTGCAGGGTCCTTATATGTGCACTGTCCTTTGTACCTTTCACATTGGCAGGATAAACTAGCACCTATTGTAGCAGGCCAGCCGAGAGCAGATGACATAGAGGGGCTGGCCTGTAGCCTAATTATTTAAGCAAGCGGTAGGCCCCCTTGGGCGCTGTCAAGGAAGGTACGGGCTACAGTGTATATGACTACCCCTCACGGAGACTTCCAAGTACCCACTCCATCCCTTCTACAACATATTTTACCACCCACCTAATACACACACTACAGCGCCTGAGTTGCCCCGCACTAGATAGGTAGTAGATCCTAAACCTTGGTAGAAGGCGTGGCAGAGCAGCGGGTGGGAGTGGTCTTGAGGTGCATGTCTCTCTCTTCCCGTCTTGCTTTTGCCATCCGCAAACCAGTATCAGCGGCTCCGCCTGGGCTCAACCGATTTCATCTACAGATACCTCCTTAGCGCATTCTTATTTTCTTCTTTTGGCGGTTCTAGCTGGCTCCCCACAGCCTAGGCGGTGAAAGAGAACTGGGCTGCTGGGGAATCGGCTGACGCGCTGGAGCCGGCTTGGCGGGCTGCGCCCGGCCACTGAGAGTTTGACGCGGCCGATACTGACGACCGTCGGGTGGCTTGGCTGGCCGCCCGAGACGTTTGTGCGCTGGGCGGAGGAGCCGTCTGCCCGTGCGAGTAACGCCGCATGCCCAGCACGTACTGCCTCCCCGTCTTCTCCTCCCCGTCTTCTCCTCCCCGTCTTCTCCTCCCCGTCTTCTCCTCCCCGTCTTCTCCTCCCCGTCTTCTCCTCCCCGTCTTCTCCTCCCAGTTGTAGAACTTCGTCGCGATCGCCGCGGCCGCTTTCTGCAACAGAGGGCGGAGCCGGCCGATGCCATAGTCGACCATGATCTTCTCGAACGTGTCCACGAGCCTCTCTCTGGCGAAGTCGTCGCCCGAGAGCCTGATGAGTTCGTTGTACTCGAACTGAAGCGGGTAGTCGGGGAGGATGAGGGGTTGAAAGGGGGGTCGGCCCTCGCGAGACGGGAAAGGGGGTCTTGATGCACGGCAGGCCCGGTGCACCCGGATCGTGATGGCCATCCCCGTTGGGATTGCGGTGAAGACTCTGACTTCCTCGAAGAAAAGCCCCACGAACTTACCTTCCCCAGCAGGGCAAGATTCTCGGCCGCCGGGCGTGATGGTTACGGCGCCCGGCGTACAACAAGGCTTGTCGCATTTTACCTCTTGCCTATCCGCCTCGTTGAAGAACTCGTACAAGCAATGCAGAAATTGGCTGGCACTGTTCAGATTCTGAAGCTTGCCGTCCTTATCACCTGATGTCTTGTCTGCATTCTTAGCCTCGACCATTAGGAAATGGAAGACGCGTTGCGCGCGAGTGCCGTCCTGTGCTTCGTAAGTCATAATTATTCTTGTGGCTTCGGGGATAATGCGCAAGAGTCCATCCTCAATGATAGACTGCAGACGAAAGGCAATGGATATGTCAGGCTTAGGGCGTGAGAGCACGCGTTGGAGGTCCGGCTTATCCTTCTTCAGGGCCCGTGTCGGCATAAACGGGCAGTTCCAGGTGCTCTCGACAGCAAAGTCTAGGACAGATTGATTGCTGTCCTTCAGATTATACATTAATCGATATCGGTCCAACATGGACATCATCACAGTTCGCTGGAAGGTCGCCTCCAGCTCGTCCTTGATGGCCTTCTCGAGGTCTAGCCTCCATTCGTCGACGTGATGCTTCTCCACTTCGTCGTGTGGACCCAGCAGGTGGCCGCTGGAGTCGGATTCCCGAAGGGACTTCATATCATGAAATACGGCAAGGAACGGGTCGGTCGGTAAGCATGGATCTATCCGCACGTTCCTGTCATTGAGTCCTAGAGTCCGATCTTGCTTCGTTCTATAGAGTTTCCTCTTAATACTAGACATGGTGAAGGGCGATAGGACCTGCTCCAATACGTCGAATGTTGACTCATCCAAGACGGGTAAGTATCCGACGTTCTTGTACCAAGATTCTAGAGGATCCTCCTCGACAGAATACGCGCTGTCTTCGGAATCTGTGGCCTGATAGCCAGTGATACTATCCGACGGGCTGTCAAGGCTAAGGGCAGGAGGGCCTGCGGCTTTCAGCGCTAGTACGTTGTCGCTATCTAAGGCTTTGGGTACGCCGGCTCTTCTTCTTTTGGGCTTGCGAAGAATCTTGTCCGGTTCAGATTGCGCTTCTGACAGCTCATCCTGGACAGACCTTCTTGTGTGCTGTCGCTTTTGTCCGTCCGCCGTAGCTCGTGTGCCAGGTGGAGCGGCGGCAGGGCTAGACCGTCCAAGTTAACGGCTATCCAGATGCTGATCTTGGCTTTCATAACTTACACGCGGTTTCGGGCCGGCATCACAACCAGTTGCAGCATATGACAAAAAGGATGGAGTGGTTACTTCTGTTCATTTAGGGCGTTGTAGTTGAATCCTATACCTCTTGAACATCTCATGGCACTGCTTGGATGTTGCGGGCCGTTGAGGACATCGAGGGAAATGGATAGAAAATAAGAGGAAAACCGGGGTGAGCTGTGGGGCAGTATGGCAAGGGAATAGGTACTATGTAGGGTGTTAAATATACTATCCTACCCCTGTTAGAAGCACCTTTCAAGTACCCGCGCTGGACAAGGCTCCCGGAGAGGGCTGTATCCCTTTGATGGGCGCTTTGGCTCTGTGACCGTTCCGACCTCCAACGTTGGCCTACACTAACCCTGCTAACAGAAGTGACATCATTATAATAGAGGTTAATTAAATGCAATAGTTCTTGTTGGTAAATCTAGCTTAGGCAAATTAAGTAAGAATAGTAGTATCTTAAAATAGTTTGATTTTATTGGTTACTAGCGCTTATAATAAGTTATAAAGCTAAAGCGCCTATTAAAAGGAGAAAAGGTTTTTTTTGTTCAAGTATTTAAGGACAATGTCATAGACCCACCAGTCTATGTGTAGCTTACTTAGTTAGGTGGTCTATGTAGCTAGGGGTATAGTATAGCTACACTATGCCTTTGGCACCTATTTCAACTTCATGACTTCCTAAGGACATTAGACCGGGGCCATAAGCCAATTAAATCAACAAATTCAAGATGCTTCTAGGTCACTTTTTCGTCAAAAATGTCATGAAGTTAAAATGAGCGCCAAAGGGATAGTACGCACTGGGCTCCCTTTGCCTTCGCGCCCTTCGTACTACTATCTCGGATAGATCAGATCATACGGGATGGCAAACAAGAGCCTCTGCTATCCATAGGCTTCCATTGCTACCCGATCATATGGCTATTTGCAAAGCCGCGAATATGCATACGAATATGCAGTTCGCCAGACCCAGGGGCTGGCCTAGGTGTTGACCTAGGCCAGTACTGGTCCCTGTCGCGGGTTGTTCATCAAAAACGACCATCCTCCCTTTCAGTTTTCTAGCAACAACATCATCTACATGGTGTCTGTCACAGATTGGTTACATAGACAAAGAGACTTCTATATATAGTTAGAGTAGTCTACGAAGGTAGTTTTAGAGACCTTCGCGCAACAACGGGTGTCCACCACCTACCTAAAGTACAGGGCTCCTGACAGTGTCTGATCTCATCCCTGAACGCTGGCCATCCCAGGACTTTGTATCTTTATGTTGAGGCCTCTAGGACCATATATGGGGTTCTTTTCCTCTCTGCTAGCGCAATCGGAACAGTACTCGGTTTCCAGGCCAATACCAGACGCATTGAGTTTAGCGCGTCCTTGGGCATTTCGTATCGCTTATTATATAGGACTTCTAGATCACTGTCAACCAGATAGATGGTTGGTCCAGCCTCTCGGGCGATGTCTAATGTCCTACGATCTTCCTTACTGAATATTGTGTTCCAGATATGACCGACTCGCACGTTCAATTAAATCACTCGTGACTGGCAGTCCGGTTTATACGGCGATAGCAAGTGTACTTTCGTCAAGATGTTTGGCGATCAGCTGACAAATTTTGAAAAGCGAAGTTTAGTACCTTGAGGCATCTCGAATAGCCGCACGCTAAAGGAGCTGGCAAAGTATGTAAAACCTTGTAGAATTCTTTTTTAGTTTATATTGTTGTAGTTAGGTTGGAGGGTATGGTGTTTTGGAGTAGCCAGGATGTAGGTCACCGACGTTAAATCCACTGGCTGAATGTATCCAATTGATCCCTTAGATCTTGAGCCTTCCTAAGAGTTGCAAGAGCTTATCGACTGGGGGGTTGAGAATGTAGTCGAATTCAACCCAATTCTATGACTGGAAATTTATCCCTCCTTAGCTTATTCTAACCATACGTATAATACCTTATTTATAGGATTGTGGCAGGCTTATATTGTTGCACGGTTCTCATATTCTAAATAAGCAATAAACTTGCGCTTTATTATCACTTGCGGGGCTGTGAATTCTACTTGGATGCTTAGAGTTGTGGATCTCCGCTTAGACTCGCTATAGAACAACAACCAATCGACAGCAAGATGGCAATTTACATTAAGTTATCAAGGTATTAGTTGCTTCCACAAGCGTGCAATGAAACCAACCGGTGTTGCGCACATTCACTCGACGCTGCAACAGAACGGCAACCACACAGGCACGGCGAACGCACCGACTATCCAACAGAGCCACTCCCATCTCACTAGCTGCTAGAGCTGCCCGTCCAGAAAACAGCCGCGCATTCGACTGTTAGGCATCATGCAACAGTCCCTGCAATAATTCCTTGATGTAATCATCCGTTTCGTGCGGGTTCCCAGGATACGCAGAAGCGCCCTTCATCATACCCACCCGTGTTTCTTCAAGCAATTGCGGTAGATCGGGTCGTTGGCCTTCGATGTCATGCAGGGTTCTGACCAGGAGATTCCGTAGATCAGGGTCCAGGCGAGGAAATGGATCAACCCCATTGTCGGGTAAGATCACGCCCGCCCTTGTCCTGATCCCGTTATAATTTACCACTCGCGTTGCGACTAATTGCAGATTCACAACTATCATACCTATCACTGCCTATGATCCCTTCTATCAGTAAAGCATTTCGACAAGCGTTTCAAGTTATTGGCCTACCATGGAAATCTGGTACATATTATTCAGCTGGGCGTAATGAGGGTTAACAGCCCATGTAGATATTCCGAAGTCGATCGTGACCAGTTTGGGTACTAGCTGGTCTTTAAAAGGTTCGGAGGTTAGCAAATGCTGTTTCGATTATACATACTAGAAGATCCTGCAGCTAAGGGCCCTAGTTTTGAACCCGTCTGCCTTTGCAACCCGTCACGAGGAGAATGAAGGAAAAGCATCGAAGAACGTACGCTCTGGGACTTTAAGTTCGTATTCAGCAATCATCAAGTTTCTAGCGGCAATATCACAATGTTGAAGTGGGAAATATTGCTCTCCGTCCGGTTGAAGAGTCTCCAACTCTAAAGGTCCGCGTTTATAGCCCTTGTTCACATAAGTCATTCCAACACAAGCCCTCATCACTAGCTATAGTTAACAAGGATATTCGCAATTCGTCCTAACTGAAAGGAGAAAGAAAGCCATCTTACTGCAGTAAAACCAGCTCCACATAACACGGTTCGGTAGCTCAATATTCCTGGCTAATGCTTTGCACTGGAGTTGTGCAAGCGATCCGTTTTCTAAGTATTCTAATATGATTGCTGGGCCACGCCTGAAGCTCAAGGTTTTGAACATGTTTTGTGGGGGGTTCTCGACCAACCCTAGAATGCGCCTTGCGACAGCCGCGATTCTCCCAGCTCTCGGTCGAAGGTACATAACATCCTCAATAGCGTCTATGATTTGTGCGATATGGGCATGGCCGCGTAACGCCTTAATTGGAACTTTTGTTAACACAACGTGCGCAGCCTTGTAGTAGAATTCTGCCTCACCCAGAGCGCATCCATCTCATTTACCATGTCTCTTAAACCTTCGTCATCTCGTATTGACCGCTTAAGAACCACTCTCCGGTGGCGACGAGCCAAAGGAGATCTATTCCTCATTAACATCGTTATCCCATAAGAACCATTACCCAAAGCCCTTTCAAATTCCCAGAGTGTCGAAGTTGAGAAGATCTCTTTTATCTCGTCCGCTGTTCTTTCGGCTAATTGTGCAGCTTCATCTAGTATATCGTTTGCGCTTGGGGGTGTAGGTGAGGGCTCGGGGCCACCTCCCATGTGGAGATTGACATTCCTCACCATTTCCGCTAGTGCGTCGAGGTCCGGGACAAACTGGGCCTGCGCTGCCGCTATCGCCTCGAGGTCCGGGGGAAATGGGACCTCCGCTGCACCCCCGAACGGGTCCGGCGAAAGTTCCGGCGGGCCTGGAATGGGCTGGCCGGGTGTGAACGGATTTGCCATTGCTCTGTCGGGCTGGTTCAGACGTGGCAATCGATAATATTATATGGCAAAATATGCACACTGAAAGACTCGAATTATCTTAGGCAGGTAAATCCTGTCTATTAAATAATAGTGCTTGCCGTTTCCGGTAGGATAGAATTGATGCTGCTTTGTCCCCCGTCCTGACAAAAGCTCAAAGCCAAAGGAAAGATGATCTGGACCGGCAACAGGAAATGTTTATAGCCGTTTCTTGATTATGTTGTGCCGATTCAACTTACCTAAATCCTAACATGTCTTACAGCGTTAGCTCAACATTCTCAATTAAACCCAATATCAAACATTGCGTTTGAACTATGAACTCGACATTGTTGCCAGCCCGACAGATCCTGGCCGTTTTGGGACTGGAGTACCACAATCCACCATCGGGACTAGCGCTATCCAGAACGCGGCTTCGGGACCTGAATACTACGTAGACCGTCGATTGACTGGGGACGGGCATAGTATTCTGCGTGGGTGCTCAGTACATTCAAACAAGTCGGTCGACCAACCAGACGACAATACCCGAATTCCGCCGCTTCGGCGGCCAGGCTATTACCGGCGATAGGGGATTAGCCCAGTACCCCACATAGCTCCGTTGTATCGGCGATAGGGAATTCCCTGCCACGACGCCTGGAGTGGGTCAAGATCAGCAGTTTGTCTGTTGTGCACGCAGGCAATTGCATGAAAGAATAACTATCGTCAATATTAGCTAATGATGGAGATACTTATTATGCGAACGAGATCCCTCGGATATTTATTAACCTTCGCCTCGACTAAACCTCCCTGAGGAAAACGATATAAAAAAAACCAACTACAGCTGAACTGCCAAGCAATAATAAACGACACGAAAAGGAAGAATCGTCAACCTCAACACAGAAAGATGTCTTCGCGTGTTTGGCTCATTACAGGCGCCTCCGCTGGTATTGGCCTTGAGTTAGCCAAGGCAGTGGCACGCCGAGGCGAACGCGTCATTGCGGCCTCACGCTCGCCTCACAAACTGGCAGGTCTCCCTGACATCACCGCCGTCCGCTTGGACCACAACGAGTCTCTCTCGCAGATTCAAGCTACGATGAAGGGTATCATCGGCATCTATGGTACTGTTGATGTGGTCGTCAACAGTTAGTATTTCTGAGTCATTTATTCCCCGATTTGGCAAAATTTCCACATACATGCTCCTGAAACACCCTATGCATGCGTTAGTTTGTGCTACAAACGGCAATTTTTAACTCTCAATCTCTTACAGACGCCGCCTACGTACAAACTGGCACAGTGGAGGAGACCACCACTGAAGAGACACAAAACCAGTTCCAAGCTAATACTTTCGGCCCTATCAATGTGTATCGTGCCATACTTCCACACCTACGCGCCAAAGGCTCGGGGACCCTCATCACAGTGGGTTCTATGGCGGCGTGGTATAATATGAACAGCTGCAACCTATACAACGCCTCCAAAGCCGCGCTCCGCTGGCTGGTCACCGGCCTAGCCGAGGAAGTGAAGCCGTTCGGTATCAAGCACTGCCTCATCGAGCCGGGCTTCTTCCGCACGGACCTACTCAAGCCCGACTCCAACTTTGCGAAGACCACCTCCGAGACCCGGATCCCCGACTACGCCGAGGTCAACAGAGACGCCGACGACGCATTCGCCAACTTCCACGGCACCCAGCTCGGCGACCCCGTCAAGGGCGTGGAGATCATATACGACGTCGCCACGTCGTCGGGCGTCGCGGCTGGACGCGACTTGCCGGGCTTCTTGCCGCTGGGTAGCGATGCGGTCACCCAAATCAAGAAGGGCGCCAAGGCAATCGTCGCCGAGGTCGAGGCGTGGGCGGATGTTGCCGCGCTGAGCGATTATCCATCCTGAGGGAGAGATGATGTTGAATGAGTTCACACAACGGATGTATGTCGGCTTCTTTCTCTCTGTTAGGTCTGAAATAGGGGGAGAAGAACAAGAGGTGTCTCGGATTTTTGCGCTTGGTCCGGCAGCTAACAAGACGGTGCGTTATCGTAGCTGGTTTATTTTGAAATGAAATGGGATCTGATTTACTCTATAAGTTCTTAATTTGTGCAATGGTATCTGCTTGCCGATATGGTTCACCCCGGATTGTTATAAGAAAGTTTGTAGTAGCCCCAAAAAGAGGCATTGAATTGAACAAAATAAGAGCGAGCGCTTGCTGGGTGACATCAACAAACACGGCCAGAAGTAAGGCCCCTTCATTAAACCTATCCCTTCACGGACTATTATTAGGCTCCACTTTAACATTGTCTTTGAAGATGGACACACGTGGGAAATGACGCTGGCTTTCGTAGTTCTAATCGCGACTCTAATTATTTCTATGGGACGCTTGTGAGAACTTCGGGTTTGGGGTGGTA
Organism: Xylaria acuta; assembly: GCA_022495125.1. NCBI lineage: Eukaryota > Fungi > Ascomycota > Sordariomycetes > Xylariales > Xylariaceae > Xylaria > Xylaria acuta. The sequence continues at coordinate 294,496 of MU383130.1, read as the reverse complement.
TTGAAGAGAGTGCCCTTGTGAAATTAACTATTCGTCCATCGTATCTGTAGTGTGATAAACGCGAGCAGTCAGAACTTGACCCTAATCTTAAATATAGAGGATGGACAGTGAAAGGGGTCCGTAGTACCCTTTATTAAAGGGAAGGACTGCTTTAACCTAGAACCTTGCGTAAGAAAACGGCCGGGAACTGGAGATACTCCAAGAACAGCTACTCCAGACAATCAACAAATGACTGAAATATGGGTAGGTCCTCGTCATGCATCTCAAATTGCATATCAAGACCACATAGAAACTGCTACTTGGGCGTTATGAGATTCGCCCAACAACAAGTTCCAGTTTCCGTAGTTAACTCCCCTTGAAACTTTCATTACATACCTAGGTATATACTTAGCTAGTCAAATACTAAACTTATTCCCGTTTCCGCTGCCTCTCCCTCTCCTCCTAGCAATATAATCAACCAAACTACCACTAGCAGCAGCAACAGCAGCCGCTATTATCTCAATCTAGCGCCTTAAGGGCTATCCCAGCACGCCAATCTATTACGTTGAGACCGATGTAAGCGGGAGGGTTACTTTTTGTCTGGCTAACTAAGACCCTGCTAAATCCAATCCAGTACATCCTGTGTCTTACTGTTCTAAACCTTGATTCGCCAAACCGTATCAAGACCTCAAGCAAGGGACTTTGAGAACTTTCGCGATACTTCGAGCAGTTTCCAGGTCATCGAATCCGACTGGTATGGCTTAGCAGCGTTGGCCATACATTCGTATATTTGTCATCGTTCCCAACCAAGAAGATCTCCAATAATTGACGAACGCATAGTTCAAGGAGCTACAGAAATAAAACATAAGTACCGATATAAACAGTGATATCAATACACATTCCAACATCACTACCAACAGAAACATCAATGCCAGTACAAACTGGTATTGACCCGACAGCACCAGGTACTGGTAAGTACAGGCATCACTTGACGCAGAGGTGAAGGCCCACAACTGACGTGGGGCCGAACATGCGGAGATCATGTCATGGAGTCGGCGCTCGTGCTTTTCAATGAAAATTGGCCTCCCGATTTTAGTCGTTCTAACCTGTACACGCGGGTAAGCGATAACGCCACATGGAAACAACAGGTAGTCTGTATCAGAATCAATTAAGTCAGGCATATCCATTATGAGTATTTCTCGCATGAGCAGGAATCGAAACCCGACTTCTGATGGGGGGAAATCGCCGGGGGTAGGTAGTGTTCTTTTAACTTGGCCTGGAGAACTTGGCTGGGTAGGTTAATCACCATTTGTTGATTGATAACCAATCCTTTGGAAGTGTGTTTTCGTCTTTGTGATTTCGCCTGGAGAGCCGTGATCCAGAGACAATCGAACAACGGAAGAAGCATATTTGCAGGTATTTATTTCCGATGCCCTTCCCTTGGTGTAAGGTAGAAACCTATCGGTTGGTACGGTGCCTAAATACTAGGTATGTAGAGCAGTTCGTTGTGGGGCGGAATTAAGCACAGGCAGGGATGCGTCGCTGCCAGCGGTCGCAGGTGCTGTAACCGCAGCACAGCGATTGGCTGTGAGAGGCGACAGTGGTGCACCAGGGAGACGAGTCGGTCCAATGACAAGTTACCGCGCGTCTGTCCGCTGCAGCCAGCCGAAACACTGGGTCGGGCCTCGCGAGGGACATCAGCCAGCGCTTAGCCAATTTCCCTGGCTTCCACGGCGTCGTGTTGCTGCCAAGTGGTTGGCACAACCTGGATCGATGCGCTCGGATTGGTCGACGCCCGGCTGCGCGGACGGTCTCGTCGAGCCACGACGTCCTCTCGACGGGCCTCGGCCTCAACTTCCGACGCAGCAAGGGCACCGCAAGGGACGGGCAGCCTCCTGGCGCAATCACCCAGCTCCAAGCGAATCTCGTGTCTGCATACAAGATGCCAGCTCCCGCCCGCCTCGTCGATCTGCCGCGATCCTCACTCTTGCAGTTGGTTCTTGTTCGTTCTGGCCCCGGCGGTTGATCACTGTCATCACTGTGCATCTGCTGCTCTTTCTGCCCGTGTCTCCTCCTTTGTCGACTGTAGCGTTTGTGACTCTCGCACGCTCATTGTCCACCGGGCCCTGGAACATTGGTGCTATTGTCTACGTTTAATTCACTGTCGGCGTCTTTTTGCGCCTCGTCGCCTCTTTATCGCCTCGTCGAAGTAATATGAATTGCTGGTGCGCCGCTCCTCGCGAGTCCTGACCTTTGCACTCTGCCATCGGCTTTCCTTCGGTTCCCTTCGCTATTTTCCCTTTTTTTCTCTCTCTCATTTACGAGAAAATACCAATCCTTATTTTTCAAAATGCGAATATCATTTCTCTTCTTAGATCTCCTTTGGTTGTCGGGAGCCTCGGCGGCCGGACCGCTGAGGCGGGGTGATTGGTACGTATCAAGCTTGGACAGTCCATTCGAAGTAAATGTCATTGGCTAACATGAAACAGGATAAGGCGAGACGGCAGACAAAATGGCGTGGTTAGACAGCCGTGGGTGCTCAAGAGGTTTACCAACTCAACGACGACCGTCTCGTCGTTGCCGGCACAGTCACCCACTTCCGTGACATTAGGAGACTCATCAGTACCAACTTTCTCAACTCAATCTCTGACCGTCTCTCCTACCTCGACAACAACATCTGCTACTACTACTACACCTTCGCAGCCAGCAGACTCAAGCTCTAGCTCCGCTCTAGTGCCAACCTCGTCTACATCCATCTCTCGGTCATTCACTCTAATAGAGAGTAGTAGCACGCGCTTAGGAGGAACATCAACCATTCCTCTTGTCAGCATCTTCCCATCATCAACTGTAACTGTTAGTCCGGGCACTACATTAGCTTCGGACATGGACAATTCGCAAGTGGCCGCAACAACACCCACCTCTTCAACGGATTCACCGATAGGATCTCCTACCTCCTCTGTCCCAATTGCGACGAGTAGTAGCCTACCAACTCCCTCGCCATTTCTGCCTCCCTCCAGCCCAGTCGGGTCAGGGACAAGATCTAGCGTTGGCTCAACGCTTACTAGTTCGGGCGCCGCGTCCTCACTGCCAACTGTTTCCAGCACGCCCTCACCAACCGGCACATCAATAGTCGAGTCGGGTCCAAGTAGCACACCGATGACTGTTCCGTTCACCTCGACGACGGACTTCGCCTCACCTACCGGGCAACCGAACTCCGCGATACCCACTATCATTTCTTCTACCCCTCCATCAAGCACCACTGTGTCGCCCGACGTCTACGCCTCCAATGTTGCACAAGCTAAGGCCTATAATAATCTCTTCTCAACCTTGAGCGAGCAATCCGCTTGTGTAGCCGGCCAAGTCGCCTGTATCAAGGGTAATATTGGGCAGTGTTCGAGTGCTGGTACCTTTAATATAATCCCTTGCGACTCTGGCTTGACATGTTCCGCCGTACCAATGAATACCACTGCTGGTGTCCAGGTTGGATGCCGTAGTGATGGCCCTTCTCAGGAAGTGTCCGCCACGCTATCGAGCTCTACTATTGCTACATCAACTCCTAATAGCTCGGCTATTCAGACTACAATAACAGTCACGCCGACCGTGACCCATACAAGCGAAACTTTAGTCGCGCCCAGCTCCTTCACCTCACCGCCACCGCCTGTAACGACCACTTCTTCCGAAACAGAATCGCCAACGCCTTCGAGTTCAGCTGCGCCATCATCAACTACGATTCTTAGCACTATGAGCAGCCCTACAGCTACCACACTCGTCACCGTGACGCGCCCAGCGAATTCGGAAACCGTCCCAAGTCTCGTCACATCAACAATCATCATAACTCCCTCTGTGTCTTCGATCCTCTTGACGACGTCATCCCAACCAGCCGCAACTCCTACTATTCCCGACACCGACGGTACACCCACTGGAGTAGATATTATCCCAGTAACGCCTTCTCCCCACCATGACGGTCACGACCATGGCAGAAATGAAAATGAGCGGGTAGTGTTAACCAGCATGACGTCGGTTGACGTTTCCCCCATTGGTACGCCTGAGCCAGTTACAGTGACCGTTACCGAGAAAGAGATCGTAACGACAACAACGACGAAGACGGAGATGGCTACTACCACAATAACCTTGGCCGCTTAATCTAGGTCGATGGCGGATTGAGATGGACGACCAACTTGGTACCTCAAGTCACTTGGATTTTGACCGACCCTTTAATTGTTTTATATTCTTTGTTGCTCATATTAGCGTTGGAGTTGTGAGGCATTATGTTAGTTTGCATGGTCTCTGGTGCTGATGGTAGAACTGAAGGCCATAGCAATTCGCCCCCAAAATATACCCTTGTAATACCCTGGTCGGCAGGAATTATTCTGTACAAAGTCCTATCTTACTGTAGCATAAGAAACTGTTTTGAAGATTACCCACATTGGTGCTGGTGCCCGAGACTAGTCTAAACTGTAATCTCACATCATGACAGCAGCCATCAGACGGCACTGGCCGATAACTTACACTACAAAACGCTTGCAAACGTCCATCCTCATCAGGCCATGCACCCTTGGCGATGCTAAGCACTTGTGACCCATGCCAAGGGTCCTTGATAGTGACTGATTACTGTAAATGGTTTCTCGACTCACTAAAAAGCCAAGCGATTTTCAGGGGTGGTTGGTTCCAAAGACGATAACTTAAATATTGAATAGCGGCCAGCGACTGTAAATGAAACTGACATGGGATCATTTACTGTATCGCAACCCCAGTTCATGTGGATTACCTGCCTACACCTCTCTGCAAGACTGCGGAATGCAACCTGTGTCGTAAATATCATACACACTGTCGCCTAATCTACCCTTTCTAATAACAGGCTCTGTGTTTCTTTGTTCATAACAAAATATGACTTTCAAGAAAGATGATGCGCTAGGCTTGGCGGAAGGGCTAGAAAATCTCCTCGAGGACTTCGACCCCGAGACGCTCGACTATTCAACCCGCCGCCGGCTCAGTGAGGCGGCGCGTAAGCTTTCTCTCGCCACTGAGGCGCCGGGGGACACTGTTCACAGGATTGCTCATTCGGTACATTAGAGAGCGACCCTCTTTCCCATTGCTATACTTTCGGTTCCAAGCGTATCTTATCGAGAAAACTGGTGCTTTGTTGTTCTGACTTTGCGTGCTCATTCAGTCGTTCCAGCTGCCCCTCGCGTTAATAGGCGTCGAGACGGGCCTCTTCGATGTCTTGTCGGACCTGAAAGGCGCTGCGGCCACTAATGCCGAGATCGCGGAGAAGACGAGCATAGATCCTGCTTTGTTAAGTACGGTCTCGACATTACTTGTCGGATGTCACATATGAGGGCTTTTCATCCGATAACACTGACTTCGGATTCTCTAGGGCGCCTACTACGCTACTACCAGTCCTTCGGCATCATCTCGCAATCCAGCGACACCGAGTATGGTGCGAATAACATCACGCGGGCTCTGGTGTCTCTCGGGGGCCGCTCTGCTCTACCTTTCATGTGTGTAGCCGTGAACTTCCTATCCGCTTCCCTCATATTGGAAGGGTTGTTTCTTCAACCGCAAATGGTCCTAACTCGAAAGTCAGTTTTTCAACGGTAGCGCCAGCAATCAACACCATGCCCCAATTTCTGCGGGACAACAAGTATGCGAACATGACGGATCCTGCGCTTATCCCGTGGTATCAGAGCCACGACACCGCAGATCCCATCTTTAACTGGATCAACCAACGTCCAGAGGTGCTAAAGAGCTTCAGTAAGGAATTCTCGGAACCATTCCTTCTTTTGTTTTGGCAACTCTCAGAAAACGGGATTTCCTTTTCGGGGCCAAGATAGTGAAGCTTTTGAAACCCTCGCAACATCACGCTCCAAAATGGCGATAACTGACTCGGAGCATTGCAGTGGGATGGATGGCGGGGCAACGAGACGGACTGCCTACGTTCCTCAGCGTCGTCGACTTCGACGCGGAATTTGCCAGGGGAGCGGACGCCTCGACTCCCGTGCTCGTCGACGTCGGGGGCTCGATGGGCCATCAGTGCGTCGCGGTGAGGCAGAGATACCCGGAACTCGTGGGACGCGTCGTTCTACAGGACCTCCCCGAGACCATCGAGAAGGTCAAGGCGAACCCGCTCCCCGGGTTCGAGGGGGTTGAGATAATGGCGCATGATTTCTTCACGCCGCAGCCGCTGCGAGGTGCGTTTCCTTCCTAACATTTTTATGCCAAACTCGGGTCTTTATTCGTACGATAACATGAGTGAAACGTTTCCCCCTTTTTTTTTAAAAAAAGGGAAAAAGAAAAAGAAAAATTAAAGGGGGGGTAGTCAAGCGCATGGACGCTAAGCCTCAATAAATAGGAGCACACGCCTACTACTTCCGCAACGTACTACATGACTGGCCAGACAGCAAGTGTGTCGAGATCTTGCGAAACATCAAGCCGGCCATGACGAGCGCGTCGCGCATCCTCATCGACGAGATGATCCTCCCGGATAGAGACGCGCCGTGGAGGGCGACGCAGCAGGACTTCATCATGGGCGCGTGCGTGGCCGCGCAGGAGCGGTCCCACGGCGAATGGGTGAGGCTTTTCGAAAGCGCCGGCTTCGGAATCGAGCGGATGTGGAAGTACACCGAGGAGCTGTCCGATCATTTGATTGTGCTGGCGCCGAAGTAAGCTGTTTTATGAAATAGTGCATAACAATACCTGGTGCGCGCGGGCGTAGAGCATTTTCTTGGGGCTTCTTCGGTGGCTATGCAATTGATTGGCAAACCGACCTTGTTAAGGCAACTCGTGTTATTGCAAGAGTCTTCCTCAATGGCTACTGTATGCACGCACCCGACGAGCTGTGCGCATGAGTACCCAGCTCGCCGCCCCTCCCCCCATGACGCTATAGATGAGAAATTTAGAATAGAAAGTCGCTATTATAGAGTATTCAACGAAGTAGCTGTTGTATGAGGTCAGAATCATATGTTCTTGAGTGTCAAAATCATCCTATATTCTAGTACGAAGTGTTATAATACTACTTCTATGACGATGGCCACACGTGTATGTAGCCAGGACTAGCCTACAAAGGTGATTCAGTTCCGTTTGCGTGACGACAATAGTCTTTACCTATCCCTATGACTGACTCTTTGAATGAGATTCTGATAAGAAGTCCAGAGCATGTTTTGACCACTCATTGTTGTGTGGAGAGTTCCAAAACATCTTCGTGAGCTGGATCATTTCATAGCATAATGTTTCTTGGTCCTGCAATCTCTTCAGATTGTGTATATACGCAGCTAACAGAAACTCAGTAGAAGAATCAGTTGCTTTAGGTAAGTTATCCATCGCTTCTGGAGACTCGGTTTCAGAAAGCCACCATTATAGAAATTGAGCTTAAACTATGAACATGTCTCGAGCACTTGTTGCTGAAATCATGTACTATTAAAATATCGGTGTATATTAGTAAAATCTATTGGTATAACGTCTGTTTACTCATAAATGCCCCTCTACCAACTCATCATTTCTGTCATTATCGCCGGGAACAAGTGTGGTCTTTATATGGAAGTTACCTTTGCCAATGGGTTTATGTAACAAGGGCTTGTGATCAAGGACATGGAAGGACATTCAAATTGCCATAATCTTCTAGGGCATCAAGGGGGGTATAACTGTGACAAGGGCTTGATCTCAAGGGCTTGGAACAAGGGTTCATATTCAACTAATAATTCTCTTTGGGTCTAAAGGGGTCCATGGTTTTTCTCCTTCTAGTTCCTAATGTAACCTCGCTTCTATCCATCTATTTATACACAGGTCCTTGAGAAATATTTTCCATTACCCCTCTTGTTGGGCTCCGATTCTAGGCTTCATTGCAGAGGCTGTGATAGTCGCCGACCAATAGCTGGTTCACGGCTGAGACATATGGCTTGACAGGTCTTGACAGGTCGTGACGGTCATGGCGGTCCTTGCCGTGACAATAACGGTCTTGTCCCCTCAAGCCAACTGTAAGATCCAGAGTCTATATATCTAAATAGCTTCGCATAGAGTTACCGGCCTTCCCTTGTATTACTATTTCAGCTGATTAGGTATATAAATAGGCAAACATGGGTAATATACAAGCCGAAGCATCTCATAGAGTCTTATACTAGTATAGTTATATATGTGATAGGCAGGTTCCTAGTCTTGGACCTTAACATTTTATACAAGGAACTGTAGACTGGTTAGTGATTGCATGAAATCTGGTATTTTGAAGCAGAGAGTGTTAGTTAAAAAGACTAAGACAATGAATTGTCAAAGCTAACTAGGGTATAACTGCAGGTCTATATATCTTACCTACCATCAAAGAACAAATGTGTACTAGAGTACAAAGAGAAAGCTACAGACGAAGTCGAGGGCAAGCGGGTTCGTTCTAGATAATAGGATTAGATATAAGTTTAGAAGGATATAAATCTCGATATGTGTGCACCATTTTAACAGACGTTCCCAATTACGGCCTATATGGTCGAGTGGTAAGGTAGTCGGCAGGATAAACCCTTGTGTTAGAGGCAGCGCCGTAGGCGTACAAGGGCTTTCCGGTCCAGGGATGTTGAGTATAGCTTAAGCCTTGAGAAATTTTTTTGGTTTTTTGGGGGGGCTCTTTTGAGGGTACCAATTCGATTGTTGGCTAAGTTTATTGTTCAACTATGTTTCCTAACCAACAATCTCCGGCCACCTTCAACCTTATGGATTCATTTTTAAAAAATTGATGGACCTAATGTCACACAGACCCGACAGACTGGATCCGATCTGAGACTGGAGGTCTGCATATCATGTATATAATCATATGAGCGGGAGATCACGTTGAGGCTTCTACCCGCGTTTACCTGATCAAACATCTGACCTAACCGAGACCTGGATACGAGGTATGGGCAGGCAACTGAGAGGCGAGAACCCATACCGGCCGTCTTTCTGGAAGCATGTCAGTGAAAGCTTTACTAATGGCTTGTTAATTATATATTGAAATAAAGAGGGGATGGCATCGTAGCGAAATATAGTACTACACAAAGTGAGTTCAAGTTCCTTGCAGATTGGGGCCATTTAGATTCTATTCCACATAAATATTTCCGTTCTAGACTTTATTTTAGGCTTCCAAGGTGTAGTTCTTGGTTTCCATTATCCATGGTTCGAATCCCTGTGTAATCAATTACTTGGCAGGATGATATAGCGAATTAGGAAAGGGAAGCGACATAGATGATTGGAGTCTACTCCTATAGCCTCATCGACCAGATGAAGGCTACAAAACTTACCGCGATGAACCCGAATTGACCCCTCTAGACTTGGATGCAGACTACCAAAACAAATTCATCAATCAAGACCCTGCTGAATTCATACACCGGCACACCGCCGTTTCTCGTCCAAACACTCGAAATTGAAGCCCTCGGCGACGAACCCTTTCACCTTTAATTTACCATTCTGCCGTGACAATATTTACTAGGAGTAGCACTAGTTAAACTCGCAATGAAATAAGAGGCAGACCTTATAAAAATTTCTTTGTATAACGAACAAGAAACTCCTTTTATTATTTTACAAAGTCTTCTGCAAATAACCCCTTAGTAATCCAGTGTGAGGCATCTTACTACATAGGCTAGCTAGGTAGAATACGGAAAGACTTCATCTCAAAGAGTCAGTTCGTAAGTATGGACGGTAAGGCAGATGCACTCTTGGGTATCGTTCATTGGTGGCTCTATGTGTAACAAGGGCTTAGAAAGGTCTTCAAATTGTAATAATCATCTAAGGCGGCAAGGGGAGCTATGAAGGTCTTGTCTACTCTCCAGCTAGCAGGAAGATCCAGGGTCTGTATGTCCGAATAGCTTCGCGCATAGTTGCCGACCCTTTCGCTTCTTAGCTAGTTCATTCAGACATAATCTAAACCCTGGCCGCGCTTGAACCGAGATCTTGAGGGGTTCGGGAGCCGGATTAGGCAAGTGGGGTGACGCCTTGTGTGAATAATAGGATGTGGAGTTCTTCAAGCTAGTAAATGTATACTAGGTAAGTGGTGCTGATATATCAACTGCACGTAGTAGTGAACTCATTCACGAAGGCCTTGGTTTGGGTAGTTGGGTATATGTTGGCCTCCTCCCCGGCAACAATTCGCCAGTTAAAAATCGTAGATCTGTGTTTCTATGGGTATTTCAAGAACACAGTAGAAATGGAGACTGCCGGCCTAGTATGCGCGAAACTATGTAGCGTGGGCTTGGCCTTTGGGTTCATATCAGCGAGCTATGTTACCGATCGGGGTTTTCCTGGCCCCACGATCCTATTTTTATCCGGGGAGCGGACTCGGGCAAACATACCGCGTCAAAAGAAAACGGAATATCCAACGAGGGCGCGGCGGTGATTAGCGTGCAAGGATCATACCATACACTAATCTCACTCCTTGGCGAGACAATGTAGTGTACTTGTACTTTTCCATCCCGCCCCTGGCCACGAGCACCAACAATTGTAAGTATCGACAAGATGCCGATTCAAGCCCAGGGCGGCGAAGCTGACAGTTCCGCGGGTGCCGGAAAAGTGTCCATCCAACTATCCTTGTCAGATATGTATATATATTTGTTGGTACGCTGGCTGGCGTCGTCCTCAAAGAGGATTTCTGTGAATATAAAACCATCAACTCGGGCCTATGCGTATCCCAAAGCTTTACCACACCCATTACTTTACTCGCTGTCCCACCTCGTACCGAATTTCTTTAGTTCGAAGTTATTTTAGTCGAAAATAATCATGTACAACCCTAAGGTCCTGCTCGCCCTAGCGGCCCTTGCGGATGCGTCCCTGGCCCAGACGTTTACCGCTCCAGGGTGTTCCAGTTCGATAACCGAGCTTCTATTGGCTGCTCCTACGCTTCCTGCCGACCTCGCATCGGCTTTCGGTACCCAAGCTACGGGTGATCTGAGTATTGATGGTCTCCTGTCCCACCCCGATGTCTACGTGGAGCAGATTTGCGAGGCCGCCGGTTCATTGCCTTCGTCGCTATTGCCTGAATTCGCCAGCTGGGGTTCATCACTCCTCTATTTTGCGAGCGTCGAGATCTCCTCATACGACGCCGTTGTTACTAAGTGTATTACCGCGGGTACTGAGGCTGCTTCTGTAACTAGCTATATCCACTCGATCGTCAGCTCGCCGGAGCGGCTTTGCCAACTCACGAGTACGAGTACCCCCAGCGGAGGAAAGGGCACGGCCTCCATCACGCCTTACCCGACAGCGACACCTGCAGGAAACAGCACCAGCCCTGGTACCGGCGTTCCCACCACCTCAGTTCCCACTGCCGCTGCTGCCAGGCCCACCGGTGCCTTTATTGGTGCTGCCGCTTTGGGCGGTCTTCTTGGTGCCGTCGCTCTTCTATAAACAGCAGGCAATCAAACAGGCTTGACGCAACACCTATATTCTCTCTATTCCACAAACATCGACGACATAAGGAGTAAGGTTTTCTAAGGGTCTACTGTATGACGGATGGGCAGATATGAGACGTTGAGATGATGTAAAAATAGTTCGCTTCTACGAGAATCTAGAATTTAATTAGTACAATCGATTTAATATTTCAGCTCGCCCTCCCGGAATAGTGTATTCGTCTATTTACCGTGGGGATGATTACAGTAATACCCGAGTAGTTGACATGCTTTGTCATGCTGGATCCAAGTTAAAGCACGGGAGTCTGTAAGTTGGTCTCTGAGGGTGCACTTAGCATTCTACATTACACGAACGGCCGACTAGATGGTCGAAGGATCTCTCGACGCTATACTAGCTAGTATAGGGCGTAAGATGTTGACTCGTAGTACATAGAACCTGCGCTAGACAAAACTTTAGGTGAAGGCTACATAGTGTATACAGTACGGAGAGTTTTCCCGTGCAAGTTAGTACGCTTTGCTGTATGACATACCTACCCGAGAACGAGATACGAATTAGGCTCTAAGCTAAGCATATCTGACTAGGGACGCCCTACTAGGCAGCAACGGTATATCGTAGTATATACGAATAGTAACTTTGACATCCTGTAGAATGACTGCCTCCTACCTTTTTATCCCTTTCAGTCTGTTTTCCAAGTCAACTGACTCGATGAAAGGGTCGTGGGAAAACTGTATATTGAAAATCCGTGTCTAGACTAGAAGAGATATTGTTGTGCTGATTGCGTCTGTTGAGCGATTGTTGGTCAAGGGTAGGCTACGCATGCATTATTTGCTGCGCTGATGCCAACCGTCTTGATGCATGAAATAGTGCTGACATCATAAATAGTGAGGCTTCCGTCTCTCTCGTGCTATACGACAGTTTCTACGCAAAAGAACAGAAAATACAGTGGTACTGATATCAGTGTTGTCTTCTCGACCAATACTCTTTAATCTCGCCTTAACACTGGATTTCTGACCGCTTTTCGCAAGTTAGTTAGGTACCAAGCGTTATGGAGAGCATTTCCAAAGATCCTACTTGTGCCAGTTATACGGCAAGGGGCCATGTGGCTTTGCGGAGGCATTCAATCATTCCCCTGTAGTGTACTTCTGCGTACATGGGACCCTGGCACACATATGCTTCAGGGGATTTAGCGCAGTCGAAACCCTGATGGCCCTGGTACGCTTTCGTCATCATGTAAATACTTTTTCGTCCTCTCTCCCTACTGTACTTAGTACACATCGGACTGATTTCCTTCCAGCTTAAGGGATAAACTAACCTATACAAGTACACTGAAATCACTATTGACGAACGTTAATCTCAGATATGGTAAAACGGCAAGCGTTACCCCCCAAGTCGGTAGCCAGCTACAGTAGAGTCTACGTAACGAGTGGTAAATAGCTGCATGGGCGCTGAATTTCGACAGGAATGCATGGCAATCAGTCCTCGCTGCTAATAGTAACAATCTACCACAGTACATTAAAGCTCTCCTGTAATACTGTAGTTTCACCCATGTCAGATGTCGGGTGCCCTGCCGAATGATACGCTCCAGCCAAGAATAATGACTGGTCCGAGGAATACCATCTTGCATATTACCCTGTTCACCAGTGTACACGTGAACAGCTGCCGACTTGATTGCTTGCATGCATAGCTCCGCCCATTTCTCAACAACTCAGGTCGGATATAACCGCGAATATGAAATAACATAGTATTTGGAACCAGTAGAACATCGCAACCACAGAAAACTTCCGGCCAAATCAGAGCGAATGGTAGACTGTCAATTATGCTATTCTTGAACGAATGGCTTAGATCGAACATGGTGTGGCATGTGTTGACTTGTGGTTGCGCTGTAAACTCGCGCTACACAAATGTTTACTTTGAATATCAAATTGCATCTTCCAATTGAGTATCCCTATCGATACTTTGTTGCACACAGCCATCCACAGCTGCAGCGCGGCAGTTGCTGCTGCTATGCGTATCAACAAGACACAAGACTAGTAGGGCAAGAAAACCAATACCGCCCAGGAAGAAGAAAGGCAACCCAAGCCAGAGTCCTCCCAATCGCATACTTGAAGAAAAAGCCCATGCCAGGAAAGGACCCGCAGGCAGGAATCCGATCCCTTCGACAATGCTGACGATTGTGAAAACCTGTGAAGTTTGATCAGGTTCGACAAGATTGGAAATGAGTGAGCGGCACAATGGACCAATCCCTTTTAGAACACTGAATTTAGCAACTGCCATTTGTGGCAAATGGTCTCGGGTGGCGGGAGCTTGCGAGAGTAACAAGGAAGAACCGGCCCCAGTTACTTAGGCGCCCATGCCCCCGGAAAACGCTGGAAAGCGGCATAAGGGACTCAGAGTACTGACCTGTGCTGAAAGCCAAGATGACCATCCCAGAGGTTAGGAAAGCCAGGTTCGGTCCCCCGAGGAGGAAATAGCCAAGACCGGCAAAGGCAGCGGAGGCCTGTGCGAGAACGAGATCTCTGTGGAAAGTCGAGATTTTGAGGCAAGCGGACGAGCTAAGATACTTAGATAAAATTGGCAAGAGTGCACCGACGACGATGAGAGTGAGCCCTCCCCTAATAGCGAGCATATAGCCAGCATCTTCTATTGACTTTCCGAACCTCTTGCTATAGTATTGGAGGAACAAAGGCCCCAGACCCGTAGGCAACGGCGATGCGAGCACGAAGACAAGAAAGAGCATGACCGCGGGTCGCTTCTTGAGTACCGAACGCAAGTCTGAGTTGTAGAAGACATGCGTGAATTGCGAAGCAATGGCACTTCGCCACCTTTTGTCTTTCACTCCAAGGCAGTTATGGTCGCCCCCATGTGGTTTCTTTGAGTTATGGGCGGTCTCCGGTACAAGGAGAATCATGACGCCTGCCAGTGTGGTGACGACTAAACTCAATGACATCGGCACCCACGGGGACCAGGTTTCCATCATGTGAGATGCCAGGGGCGGCCCAACAAACACGGCAAGATTAGCGGCTAGCGATGAGAAGAAATACGCCATTGCCCTTCGTAAGTCGATCAGTGAGTGTTAGCCTGCGCAGGGAGGTAAAGAGTATCTCACCTATTCTCTGGCGCATTCACATCGGATATAATCGCATACAGCACGACAATCGCCACTAGAGTACTCGGCGTCAGTATTTTCATTTAGAACGTGAGTTGTTAGGGTTCCGCAGCTTCCAGGCCCAATATTGGTCCCAAAAGGAAGCTTAATACTCTTAAAGCCAACAAGGCAAGATGTAAACGACACTTGAGAATTCCTTACTAGTGAGCCCGCCTCCGACCAACTCAAGCGCCGGCCCCAGGAGAATCAATTCTACGGGAAGCGTCCGCCAATATTGCAGTACAAGAAGCGACCACGCGACGTTGGCGAACTGCCCAGTCGCAGCAAGAAGATAAACGGGTTTGCGCCGGAGATCGGCCAATGCGCCAAAGGGGATGGCGACGAGAAGACCCACGGTAGCGCCCAGTGCCATAGACAGTCCAAAGATCCAGGCTATCGATGATTGGATCTCGTCGGCTTTACAAAGCTCCTCGTTGATGGGGTCCCTGTCCACTCTCCCATAGTGTCGACGGCAGAATATGTCTTCAGCAAGTCGCGTCGCTGGTACCATCGCGACCATTCCTGATAGCACCCATAAAAACAAAGCAATGCATGTGACGGCCGAGATTGCGCGGGGTGTAGCTACAATATGCCAGGGTTTCAAAGGTGTCCCAAGCCGGTCGCTTACTTCGGTATCTGCGCAGAGAAGAGGCGCGTCTGGCCGCGACAAGTCGATTGATAGCCGGTCTTCTTCATCCATGATGCCGACCTTCGTTCTTCGTTTCAGGATTCAATTGACGGAATAGAGAAATTTTACCAATAAAACTATTATGACAAGTTCTTTAAGCTAAGATTGAGGCTTGGGCGTTAAAGCGCGAAGGTGCAGCGCCCCGTTTCGCGTATTGATCGTATCAAGGATTTAGATTGCCAAGAATCAGCGTCATTGTCTTACGACTGCCTTCTCCGCAAATAGTATCACCTACTATGTTATGAGCTGCCCATCACGTACATAAACTTACCTACAAAAGCCAAGGCATAAAATACTACATAAACAAAGCAAATACTGTTACTATACTGTCATGCAAAAGAAAATACAAGAACAACAAAAAAAAACGTACAACACTAGGGATTCGCTGGTCATCACCGACCCAACTACTAATCTGGCGGCCATAAGACTTAGATGTAGAAGCCATATCAACTCTAAAAATGCTGTTGTTGCAGTTGAGATCCGATCACATTGAAAAGAGTCGGAGTCTGCCAGTACTTACTATAAAGTAAAACGCGTGGCCTTCCTTCCAAGCATATTTTACTGGGCTATTACCCCTTCATTCAACATGGCTTCCTCCTCTAGTCAGTATTTCTTTCCATCCAAACCTCTGCCTATAGTTCAACCTACTCTATTCATTCAAACAGCTACCGTCGTTACCCCTTTATTCAAAATAGCTCCGTATTTCTTTCCAACCGAACCTCTGCCTCTAGTTCAAGCTTCTCTATACGTTTAAATAGCTACCGTAGAGGTTTTATGTATAAATACCTGGTGTTGTCCTAAGTTCCTATGTTCCCATGCTCCTCTCATCTTCCCATCCGCTTCCTATTTCTTTTTATCCAAGATCAGACAAGCATAGCCATAGTCGACTAGCACGAAGCCAAGTGCGACATTAGGCCTAAAACATCCCCAATTAATCATCATATCTTGGTGTCATATCCTCCCCGGAGGCAGCCCCCGCCCGACATTCACGCAAATCCATCAGCATAGCCTTGCTAATGAATACTGGAATCACCCAGAAACGCCCGTCGAAGGTAGGTGGCTGTAACGACAATTTCATGTTCTGAGTATATATATCTAGTAGCAATACTGTGCGTATGTGCGGTGATGACCAAACACCTTGTTACAATCTAAGCTTGACCTTGGAGGCAGCCTTTGGCTGACCTCCTAAAGTCTTTATAGGAAATTCGGCCCCACTTGCGCCAGCAAACCTACCTACATGTAGGTACCTAGGTACTGCCAGCCGCCACATAAGGTTCTACGCCACACACCCAACTTAATGGCGTCGGTCCTACATCCTCTAAAGCCATATAAAGTTGAATTAAACTTTTGGTATAAACCGGTTGCACTATCGGATCTGGTAAAGACTGTAAACCTGATGTTGTATAGTGCCTACCTAGGTAAACCTAATGGTATCTAAGTATCTAACCAATGAGGTCCGCTGCAATACTACCGCACAGCGAACCTACAGTAGGGCTACCTAGGTACCTGGGTACCTATAATGATCCGTGCATTAGCGGGCTAACGGGGTATATCTAGCTACCTACGGTCAAACCCAACCAACGCCGCTTTCTTTCTACCTTCTCCCAATGTCGGCTCTTCCTAACTTCGTGCACATTGCCCTGACATCACCAAGGGTGTATCGTTCTTGGATATCTGGGGGACAGTTGCCTATGATGAACCTAGCCAAAATAACAGCATACCTAGGTAGCTCAAGTTAAGGCCTATTGGAACGCTGAGGCAGCATTGTTCCCTCATTAGTATGTTTGTTGCACATCACTCAAATCACTGCTATCTCGCGAAAATACACTATACAGCGAGCCTAACCAGCCAGATTCCCTGACCTGGCAACGTTATATTATTTGGTTGTCTTGTGAGAGTGCAGCGCTTCACCGTGGTAGGTAAAGTTATCACTACTGGTCACTACCAGATATTCTATGCTAAGATCCCCTATGTTTCTCTTCTCCTACAGTGCCACAAGGGCCTAGATTCAAGGGCTTGGAAGGATATTCAACAAGGTAATAAGCTTCTATGCGGTCAAAGGGGCCATGTAAATCTCTGGCCTCCCTTCCAAAGGGCGGGCAGGCTTCAGCCCTTATGCCTGAATAGCCTCACCCCAATTGCCGACTGCGCTGATCCTCGCAGCAATATGTCTCAGAAGATCGGGTGGAATCCGATCTGATCGCACCTGAACTGATCTGATCCTGCGCGGCGACCTACTACGCAATATTGATTATTTACATGATATCGGGTATCCCAAACCCTCGGGTCTAGGTACGTGTGACATGCAGGCTCAGCTTAGCTTCAGGTTACGTGAGCGAAACAAGTGGTAGGATCAACACATAGAATCAATCAACAAGAGGTTTCGGTGGAATAATTGCGAAAGTGATTTATTATTCGCAATACAACAATCTGTCATAGTTCCGGGCAACATCCATATAGTCCTCCAGTCGCGCCCGCTTGGTCCATAAAGCTAGCCTTAATACATATATACAATCCGATCGGTGCTCCTCACTTCCAAGGCCAAAGTACCTGCCTCATATCAACGAAAGCTGAACGGCCTCTTTTCGAGAAAGCCCGGACCGTCTCAACTACCCACAGAGATTTGCGTATCGGATGTTTGCACGTGTTCAGCGCGCTCCGTCCGTGCATCTTGGCGCATTCTTTGATTTCTGATTCGGATGATGAGCTATGTGTGAGTTGAAGTACAGAGGATCAACACTCACAGAACCGATGAGGAGCATGGAATACCTGTTGCACGAGCATTCCTTGCATGCTTATGACAACTCGGGGTGTCCGGTTTGAATATTTCCAAAGGCACGGGGCATATCGCGGCATCTCAGCGCACCAGGATGCTCTTGTCAACAGACATAACCAAAGTCCCTTCACCCTTGCATATTTTGGCTTGGTCGAGACATAAAGACAATATCTGCATTGTAATACCCGTCAAGATGGATTGGTGGACTAGAGAACAGGTCAGACAACGTACAAACGGGCCGAGAAACCAGGTTTACCTTAAGACTTTGCCTCCTTTTGCAACTGGCAGCTGGGGACCGATCCACGTCCGTCTCTTAATACCTTCCTATGCTCGCGAATCTGTTCTTCATTCCCAAGTCGAGAGATGACTGAAGCTTCGCTCTGGATAGCCCTTACTCAGATTCAGAAGCTGACATTATAGCAGTGTGTTGGTGATAGACTGTCGAACCCCGATAACTCGTATTGCAAAGTAGGAGTAAAGCAGCCTTTAACAGAGCGTTGCGGCGTAAATAGGCAGTGGGTGAGTCGACTCATCAGGATGTGTAACGGCGATGTGGAGGCTTTCGAGCTCATCATGGAACGTGAGATTTCTTCCACTAGGTGAAGTTAGTACCCTCCTAAAGGATATTATGGGCCATGGCACAGTTACTTACGAGCTTGTGTAAAAGGATGAAGTCGACCGCCGGCCCCTGATGTCGGAGGAACTAGATGGGAATGTGGGCGTTGTCAGCAAAGCTGAGTGGGTGATGTCCTTGGTAGGATGCACAATCATCTTCGGGCTCTAAACCCTCAGAATGGCGGCTTTTCCTATGTCCGTGCACTTTCCGCAGTGGCATCACCCACCTGAATAGTAAATGCATTTTGATGCTACTGAAGGACAAGCCTTGAAGTACAGCGAAGGAGGTCGTGGCGGGTGAGGCCTAAATTACCTGGATAAGCGTGCTTCCAATTAGCAACATTTCAAGTTCAAGGTAAAGGAATTGACAAGGATAGGTAGAAATAAGGGAATTGAGGCTTGGAAATATAGAGGGAGGGTATGGAGAACGAGGACAAACAAGGAATTTACATGGGAGGTGGAAAAAACAAACTATAGATAGACTAGAGATGGATAGGGAATAGGAGGAGAATGGGAGAAAAGAGAGATGGAAGAGAAGATGGAAAAGAGAGGTCGGATAGATCGGAGAGACGGAAGAGATGGAAAAGATGGGAGAGATGGGAGAGATGGGAGATATTTATAGACCTAGGTACGCTTCTGAACGTAGTTTATTTCTGGTAGTTGCAACGCCATAAAAGCTTTGATGTCATGGCGAATGTGGGAAGGGGGATTGGTATCCCCCTTCTCCTTCCGATACTTAGACCTCTATAATAGAGGTTATGACGTGTATGATATCCTGGAAAGCCGTTACATAGAAACTAATGACATACGATGCTCCTGCCATTACGAGCCATTGGGTACCACGTAATCGTGCTAGTGATAAACACAATGCAGCTGCGAGACAAGCATAGAGAAGTCAAAAGCATTCCATCAAGAGTGGAAAAAGTGCTGCTAGTAGAAACATCCTAATGAACAACCCTGACTCCTGTAGGTACTGTGGTAGTCATAGCCAAACGAGGCATCTAGTTCATTCTTGCCTGTTATTGCTCTGATGGTTTACAAGATTACCGATTTTGACTTGATAGATTTGCATCCTATTGCACCTCTTCGCAGCTGGAGGAAAAAGAACCGCTTCGTTACCTGATATCAACATTATTATACTTTCCTATCTATTTTCCAATGAATAACCTGGATCCTACGCGGCCAACGGCAGAGGAGGTTCATGGGGGTGAGAAACTTCCTTTATCGCGCAGTAAGAAGACAAAAAGGTTAACAGCTATCGATAAAGCACGGCTAGGAGAGTTTAACATGATTTTTCGAGGATTGCAAGCAGAAGATCGTCGCCAGCGTCGTTACATGCGGGCTCTAGGCCAGGAGTACAATGCCAAGCTGAAAGTGTACTTGGAGAAGTTTGCAGCACTACAGCAGGAATTCCACCAATATGAGCAACGGGTGAATGACATGTACGACCAATATGTTCAAGCCCTTCGAAATATATCGGAAAAAAAAGAAAACAGTGGCGGAGGGATTCATCCAAGGTGTCGCCATGGTGAACGAGGTGGAAACACACCGTGAGCACCGAAGGAACCCTCGGCACCCAGAGCTAAACTGCGCGCATCAACTACGCCAAGTATACCAAACAGCATCCGGTGCGGTGCCTCATCGAGTACCAATAGCGGCGGTATGCCTCTCCTAAATTATCCCGTTCCTAGGACTATGATTTCTCTAACAACTCAAATCACCTCAGCCTCAAAATAGGACGGTTGAGATAGACTACGGTCCGACCGCCAAGCATAGGCGAGAGAACGCTAGCATCCGAGTACAACAACAAGTCGGGGCACATGAGGGAGTAGCCATCGACGTACGTGTTTCTCGAAAGGCTGGAAGTGAGGCTCCTTGACACAACAGAGAAGATGTCGACTGGATGTGCACATGTACTATACCATTACATACACTCAACCCGCATGCAAGCTCCATGGCTCAACACGCGCTTTTCCGGCTACTAAATTAACCGAATTGAATACACTACATTGAGCCCAGGAAGCTATCGCGTCTTCCAGTAATGCCTCAATATCGATACATTGATTTGATGTGCCCCATATTCCCAAGTTACTTCTGATGCTTCTCCTCAAGCTCCTTCAACTTGCCCTTGAGAAATTGGAGGTGGCCTTCCATATCCTCTGTACACAGGTAAATATCAGTATTGACCTACGTTTGACATGGAATCATTGATCCACCCTTAAAGCCTAGTTCGGCTTTTTCAATCCATTTCTTGGTCTCTTCTATGTGGTCCTTGAGCTCTTCCATTTTCTGCTTCACCTCGTCATCCATTCTGCAGCATGACGTATGTTGGCTTGCAAGTACGACTGTACGATGTGGTTGGCGGGTCGCTACGACGTGGTGGAAGATACAATGTCGGGGGAAGCTGTTGAAGGGCGACTTCCGAGGTCGAATGCTCTGCAGACAGAGTAGATATATCTCGATATTCATCGTAGATCGGCAAAGTTATCGGGGCATTTGAGTCTCGCGGATTACACCCTTCCTCCGTGAAAGTCTTGTGGCACACCTGATCTGTCACATTCATGCTGTTGATAAGACCGATTCGGTAGGCAGTGCTGAAAGATCGGGGAGGGGTTGGAGTAATATTGATCAGAATTAGCCAGCTATTCCTGAGCTTCGACTGGCCACTTTTCAGAGAGATCCCGACTTGCTATTATTCAGTCGAAACGTGACCGGATCCCGAGCTTCTATTCTCCTATCAACCCGGTATCAATATGTCGCTTTGTAATCAGCACCGCCATATTCCCTGCAGGAGGGAGCATATGCTACACGTGATGGATGGCGTTCGGGATTTTACCTGGACAGGAGGAGTACACGTGGGAGGCAAACTAATGACTACGGCTGTAAAACCGTCGTAGATATTTAAATCCCTAGGGCAGAGAATATTTTTGCAAGTCATAACGGCTCGTTTAAAGCGGAATGAAATTCGAGGTCCACGACATCACTTGAGCTTTCATATGTTTGCATGGAGGGTATCGGAAGTTCCTATGCACTATGCAGCTACCTGTCGTGCTTGAAAGAGCCATTCGCCAATCGTGATATAGTAGTCACCATCCTAGCTGGATCAGCTACCAGTAAACAGATCCAATCCGAATATAAAATGCTGGGCTGGACTCGTTTGAGCATCCAGACTCCTTATCTGTCAACCCATCAACACTCTCAATGATCAACTTGAATGTTGTTTTCTTTGCTAAATTTTGCACAACCACCCAAAGTCGCCACTAAAACTGCCGGCACAACGTCATCCCGTGTCCTGGACCTTTTACGGGTACCATGGATTCTGCTCTGCCGTGCCTGGGCTATTCTAGCCGGATGCTTGGGTCTATGTAGGCTCATCCACTTGTTATGTTGCGCCTCAGGCATTCCTACAAGCCCCAAACCGGTTATCGAGATATGGAACAGTGGCGAGTACGGAGTGCCTGGAGTCTCGGACGTGGAAGTTGCTGGGATGCGCCAGGACGGAGGGGTATAAGGGGACATGTACCCTGCCTATAGACAAGGACAATATTGGTCGTTCCCCCTATTAGTCACTAACTGAGGTTATACGTACTCCCATGTTGGGCCAAATGCATTGCACACCCCCGTGTCTCCCACAGTTGTCATTGCTTTTAGAACTATTGACGGGGACCCGTGAACTGCATTGTAGTATAAACACTCCTGTCTCTAGTACCAAGTTATTCTGACCTTTGATTCGTTGAACTACTAACAGGGACCCGCCAACTGCATTGTAAACACCCCTGTCTTTTGGTATTCTGCAGCCGCCGATTTCTATTTGACGGACTTGGTTCTCTAACAAACGGACGGGACCCCGCGTTCTCTACATCCTATGGTCGTACGTACTAGGGAGTGCTCATAATTACATATATAATGCTCTTAACCTACTATGCAGAATGGCCGCAAGGCGTGGCGTGCAAAGGGTAAAACCCCTTTCAGTTAACCCAGCTATTGCATAATGTATTAGTTCTATCTTGGCTATTATTTAGTTATAAATGCTCTACAAATCGACTTGCTTTCGCAATGCCGGTCGCGGGAACCACCGGGGCTTTCAAAGAACTCACATCAATGGTGCGAAGAACACACTTCTTGGTTGGTGCGGCCGGGATATCGGCACTTGGATTTTCCTCCCTTTGCACTGGCGTGATCGGTACGGCTCGGGCTGTCTGATAACCCCGCAACTCAACTTCCTCCCACCCATCATCGCTATCATCGGAATGTACGCTACCAGCCGCCCGCGCCGGTAGTTCCTCGTTGCTGGTGGCCACCGGAACCGAGTGGGCGCTATCCAACTTTGGACGAGAGCGTCGCTCACCGAGTTCGAGATCGGCATCATCCGGGTATCCAGAACGAGCACAACGAGGTGATAGCAGTATTACCAGTGCAACCATACTCAAGCAAAGTGTAAACCCAGCAAGCCCGCTGAGAATAAGTACCGTTATGTAACCCTCAACTGTTGCCCCCTCGGCTCTCGGCTCTCGGAATTGAGTCTCATGGCCGTAGTGTACGAGACCAGTTGCCATAGCAGACATAATTGGAATTTATTGGGTAGCCTGTGGGAGATTTTGTTTAGATATTAGACCAGACGCTCGGGTGCCTTTTAGAGAATAAATTCGATAGCGATGAAAATGCTATTCACAGATTCCAGAAGATGAGTAGCATCAATGGTTATATAGACTAGAAAGCTAAGCCCTTGTATCGTAATAATAATTGATATGTGAGAAGCCGCAGGCCGTTAAAGTTAGTATAATAAAGAGATCGTCTTTATCACAATGACTTTGTATATATCCAAATAAGCCATTGTAACGCAATGCCTTTGATTCCAACCCATGCTCATGAGAAGGACATAGTGACGATGGATGCCAACAAGACAAAGATACTGTCTGACTAGGCACTTCGCACTACTATTGCTCGAATTAGTTTGCTACACCAGACAGCAGCAACCATACATACAGACCAGAATCATCATCTATTAGAAATTGAAAATGTCAAGTCTTTGGGCACGTTTGCTACACATGCCGCTCTTCTTGCCTTGGTTGGTCGAACAAGGTAGGCGTTCGGGCTGGCACCGTTTTTGAGCAGTGTCTCCAACATATCCTCGTTTCTTTCCTTAACCGCAGCGTGAAGCCCTGCTATGTCGACATCGGCTGATCTAGGGACGTTCTTGCCCTTGTGTTGAAGGATCAGTTTCACTGCACTTGGATCTTTAGACTCGACAGCAAAGCATAAGCGGAGTCTTTCCATCTTTGTTTATTGTCATCATGTCTGCTCCACGAAAACGTAAGACTTGTACCGCCGCCGTACCACCTTCTCTGGCTGCGAAATGAATAGGAAAGGAGCTTGAACTGGTGCCCCGATAGTCACCCTTTCCCTTTTCTGGATTAAAAGTTAGCAGTTTAGCGCTTCGCCATGAACTTCATATTCCGTGTATTCATTATCTCCCTCTTCCTCATCTTCCTCATTGTCCCCGTCACTATTTATGCCTTTACGAGCTGCTACAATCAGGGCAGTCATTCCGTCCAAGTTACGGTGGCTCACGTCAGCGCCCCGGTTGAGTAAAAGCTCTGCAACTCTAAGGGTCTGGTGTGCCATTGTAGAGACAAGAAGTGGAGATCCTCCCTCATCGACTAAGGCTCTTTTGCTGCGGCACTTAGACTGTCTGCGTAGTTCCATCCGGTCATTGCCAAGAGGTTGGAGCCCCCTAAATAACGAGGAATGTGGCCGAAGAGTCGTTACGCAGTCGGATCGCTTGGAGAAGAAGTGTCCCGTTGTCACGTTTCGACATGCAACCAAGTCCAGCACCTCTGCTCACCAGCTAAGTGAGCATACTCTCGTTATCGTTGGCTACTGCAAATTGCAAGGCTGTGAAACCTCGTTAATGTTGCCACCGTTGTCAAGAATGAACTGCAGTCCCCTGCCAGATCCGCTCATGGCAGCGTAGCGAATTGCATACAGTATCCACGGAGGTTCGTGCAGTTTCCTGTCTTCGGTATTGAAGCTCTTCAGACTGTTGGAATCATGTGATGGGATGAGACGACCATCCAATCTCGCACTATCGAGGAGCAGGTTCAAAGTACAGAGCTCGTAGATAAGATCCAGCCTGCGGGAAGGTGAATAGCGTAGTACACGCTTCTCCATAATAGCTTTGAAACTCTCCCACCATTTTCAGAGTATCCGTCAATTTGGGAGTGGATGATTGCTGTTGTAGAGGGAATGGAGTGGTTGACATGGCATCCCGTGACCAGTCATCATATAGGCACTACCCCTCGTATCTTCCTACGGAGTCGCTGATGTTAAGAGGGCAGGCAAGGGGGGAACAAAGATTTTTATTCTTCGCAACAGGTCCCCTTACCGAGATGCAATCCACTCTGCTCCAAGCATCTGATGATACGGTCGCCGTACGTCAACCACTTCTCATTCCCGGGGGATCCCGGCGCCTCTGTCAAATGAATACGTACGTGATCGACGCCATACCCGTCAAACCAAGTCTAAAATCAACTCTTGCCGTCTAATGATCTCCTTAAAACTACTTATATTTCAACTACCGAGACCCGAACGAGGTTTTCCAAGTGCCAACCCAGCTATATGCTTATGATCTTATGCGCCGCGAGAAACGCGGTCATCAACAGGATCCCTCTCGGGGAGAAATAGAATCATGCTTAATAACTTTGCCAATCCTGACATGCTATGATGTGCATGGCCCTTTTGGGTATCTCTATCTGGTCTAATTCCGCATATGAATGTATGTAAACAATTCAATGAATAATGGATTTCCCCATTACGCTTGACGGCGCTTCGTGTCATCACCCACTGCTGCCTCCTTTTCCGTTCCATCGTCAGAGAACCACGTTTCCTGTGCTGTAAACAAGGGCATTAATATTGTGATGTTCAGCGTATGAAATAATAGGATCAAGCGACTCACCACTCCACAGTTCCGAGTATAGACCCCCCTGGTCGATGAGTTCCTTATGTGTGCCCTGCTCAGCAACCTTGCCTTTCTCCAACACGATGATGAGGTCGGCATCGTAGATAGTTCGCAGACGATGGGCGACGAAGACACTGGTTCTAGCCTTTTCTCGGAGGATGCTGTTAATGTTCTGCATAAGGGTCTGTTCTGTATGTGTGTCGAGAGCACTCGTAGCTTCGTCGAAGAAGAGGAGCGGAGGATCCTTGAGCAGCAGACGAGAAACAGCCAGCCGTTGCTTCTCTCCGCCGCTAATCATCATGCCTCTTTCACCTACTTTAGTGTCGTATCCCTGAGGCCAACCGGCGATTATATCATGTATACGAGCACGCCGTGCGGCTGCGACGACCTCTTCTTCCGGTGCAGACATGTCCCCATATCGAATATTGTGTCCAACCGTGTCATTGAATAGAGGGGTGTCTTGAGGGACAACACCAATAGATTCCCGTAGTGAATCAAGTTTAACATTGCGGACATCCTGGTCATCGATCAGAATCCGGCCCGATTCTACGTCGTAGTAGCGGAATAGGAGGCGTAGAATCGTAGACTTTCCACAGCCGCTTGGCCCAACAATGGCAATTTTCTTGCCAGCCGGTATGGTTAGACTCAGGTCCCGTAAAATTGGGCGTTCTTTGACGTATCCAAATGTGACGTTTTCGAACTTGATTTGGCCGCCTTGGGAAAGAAGTAAGGATTTTGCGTCTGGGGCTTCTTTGATAGAGACGTTTACTTTCTGCAGGTTAAACAGAGTCTCCATATCCAACAGGGATTGCCTGAGCTCTCGATACACCGTCCCCAGGAAATTGAGGGGAACGGACAGTTGGAAGACCAACTGGTTTATCATAACCAAGTCGCCAACTGTCAAGGACCCGCTAGCCACACCGTTTGCCCCAAGGTACATCATGCCAGTCAACGCGCTAGAGAAGATGATGTTCTGCCCGCTATTTAGTAACGCTAGAGACGTAGCCACTTTGATTGAACTCTTTTCGTAGTCCCGAAGGGCCTTGTCGTACCGTGCAACTTCAAATTTCTCATTGTTGAAGTACTTAACAGCTTCGAAATTGATCAAGGAGTCAACTGCCACGGTGGAAGCCTTGTTGTCTGCAGCATTGGCCTGGCGGCGGAATTTAGTTCTCCAGGCAGTCGTCCAGATGGTAAAAGCCGTGTATGCGGACATGGTGGCGAGCGTGATGGCGGCGAAACTAGCGCCATACTGCCAAGTTAAGATACCGCATACCATACCAATTTCTAGGGCGGTGGGAACAATATGGAATACCATGCTGGTTAACAGAAAGCTGATCCCCTTGGTGCCTCGGTCAATAGCTCTCGTGAGACCACCAGTCTGCTTAGTCAGGTGGAAGTTCAGGTCGAGGCGGAGTAAATGGTCGAAGACGTCGCATGCGACTTTACGGATTGCTTTCTGGGCCACGGAAGCAAAGACGGCATTGCGCAGTTCCTGGAACACGGTGGCGCCGATCCTCGTCAAGCCGTAGGCAAATATCATGCTTCCAGCGATCATGGCGGCGTTGCCGCCAGTCGCGCCAACATCGATGTTCATGGCGTCGACAATGTTCTTGAAATAGAACGGCACCTGTACGTTCAAAACCTTGGCCCCCACCAGCAGGATGACGGCTATGGAGACGCGGAGTTTCGTGTCCATACTACCCTTGCCCTTCGGCCACAGGTAGTGTGCCATCTGCTTCATTATTGCCCAGTCCGCCTTGCGCTGTTCCTGGACGCTCTTGTCGTCAACGGCCAAGGGGTCTTTCTGGGCATTTCCCGGTTTCTTGTCGTCCTGCTTGCCGTTGGTGTAGGAGCCAAAGACAGCATTTTTCGACGCACCGTTCGGTTTTGAATGCTCAAGTTGACCCGCCTGGGGCCGTTGAAAAAGGCATTGTGAGGTCGTGAGCACTCGTCGTATCGGGCCTCGGAATGGCTGGGAAGGGTTTAGGGGGCGTGGGGGGAGGCGGTTGAAGGCTGGTCGATTTAGGCCAACGCAGACGGGACACGGCGGTCTTATCCAGGTCAAGCTTCTCGAGATCATCTTCGCTCTGTGATGGAAGCGATCATGGCTGCCCACGGTCGAAGATGCCTGGGACGGTCGCGTTGGCTAGTCGGGGTTCGGCAATTGGACGAGATGGCAATACTACCTCATGGCCTACTGAGGTAGGCAGCCAAGGACTCGTCGTTTAGAGATCAATGCCACGTACAAAAGCGCTCGGGTGCCCCTGCGAGATATTAATGAGCGTTACATGACTCCCAAGATGGAAAGGGACAGCAAAGCGCGTATCTGCATACTATGTACTGTATTCGGGCGCGGCAATTTTGCGATCCTATGACACGATGGCGTCTTTTTGGCTAACCTCGAAGCTCAGAGCTTGGAGCTGGAGCTGGAGCTGGAGCTGGAGCTGGGCCGGTTTGGAGGGGTCCCCGATACGTCACCTGCAGTCTCCAGTCTCGGGCGTTGTTGAGTCCCGATTGACGCATAAGCCGCCGGTCCGTTTTAGATCCGCCAGACACCTGTTGGTATTTTATATATGGTTCAGAGTCACACTAAGAGCTGTTCTGCCACTTGGGGGCACTTCCGCTTCTCAAAGTCATGGCCGGCCATCCACCGTTTAGAGACTTAGGTACCTACCTAGGTGCTTACCAACCATGCCGCCTTCCCAGCAATTCAAAAACTTGGAACTATTCTCGGTGCAACTGAACTCTTTATCGACGAGACCATACTTATAGGTACCTGGGTAGGTATGTACAGCACCTATCTACCCAGGAAGGTAGATAACTAAGGCGCTGCGATGTGCATATGCACAGGCTTGCCTATGATATTTTTGCTTTCCTTTTTCTTTTCTTTTCTTTTCTTAAACACGGTCGGGGGCGATCTCGGAGCACTTCGCATTAGCGATGCGCCACCTACATAGGACTAACTGGCCAATGCCTCATTCTTCGACTTACCTACGTAGGCTTGAGGATGCTGCCAGGCGACTTCATTCATACGTCTGGCTTAGGATGCCTGCCCTCGATTGAAACGGAATCCCGGAAAAGGATAACATGAAAAGCGGCGATGAAACGAGTGATGTCACGCTGTAGATCGCTAATTGTCTTTCAAATGCTTTGGTTTAGTTTAGGTAGGGTGATAAACAGACTCGGCGACAGCACATCGCCACTATAAGGCCATGTGTTGGCGGAGATCACAGGCCAACTTTATACGAATGCCACGGGTAAACGCGAGTCGACCACGTTGAAGATGGATATCCGATGATGCGACGCCGCTCCTGGCTTTGCTCGAGGGTAGTTGGTGGGTGATCACGATGTGCAGCCGTACCTCGCTATGATGTCGAATCCAAGACGGGGCAATGAATCCGCGACCGCGATTACTCTTCTCGTTGCACGCAAGCCAGCCACTCCTCGTGCCACTTGAGACCACAGTCGAATTGGTAGACTCGATGACGGAAATGACACAGAGACGGGTATGACAGGTTCAGGAGATTGGACGGGGTGCCTCGGGGGCATTTAAGTACTTGCCGAGGAGAGGCTGGTCGAGTCTGCTTACTCCCTATCGGATATTGCAGATGTACGTATATGGTACCCTCCTGCGCTGCCCCTGATCGGTTTTCCCTAAACAAATAGCGGTGACAATGTGGCCGACTGCTGCTGGCCAGGCGAACGGACCCAGATCCACAGTGGCCCGCCAATGCTCGCCTCACCGAGACCGTTAATTAGTCTCCAAACAGCCTCCTGGCTCGCGCATCACCCCGTCGTGGAGCTGCATGGACGGTCCACGGTGGAGTTGCAGCCTCTCGCGACCATTGACATCGCAGCCGACGCAGCTTGGTGGAGCCACGATGTTGGGCATCATCAACCAGCTAGCTTTTCAGAATACGGTGCCAACCCGCCCGCCCCCAGAGCAGAACCCAGAGGGGCCGTGGCCCCAGATATTGCTGGATTGAATGTCTCATGGCAGAACTGGGACCTGGGACCAGGCTTCTCCTGCCACAGTCTGGTCATCTACCTAAAAGTCTTTTGAGATTCTCGCCTACTCTCACGCTTGTCCTCCTCTTCTATCTTTTCCTCGTTCTCTGTCAAGACTCTCTGTCTCGTCAGAGATGGGACGCCGTGATCGATCATCGCTCAGAAGTGACTCAGGTTATGGGGATGATTTGCCCGAGCTGGCACCACGCTGTCCCACCGACCACCCTCTGAGTGAGTCAACCCCTCTTCTTCAAGTCGACGAGCACGGAGGCTTTTTGTCGCTACGAACTATTATGCTGACACCATAGTTAGCCCTCAAGGGATATGAAATCGGGCCCGCGTCAAAACTCCACATAGGCGACGTAAGGGATGACCACCGAGACCGGATCGATATGATACTAATTCGCATATTCCCAGGTTTTCGAGTTCCTCTGGGCCGACGCGGCCGAATTTCAGTGGGAATGGAAATGCCTAGGGTACACCCGGTTTATCGTCCTACGCCATACTGAGGGTTTCCCTCACCACTGCGTTTGCATGTAAGTAAATTCACGCCAACGACTTGACATATCTCATCATCCCCATCGCCGCGGCCGGATTATGCAATCCTACCCCCTCCAACTACATCCTGCTAACCCCATTCCCAAGACCAATCTCCACTGGTGGCCCCAGCAAGCACGAATTTGCAAAGCCAGGTGTCGACAGCTTCCAGCAGGGATACATCTTCGCAAATGGGGAGCCGAATCCCGGGTATGAACAACCCAAAGGTGGGCCAAAGCTCCAGTATTCGCCAGTCGGGGTCGAGTTGCGTCCAGGCAGGTTACGCATGAAGGAAGATTCGAGGGTCAACTACGCAGACATTATTCAGGTCGAGCACGATGCGCACGTACTGGTTGTCGGCGAAGTGGTGAAGTACTTCGACCGTGTCCGACGGAATGTCAACAAGGCCTTCATGCGACAGATCCTCCGGACAGCGCTGGAGAAATACCAGGCCGAAAAAGACGCGGGAATCAACAGACCGATGAGCATCATGGAGTCCGTGGATGGTGACCACGGCGGCGCCGAGTGTAGGCAAATTGCCATAGACCCCGACAGAATGGACACATACACCTTGAACGAGGTACCGACCGACGACGAGAGGGACGACCAGGTTGTGGAACCAATCGTTGTGGTGAAGCCGGCACCCCCGGAGGTACCAGAGAAACCAGAGAAGCATCGGAGGTCATCTACAGGAAAGTCCCCCTTGGTGCCATCAGAGGCCTCGGGGCAGGCATCCGAAGAGCGACAAACGAAAGGCGAGACGCAGGAGGTCCGGCAGGAGGCCGAGTACGACCTCCGATCGATGCACAAGGTCGCGATGGCCGGGCTAAAACAGTGACTCCTGATATTGATCGCCAGGCACTCCCCTGGACTTGGAACCATGCTGCATGAAATTGGGCGTAAGGCGAAGTGGCAGAATCCCGGGAAATATTGCATATTGGAAGAGTATCTACGCACGAAACCGCATCATCCGCTCAGAGCGTTATTAGATCGGGGACCCAAATAACGAACGATATGAATTTTTTTTTCTTTTTGGAGATTGACGAGTAACGAAACAACTTGTGGTTCAGCTAGCTAGGTACTTAACTAGCAGCTCTTTAATGAACACTCTCCGCTCTCGGTCGGGCAAGATACGCACCGTGATTCTTAGCGGCTTTAGGTGACGCAATGAAATCATGCCAAATAGAATTGGATTTAAAGCGAGAACATTTTTCCAGGCTACTGTTAATCGGATTATTCATCAGACTACACATATATTTCAAAATAGTGACCAATCTTCTCTGGCTCGTTGGTCCGATCTGAATACGGCGGCTGTAAGAAGGCTTCCCCTCACGGTGGATGTTATGTCAATTACCTACTTCGTTGCTCTACAACATCAGTATCCGCTCCTAGCTACTGTACTCGCAACAGTGACATTGAATTCGAGTAGCCGCCGGTATGAAAGTATGGCGATACGGCGATTATTACCTAGGTAGGTATACAGCGCATAGATAGCCCGTCGTATGCTATTATTAGTAGGAGTTCGTGTCTAATCTAGAATCAGTAAGACGAGTAGATAGTTGTATGCGAGTACGCGCCACTCGGACAACCCCCGACCCGACCAACTGCCAATAAGTGCAGTTCCCGGCCGATATGCCGCTGCACCCGCGATCCAACGTCGTTGGTTACTGCATATTAAATACCCCCGATAGGCCACCAGCACGCGTTCCTCCTCTTCGATGCGACAACACGTCGTCATACGTCTTGTCTGAACCCCGAATAGAGCCAGCGGACTAGCCCCTCTTTGATGAAAAGACGCCGTGCTGCATTTCCACATCGGGATTTTTGATCGGAAACATGGCAATCCCGGACCCTAAGAGCTCTTTGACGACTTATGCCGTCTCCGTTTTTATCAGCTCCGTAAGGCGATCCCGTTCTGCAAAAGTGTCTGCTTACTGAATATGCAGGTCGTCTTCTACGCCATCTATCTAATACTATTGCACCCTTTGCATGAGTATCCAGGGCCTTTCCTTGCGAAACTGACTGATTGGTATGCTGGCTCTCATGCTTTCGGCAAGACTCTTCATTTGATGATTCACAAAAACCATGTTAAATACGGTGAGAACAAATCTAGCTAGACTCAGACCAAACATAAGCTCGGACTACAATTCTGATTGTGTACCTTCAGGGTCCGTGGTTCGCCTGGCCCCAAATCGACTGGTCTTCAACACCGTCACAGCCTTGCATGGTGAGTCCCCTCCCAACTTCTTCGTAGAACTTCATAGCAGCTCTCAGAGTATTAGATTCAGAATCAGCTAAGTCAAGGAGATATCTACAAGAATGACCGCGTGTCCAAGAGTTACACATATCGACCCAAGGGGGCGCGCATCACCGACAATATCTTTAATGCACAAGATAAGACCGTACATCGAGGAAAGCGTCGAATGGTCGGCGCCGCCCTATCGGAGCGCACTACGAAGTCGCTCGAGCCTCTCGTGATGAGACAAGTGGACGTCTATCTAGCACGTCTCTTGGAAACAGCACAGGCTTCAGAACCGGTCAATCTCACAAAGCGGGCAAGGCGGCTGGCACTGGACATTATAGGCAACGTCAGCTTCGGCTACCATCTCGAGACACAGACAAAGGAGGAGAATCGCTTCGTGGCGAACGCCATAGCCTTCGGGCTTTACCGAAGCAATATCTTGCACCACGTCTACTACTTGTCAAGGCCTTTATTGCATAGGATAACTGATACACTTATTTTCCATTTTCGAGAGAAATATTGGCGTCTGTTGGAGAAGATGATCGAATCTCGCGTCGCGCGGGGCAAAGAGGGCGACCGCGATTTTTACTCTTTCATCTCCGAGTCGAGTGCGGAAGAAGGGAACATTCGTCAGGGAGAGCTCTTCTCCGAGGCTACTGTCCTCATGGCAGCAGGTCAGTTATATTCTGTTCGTTATATCCAAGTCAACACATTTTCCTGAAACTGGTCCGTAGGATCCGACACCACAGCTACCGCTCTCAGCGCAACTTTCTTCTACTTGTCGCGCAACCCCAAACGCTACGAGAAGCTCTGTAACGAGATCCGAACCGCTTTTGCAAGCGGACGAGATATCAAAACCGGCCCCCAGCTAGCCGGTTGCCGCTACCTCCGCGCATGCCTGGATGAAGGCATGCGTATGTCGCCACCGGTGCCGGGCGCGCTGTGGCGGATGCAGGACCCGGGGGATGAGCAACCTCTGGTGATAGACGGGCACGTGGTTCCCAAAGGGACTCTAATGGGCGTCAGCATATACGCGATCCACCACAACGAAGAGTACTTCCCCGACTCATTCGCTTTCAAGCCCGAGCGCTGGCTAGCGGCCGGAACGTCGTCGTCGGAAGAAGAGGCCGCGGCGAAGCGTATGCATGACGCGTTCGCCGCCTTCTCGACGGGGTCTCGTTCTTGCGCTGGCAAGCCACTTGCTTATATGGAAAGTTCCCTGGTGCTCGCCAAGACGTTGTGGTACTTCGACTTTGAGTCTGCACCGGGCAAACTGGGCGAGGTTGGGGGTGGGAACCCGGATGGTCCTCCAGGCAGAAGTCGGCTGGATGAGTATCAACTGGGAGACATCTTTACGGCGAGCCACGACGGACCCTATTTGATGTTTCGACCTCGTGGTGAACATTGGAGGGACTTTGGAGGCGCTTCCCAAATCGGTTAAAATATGTGAAATTACTACGATCTAGTTTTGCCCATTTTGGCGTTGTATATATCACACATGCCCTCGATAGCGAGGTATTCTCAAAGCTCCCCAGTGTTCAGAGTCTCGGCATTAGTATTAGAACGCATGACAGTCGTCTCGCCCTCCTCAAGATTGGCCACAATAGGGTAGCATGAGTGCTCCAACCGACCGATCCACCCATACAAAACTATACTGTAAGATGGTCACACAAAACTCAGAACCGAGAATGAGGAGGACACACAACCAATAGACTGAATTACACTTGACTTGCTTTTTTCTGACAGATCACTTCCTATAATCTGTTGCCAGCCCACACGTCGACGAGAATCATTCTACTTCACTGTACCCCGTACGACGTGCTTGCACTCGCCAAGCCCATGGATACGCCGTATTGCCGATGTGCTTCTCTACTTCTGTATGCCCCCTCAGGGCTGACGACACGTACCAAATAGCTCCTGGGTTAGAGCTCCCGGTCAAGAACGATAGATAAATTATGACTAGTAAAGAAAGCATTGGGGCCGGGAAAAGATTACCTTTTTGACAGTGGTAACGTCTAAGAAGGAACTTGAAAGTGAATGTAACTGATATAATTATTATGATGCATCACTGAACACTCGGTACAAAGATGTATGCTAACTCATCGTCGCGAAGCAGTCTCACCGGAAACGTCTATCAAAGGCTGCTAGGGTTTCCCCGCAAAGAAACTACATTACAGTCGTCTTACAGTTATTTAGCACGCGCCATATCTTAAATAGCCCTCGAGAAAAAAAAATTTTATATTCATGTTTATCCAAGCTTTAATTACTCTATAGCTCGAAGCGATAAAATGGAGGAAGCAAACTTTGCTCCGGGGTTTATTCGACGACAGTACGTCTTATTCTATGGCAACAGTTGGCTCTTATTTCACGCTACTACCTAGGTACATACCTAGAGGGTTTAGCCTTACCGCAATGAGGTCCATATCGTAGTAGTTCTATATATTGAATACCCGAATATATAAGTAAATGAAACTTGCCAGGCATAACATTAGTGATATCAAAACTCGCCTCGACCGATATTTTAAACAAGACAAAGAAAAGCGCTTTGAATTAGATGGTGTCATAGGGAGCGGGGAGTTCGGTATAACATGGAAACTCAAGTATAATGCAACTCCCGGCCCTACTCCCTCCGCGCAACCAGACTCGGCCCCTGCGGACGTGACCAGCATGTCTGGTCCTCGACAACCCAACTTCCGATACATCGTCTGTAGGTGGTGTTTGCTGTTTGAACTAGTGTGCTCTTATGCCATCCATTACGACAGTTTCGTATCGGTACTCACCTCGTGCTACTACAGGACAACCGAATTTTAAAGATGAAGTCGACAAGGAAGACCAATATCAGGATGATGAGGGTGAATACATTAGCTCGATCCAGAACGAGAAGGCGAAGCTACAGGTATGTTGCCCGGCGCACTCCCTTCCCCCCACCCTTCGGCCCATGGGACCAACACCCCTCGCCGTATGACCCACCAGTATAAGCTGGTCCGCGATGGTCCTAATCGATTAACGTTGATATAGGTTCTGCGATGGGCTAAGCATATAGCTACCGGTGTGAAAATTCTAAACGACCCTCTGACCCAAACGTGCCCGGATACCACATCGCATCGGAGTACGTACCTTAGGTTCAGTCTCTAACTATGGCAGGACGTCGTAGTAACTGGTTGTATTATATTATAATAGTGCGCCCGAATACTTGGTTGTATACTGAATGGATCGACAAGTAATGAAAATATAAACCTTGGTATATAAATGCTATGTTATTGCTTACCATCACGCAGCGGGACCGTCAGGAGTTTTGTTCGTCGAGCGGCAGAGCAAAATATTCGAATGCCGAATCGGTTACTTTGGAGCTTTTTTATATGCTGTACGTTCAATTCGGTCAGGGGATTTTCCGAATTGGCAGATTATCTAACTGCAATATCATTTCATCAGTGATCCGGATGGTCATTGCGATGGGCTGGCCGCCAGAGAAGCCAGACGGAGAAGATCCTCAGCCGGTGTTAGGGGAAATTAACGGGCCAGCTTACGGGGCACTTTCCCACAGAGATGTCTTCCTTGATGATGGTGGTGTAGGTAACAGTAAGTAGAACGACCTTAAGCAGTGTTATACTGTCGAGTCGAAAGCTCACTGAAATCTACCGGTTATGGTGGGAGGACTACTGCCGGAAGACCCCGGGTTAGAGCACGCTCGTAAGCGATACCTGAGGGCATCTTCCTTTTATCGAAGCAACGGTCCAGGGATAAAGGTTCTTGTTTGGCCAAAGACCATGCTTCGCAACCATCCCCTCGCCCCTATCCACCTGGGAGAGTGTTGCAATAGGAAGCACTAATGTAGAATGTTGTAGTTGCGCCAATTTTGTATCTCATTGACGTCGCGGAGATGGTCAAGCACGGAGATGATGCGTGCGTCACACTTTACCAAACCCTACTTACTTATGTACGGCTGCTCATTGGCTAACGTGTTCCATGCGTAATAGGGAGGCGAACCAAGGTGCTATTTACGACAATCTCCGCCTTATAGGTTCCGTGCGTAGTCCCCTCTTCTTCTACATCTTCCTACTAAGTAACTAATTCATCCTTTTCTTTTTGTCTAGGTTATGATCTTATTTATTACCCTTGACCACGGTACTGCAATTCTCTCGTGTGGTACTGATAAAGACAAGTATTTTCGAGAGACTCGAACGTCGCCCGGGTTCAGTACTTAAGCGCACGTTCTCGTTGGCGACAGAAACTAGAACCACTCGTTCCCTTGGCTGGATGGACGCTTGCGCGCCTTAGTCTGCGCGTGTCACACTGTCTTCTTTGAGAACCAGCTCGACTCGCAAGTTTTGCTAGATACAGCAAAAGCTTGTTTTAGGGATAGGGACGAGCAGTATTATGCGAGCCAGCCCGGCTACGACGAAGTCTCCGAAAGCGATGACCGATTACGCTCAATTCTATCAGCGGTGGTTTTCGATGCTTGATGCTGGGATTGCAATGCGAAGCTATGTATAGGTATAACTCCCGTTGCTTCTTAGCTACTGGGAGGATACTTGTTAGACAATAGCGGGGTCGATTGGCCTAGAGGATAATTGAATATTACACCGCTATGTTGTAACAAGTTTGTTAGTCTATTCGTATTTTTTGTATCTGTCCACAATGGCCCAAGGATATATATATACCTGCGGTTTGTTCTACCGACCAAGTTACGCTGCAGTAAAGGTGTGGTACAATGCATTGAAATATATTTATAGTAAACGGCTTTGACTTATAACACAAAGAAACGACTATGAGTATTTCTAGCCGGCGAGACACAGTGTTTCTTTTTTAATGAAACTTGTACTCGGTAGATCGGGTTGTGGTTACTACCTACTTGGTAGGTACATAGTCCCTGGTGTACTGTGCAAGGATTGATCGGATACGGTAATGCCAAGTGATTCTCCTAGCGAAATAGAGGTCTATAGACGGTGGTACGGACTGTGTATACCGTACAACTACATAGCGTCATAACACTGGCGACTTGGCCCAAGCTCTATCAATTGAAACATGGCAGCTTAAGTAAAGAGGCTGTTCCAACTTCAACTTCATTGAGCTAATTAACCATCATCGCACTAATTAGACTCTACTTTCAATTATAGACTCAAATTCGCCAATACCACATCTAACAATGGCATTCCGTGCTCTCCGTCGCGTGCCCATGGCCGTCTCGCGCCCAATGGCGGCAGCGCGCTCATTCCACAGCACGCCGCGCGCCTTCGTGCAGGTCGGCGACGCCGTCCCGGACATCGAGCTGCACGAAGAGTCGCCGGCCAACAAGGTGAACCTGGCGAAGGAGTACGGCACCGGCATCGCCAATGGCGTCATCGTCGGCGTCCCGGCCGCCTTCTCCGGCTCCTGCTCGCAGAAGCACGTACCCAGTTATATCAACCACCCCAAGCTGGCCGACGCCGGCCAGGTGTTCGTTGTGAGCGTCAATGATGCCTTTGTGTAAGTTCGATAGCTCTCTCTCTCTCTCTCTCTCTCTCTCTCTCTCTCTCTCTCTCTCTCCGGGCGGAGATGCCCTAGATGTTCATTGTGGCATGAAGCGAATATTCCATCGACTAACCGATTAATAGCATGAAGGCCTGGGGCGACCAGCTTGACCCCACTAAGATGTCGGGCGTAAGTCTACCTGCCTGGGGTGAAATGGACGGTCGCCGCATAGGAGCTTGATTCTCACTTACAATGCTTCAGATCCGATTCCTAGCTGATCCCACAGGTGCCTTCACCAAAGCCCTGGATCTCGGCTTCGATGTCATACCCGTCTTCGGCCACACGCGCGCCAAGCGCTACGCCCTCGTCATCGAGGATGGCAAGGTGAAGTCCGTACACGTCGAGCCCGACAACACCGGAACCGATGGTCAGTTACCCTCCTTGTTTCGTAAAAGCTATTATGCTGATCTCTCCGCAGTTTCGATGGCCGACAAGGTTCTGGGTTAGATGCAGACCATACACCGTCACTGGCGAATCGACAAAAAGGGACTCAGCTTATGGCTAGTTACCTACCTACCCATGTCTCTAATCATATTGTGCATTAGATCATGCCTGTATACTATCATAATGGTTTGAAATATACTACTACCAGTACTATTAGAGGCTCCAGTGCAGATAACTATCCAGCCACCTGTGTTTGTTTTTTTATCCCCCACCCTTTCCAAGACAAACTCCACTTGGGGGTTCAGAATCGCCCAGACCCTCTGTGACTGGAAGCATCAATACATGAGTTAATATCGATATATCACTTTGCCGCCAACTTCTTAACTAGGGAGATCTAATGTGACAAATAGTAGCCTAGTTACAGGTTAGGTACTTAGATGCAACGCCATGTCCGAGTATCCAGGGGTGCTCCTAGTGTTCGTATCCTTTCTTTTTTTTTTTTTTTTTTTTCTGTCTGAAACATCAGATGACGTGAACTATGTATTTCTCGGCTACTCGCTGACAGGGATGTATAAAAAAATTAAAAGAAATACACTAGTTAGTAGACTAGGATGGCGAATATGTGCTTCTTTCCTAGTACTACTTCGTTTATTGCATCCTAATATTTGATACCTGAGATTATTATTCTCACTGAAAAATAGGGACAAAGAACGGAGATGAGATACTAATAGGCAAACGAAGCCCAAACTATCCCCCTGCCCTCACCCCGAACGCAGAGACTGCCAGCATAGTTCTAAAACTCAGATGAGCAACTCGTCTTCACACTGAAAACTCTGACAAGTAACCACTTATACCTACGGCATTCCCCCTAGTCCAGAGTAAAAGACACCCTAGACACCCTACCTACCTACCTACCTACCTATCAAGAGTAGGAGCAAAAAAACCACACGCACAGCGAAACCATGTCTAGAACCACATACAGAGAAAGCCATACCAATCTATCCGGATTAAAAACCGGCGCCTAGCTGTAAGCGCGCAACAGACACGATCAACTACCTACCTACCTACCTACCTACCTACCTACCTACCTACCTACTTACTTACTTACTTAGGTAGGTAGGTTACCGTAAACATTCACCAACCCAAGAACCTAAGTAAGTCGCATGAAAAGGTGCCCACCGACAAGGCCAGCCAGCCAGCCAGCCCATCCATGTCGCTCAGAGCACCCGAAACTCATCACCGCCGCAAACAGGCAGACACAAACCAAGACAAGAAAGAAAGAAAGAAAGAAGTGGGCGTGCGCCGCGCACTGACTCGATAGTCAGGCAGGTTAGGTAAGCTGAGTGGGTTGGTAGTATACATAGTTTAGTTACATGGCCTAGGTACCCAGTCTACGAGGTATCATTTAGTATACCTATACATACTAGGTAAAACCCATATCGCCAAAGAAGACCCCCCAAGGCCATCGCCCAGTGCTGCCCCGTGAAGTACGTAGATAGATAAGATACCTTAGGTAGGCTCGGACATCCCCTTCGAACAGGTACTACCTAGATCGATACGTCCCATACCTACCTGGGTAAGTCAAGGTGTGTGTCAAGGTATAAATAACTAAAGAGTGGTCGGCGCAGGAACTCCCTGCCTAACTAAGCCTTCTTTTCCACCCAATCGCATCTCGTACAAATCAAGGAGTTTGCTGAGCACAGCGGATCAGCTATTGAGAGCACTAACAGATATGATCTTAGCTTAGTCCTACCTGGCCTGCCTGTCCATCTCAAGAGAAACACTAATGATATGATATATATATCACCGGATCCGGGATTCATGCAGTAGTAAGTATTGAGTAGCTCGATAAAAGCAGTCTTATGTAAAAGAAACAGTCCATGCATGCGCTATAAACTGTTGTAAATAACAGCAAAGAGAAAAAAAGAAGAAAAAACAATTGCGCGTATTCACTCTTATAAATTGTCCCTTACTCCGGCCATGATGTCCCCCGTCTACCTAGTATCTACTCGAGTAATTCATTATATTGCAATTATGGGCTTAACGGCGGCTACCAGTAGCATTCTTCAGGTCTACATTAAAGGACCAGCGACCTATAAAACATATCTTAGTACCGAGCTACGCAAGGGGGTAAGGTTAGGGTATCAACGCACCATTGGCAAGGTTTTCAGCCGTGTCGTTGAGCAGTATCACACGCCGTTTGTTGCAGTAGGCAGTCTTGTCCATTATGTCCACTTTTAGTTTGGAGTCGGCAAGCTCCGCTATAGGCTTCTCAAACATTTCGGAGAGAGCCTCGACGGCTAGTTCCAGATCCTTTTGGTTATCCTCGAAAATCTCGGTGAGATTGTTCCGAGCAAGATAAAACGCAAACGCATAAGTCCACTTAAGAGTCTGCCGACACGTCTGCAGAGCCTGGGAAGCTGTGTTTAAGTACTGAACCTCGATCCAGGACATGCCAGACGCTGTTTGCAATTGCACCATCTTTTTCTCTGTCTTCTGATAGATATCCTTATCCAGGCGAGCAGATTGTTCATGATTGGCATAGCGGTTATAATAGTGCAGGTATCGTTCCAAGGAAACCCGCGACTTCGCTTGAGCATCCCTGGCATCTGTGCCGCTCTTCTCCTCGAATCGGTTACAGTTGTACCAGCTGGTACCGTGCTCCGACCATAATCCCATGCACATCCAACAGAACTCGTGCTTACACTTCCTACAGGTCATATGATTGCAACCGCCGTTCTTCTCTATCGTGGAATTGCATTTTGGACATTCCTTGGTGTTCGCGGATATCCAGTTGGCAGTCTCGCTGTCATCAGCGCACTTCTTCAACCACCTCTTAACAAGCTCACAGGGAGCTGGCTGGTGGTCGCTGAGGATGCAACCAAAGCAGAAGCGGTAGCCGCAGTGGCATGCGACAGTCGGCACAACCTTGTCCAGGTCCTTCTTTTTGATGGCGCACTCGACAGCGTTGGTGCAATCAGGTGCCGGGCACCATTTTAATGTATCTTTATCCTCCACAAAGGTGCGGTTGAGAAGCTCTCGGTAACGATCCCTCAGGTCACTGGCGACTAAATAATCTAATGAGCGTGAATCGATGATCCTGTGGCACCCGTCTGCAGGGCATTGGATTCGGGCCGCTTCACCCTCTTCACGTATCTTCTGCGCTAGATATTGCCGGTAGCAGTCCACACAATATCGATGACCACATTTCAAGGCGAAGGTGGGAAGACCCTCCTCGTCTTCACAACAGATGTCGCACATGAATCCGGACACCGCCTCTAATTTCGGTGGTTCTGAGGCACTTGGCCCCAGGCCTGCAGCTTCCAGGACCCCCGGCGAGTTCTCCATGTAATCGTCGATCAGTCGTTCTTTGTTCCAACGAAAATAGCGAAGCATTATAGCGGCGTCCTCTTTCCTCATTTCTAAAATCAGGTTGACTTCATCGATCATCTCATCTTGTTGACGTTGAATGTCGTCAGGATCGTAAACTTTAAAGCTGACGTCAAAAGCCGCGCCCTTCTTCCTGTCGGACTTGTACGAGGTAACATTAGGATCATCATCGGGCTGGTCATCGAAGACGTCGAAATCTAAAGAGGCTTGTTAGTCAAACCAAAACTTAAAGAAAGCAAGGCAGAAATACTATGAGATACGGGGATACAACTTGGCTCACGTGAAGAACATGGCCAGATGGTGGAGGCGACGGCGGGGGGACAGAAAGAGAAATAGCAACAAGGCGGATCTACACACCTTCGTCAGCAGCGGACAGATCGTTGTCGGTATCGTCCTGCATGATGTCGTCGTCACTCGACATGTTGGACACGAAGTCCTCGTCGGAGTCCATGCCTGTGACGGGAGTTGGAGGGGCTGCTGAGGCGAGGACTCGCTTGTTGGGAAGGGTGTCGAGGGTAGAGGAGGAGGATACCGTCGCCTCAGCGGCCTTTCGCTTTCTCGTTATGGGAGGAATCGTGTCGTCGGGAGACGGAACCGTGACGATGCTCGCTAATTGCGAGCCGCGGTGGACTCTATGACTGCGGTTGGGCTTGCGTACTGGAAAGCCCTAGTTGACTTGTCCGTTGTAGTCGGCGAAGGCGACGATACAGTGGCGACGGTGGGAGGTATTCGAGGGCGTGAGGGCCTGTTGGCCTGTTACCCGGGCGACAAGGGTGGCAGGGTGGTGGCAAAAGGGAGACGGCAAGCAAGTCGTCTCTTACTGATGAGATGAGGCCGTCCAACAGGAGGATGCGGTGGATGGGACTTGGAAAGTAGGGGCTGTATTTTAGAGAGCAGGATGCCGAGTCGAGGTTGCCCTGTCTCGAGTGACAAAACTCCAACTATGCCAGGAATGCACGACAGCGACCGAGGCGGCAAGGAGAAGGGGGAGGGAAGGCGTGGTTACGGCAGTGATAACACGCTGGCGGCGGAGTAGGCGTAGGGGGGGTGTATGACGAGTGGCGGACGGTAGGATGGTCTACAAGATGTCAGGAACAACGCTGCTGTGGTGTATCTAACACGCCGATACGAGGGAGAAACATAAGAATGAAGGAGGGACGGGAAAGAGATGCACAAAACAAGGCTGCTCGTTACAACTCGCGAATAAATGCAACCGCCGATGATGACTGCAGTGTGTAGTAGTTGAAGTAGTAGTGTAGATACAGTACTGTAGATAAAGAGTGGGATGGTATGACCTGTTGGCAGGCGCCTGAATCGAACGCCTACCCCTGGGTACCTAGGTATCTATCAGGTACATACCTTAGGTATGTACAGTACTATTATGCTGAGTCCATAGTAGACTTATCGCGCATGTTACCGGCTCCTTTCAGCGGCCCGCCAGCCGCCACCGCCAGCCGACTGCCGGTCGGGGGGATGGGTTATTACCGATGCGGACAAGAGCAGAGGCAAGAGGGTGGTGCACTGGTGGTGCACTGGTCCTGCACTGGCCCTGCACTGGTGGCACGCGGGAGCGCCAGATGGCCGACTTTTGTCAGGCGGGCCATCAAGTTCGTGTCAGATGCAGCCGCTTAAAAAAGTTGGGATGTCTGGCCCCCCTCAGCCCCATATAAGTGACGCAACAGCTCCGTTGGCAACAAAAAAAAGGCTTCGTCCGGCAGACCCGGGTCATCCATAGACCAGTCGCCGCAGCCGTCTGTGTACCTCCTACAGCAGGTACAGTAGTCACGTACCTTATTGTTAGTGCCGCTACCAGAAATGACAGCAACGAAACAAATACTACAGGAGGTAGGTACCCCGAATTCTATAGCTTTCACATGCGCCTAAACCCATAGAAGTCGGCCAAGTTGCTCAAGTTGAAGAAGTCCAAGACCAACGCTGGCCCGCTCCCAACTGCTTGGGATTGTTGAGTACTGCTAGGTACTGAATTGGGTTTGGAAACATAGGGTGCGGTAGGCGCACCTACCACACCATTGGAATACCTACCTATACTATCTAGTACCTACATATGTACTATGTAGGACTTACCGTCTGAGCTAAATAGTGAGTTGGGCTCGATTCCTAACAGCGCTATTGGTATTCGCTATTTAGCTCATTTGGTAGGTGGTATCTGGTTCAAGACGCTACCTAAGCCTTGAAATGATAAGCCAACACGTGCATTCCCGCTCAAGTATATTCTCATGTCTCCCAAGCTTGCAGGGGAACCCCTTCGCAGTATACTACGTAAGTACATAGTAGGTCGGTGTCATCTACGTTTGCTAGTACATAAGATGAAGTAGCGACAGATGATGCTGCGTGGAATGATAGAACCTTACAGGGTTCGAAGATATTGATCACTACCTCTATCCGGGTATCTCAGCATTACAATGTTCTATAAACTGACGCTGACCAAAACGCCACCGCTATGCACATTTTCACAAACCCATATTTGCGCCATTTACACCCGGATCAAGACGCCATCTCTCAGCTTAAAGCCAACATATACTGTGACAAGTCCAAGGCCTTACCCCTCGTCTTCTTCCCTTTCGGGTCCATGTTCTCTAACTCTGGTGCTGCTTCTAATTCCTCCGTCTCGCTCTCGGGCACCAAGAGATCCTCACTGCCAATAGGTCCATTCAGCAGTTCCAACTCCGCCACGTCAACTGGCGGTAGGGGTATAAAGGCTGGGTTAACCGGAATCGAGTCAAGGCTCATTCGACCGAGACTGGAGCGCTTGGGC
The DNA here is from genome assembly GCA_022495125.1 of Xylaria acuta. Lineage (NCBI taxonomy): Eukaryota > Fungi > Ascomycota > Sordariomycetes > Xylariales > Xylariaceae > Xylaria > Xylaria acuta. Next base: position 250,132 of record MU383130.1, on the reverse strand, counting down.
GCTCGGGGAACCGCAAATTTCGACGTCGGTGATTCCCTGCCATAGCCGAGCGCCTTGCGTTCAAGCTGTTGCAAAGGCGTGAGCCGTGGAGTTGTTGCCGGTGTTGTTCTAGCGGTAGACAGCTGTGATACCTGACTTGCGCAGGCAGACATTGGTGTCAGGGATGTTACTGAGCTCCTAGTAGATGATATTGAGCTTTGTCGCCGTGGTAGCCTTGTTGGCTGCGAATCGCGGGGGCGCGCATTGGTAACATAAGCGAAGCGGCCAATGCTAGGTCTCGGAGGTGTGTCCGGAATGACAGCACCTGGTGGTTCATGTACCGAATGTGGTATACCGCCTGTTCCAGCCTTTTTGCCTTCTTCAGGAACGTCCGGTTCGGTCAGTTGCGATCGGTTGTCCCCGAACACCGCAATCGTCTTTCGACGATCCGGACGTTTAGACCACCCCTCCATTTCAGGAAGCTCTTTCAATGCCTCCTCTACTGAGTCGTCAGATAGAAGATAGCCCTCATCTTTTGCCACCGTTCGAGTTTTCGGACCGCCCGGTGAAAAGAACCGGCTTTTTCCCTTCCCAGGGCTCAGTCCTAACGCAGCATCGTCATCACAGAGGCGAGCCTTTTTAGGTGGCCGAGGGTTAATCCCAGCCGCAGCGTTGTCATGGTGGTGAGAAGGTCTTGCTTCAAGTCCAGTGGTTCTTCGACGTGAGCTTGATAGAGCATGTCCATCGTTGGTAAGTAAATCAGAGATAGGTTCTGTTCGGCGGCGCAGTGTGCGTGGCGAACATCCACCTCTATTGATATAGGTACGAGGCCGGCTAGTCGCCGTTGGTTCGGTGCTATTAATATATGGTCTTGGAAGTGGAAAGACGATCGGCTGAGTGCCTTCTCTAGTCACTCTCTCGGGATTAACATGAAAGCAGTTTGCGTCCATTTCGGCCAGAGGAATGCGGCCGTGGTTTTTGAAATACGCATCGATCGGCTTTTTGGGTGTCTCCTGAGTGCTCTGTGACGAGATAGCGCTGCTACGGTGGGTGGTAGATGCGGTGCGTTTCCTCGGGGATGGAAGCGTGGCAAGTATAATCTCTTGTTTTGTTATGGGGTTGACATCTCCCGCAGCAATCCGTTGAGCAAGCTGGGCTTCTACAAAAGATCCGATGAAAGGAAGCTGGTCTAGGCTGAGATTGGACGGGAGAACAGTAAGATTAACCAGTTGTTTGGATGTTGGGCAGAAAGCCCATTGGTATAAGAAGGTTTGCTCCGCTTGGTGGAATAGCGTTAGGTAATCGACTGGAATGCGGTGCTTGCCCTCGAACTGGAGTGTTCGTATAACCCGTTCAACTGTCTTGTGCTTTCGAAGTAATCGATGCGCTGTCTTCAACCCCAAACTAGGAATGCTACCGAGGTAATCGCACCCACTCAAGATCGCCATCTGTCTGAACGACCTGTCATCCCAGCCAATAAATGAGACTTCACGGCAGGCATTGAAGTCTCGGCGGTTGATCTCGACACATTGGCCATACTGGTCTAGCTTTGTAATGAGCCGTTTAGCACCAAAGACTAGCAAATCCGAATCTTCTGAAATGATCCCACTGGTAATTCCCTGGCGTTCGAGGTAGACCAGTTGAGCGTCGGCTTCATACGGCGCTACGACATAGGGAATGTCTGCCTTCTTTAAAGCTTCAATGAGATGGCGAGCCATTTCAGGGGTGACATCAATGGCCTTTTGTAGCTCCTGATGGGCTTGCGAAGGCTTCCCTGCCTTAAGCAATTCTAAGCCCAGTTTCTTGCCTTCTTCCCTACGTTTTGAGCGTGATGCCTCTGTGGTAGCTTTACTGGGTAGGAAGTCGCCATCAAATACTAGGTAGGGTGTGACACCGAAGTGCTTCGCCATCCGTACACGGTTCATTGCAAAATCGACATATCTAATACAAAACATAAGAAACGCGGTCCGCGGACGGTACTTCCATTATTGATTCAGGACTTACTTTTGAGTTGGCTTGCCCTGGGCAAGCTCTATGGCACATGCAATTGCGCCACGATGCAACCAGCCATAGGCATCAACCCCGAAGGTTTCGCCAGAGAATTTTTTCAACTCAGTAGGTCGTTGTATCGACTTCAATAAGGGCAATAATCCTTAGTTCGGTTAGCATATCGATCAGCTGGAAGGCATAGCGACGGCCTACCTTGAATACCCATCTCGAAAAAGAATTAGAGTGAATAGCGACCAAGTAGCCGAGATAGCCGAGATCAGATCGTTGCCATCAGATAGCTAATCAATTACTTATCAAGCAAGTAACTAAGTGGCTCGAACTAGATTCCAATCCCAAACGGCAATTTGACTTGTGTCGGGGGTTCGTAGGGGCAGGGCTTCCAAAAACGCGACGCAACAAGATGCGGTGAAGCAGTGATTCGGGCTATAATTCAAGTAAACACGCCAAGATCAACACCGAAAGAACACAGGACCTGGATGCGGGTAGGCAGGTGGGCAGTCTATTAAATGGAGTAGGATTGTAAAGGCAGGAAAGACAAACAATAAGCAGAGTTGCAACAATGAGCAGCAGACAGTAGAGAATTGGAAGTCCTGAACACCCATCACGTCAATAGCTAGGCAGGGAGGAAAGCAGCGCGCGGAGAGGGATCCAGCATCGAGGTCTGTCCTATAATCGATAAGCCCAAATGGGCGACGCGTCGTGGACCGCGCCTCGCCCCCCGGTCTGATTTCCAGAGCAACGTGGGGTAGACCTACTATGTACAGTACCCGTGGACCTACACCTGAGACCCACTCCGCAGGCTTTTGAGTACTATGGATGTACTATGGTCCCGTCATAAGTTGAGGATACTCGATAAAACCTTAACCATCGCTTAAAGCGTAGGTAAGGCCCTTTATACATTTACACATAGCTATTGTTAAAAATGGAAATGCAATTTTCACCCCACCAAACCGGTAGATACCTAAGTAATCTCAGGCTCATGTGCTCTGGCATGTAAAGACCGAATCCAGGATATTCACATCGGGAAAACAATATCATACCTTTTCATTCCCCCTTGATTTAAGTCCCATTTCCACGTCGACTCATCCCACGATGCCGAAAACTCTGGAACGCACGCGCAAGGCTATCGCGAAGAAAAAGGGCCCCATCGACTCCCTACACCAGTACTCTCGTGACTCTAAAAGACTTCACCGCGCCCAGGTGAGGGATGAGAAGCTGGAGAAGATTGCTGCCGCCAGGCGGAAAAAGGACGTGCCGTACAGTACGTCTGGTCACATGAACGAACAGAAGCCAAGGATTAACCGCTAAGCTTATAGTCGAACGAACGGCCTTCTTTCAAGAAGCCCTGAAGCAGAACAGCGGCGAACCGCTCAGCAGCGATGTCATCCAGGAGCTCATCAAGACGTGCGTACTGCCAGCCTTTGAATTCCTTGGCGTCGTTGCTCATATTCTGTCAGCTATGTTCATCAATATGATGAGGAACTCGATGAAGTAAAGAAGGCACGAAGACCGGGGCAGCCCGCCAAGGCCAAAGAAGATCTTTTGAAGGTCAAGATCGCTCATCTGCAAAAAGAGTACCAGAATGGCTTCCGTTAGTGTCGCCTCGCACCCTAACCATTACGATTAGCTAACGAGTTTTCCAGTTCTCCCGGTTCTCGACACGCAGGAGAATGCTACCCTCGTTCAGAAGTGGGAGGGTTCCTGGCCATATCTCACCACTTTCAAATGGGCGAGGGTACGATCTGATGGGACAGTTAAACCCGCTAGCTTTCCACCCAAAGGCGACCATTAGTCCAGCGGACGGCTGAAGGCATTTCACCCCGCAGTTGACTCTGAAAGGACCTGTGCTACAGCCATACTCACGCCGAGTTCGGTTAATCCTGCTATTTGTATCGATACCTGCAAGCACGCCGCCCGCCGGCGCAGGGAGCCGCCAATGCGGGGCTTGCACGATCTCGATTGCTCAGACATGCAGTCGCGGACTTCGGATGGCCACGTCGCGGCATTATCAGCTACGACTTGTTGTTTCACGCCAGCCACATCTGCGAATGCTCTCACGTCGTTAGGCAATCCGACTTGAGGATGTCTTATCGCCACAAGCCATGTAGTTTCATTACCGTGCCTAGACTTAGTTATTCTCATTGCCGATTCGCCTATAGGTACGGAACCCCGTTGACTCTGCAGTTGGAGTAGACGCCCGGGACTTTCACGGGTCTGTCAACATCCGCCAGCCGACACTCGTCGCCGGCAATATGATGCCGCTCCTAGCGAGAACTATTCTACCATGTGGGTATTGGAAGTTCTCTCGTACTATCCCTTGGGCCACTGCCTACAGCCGTAGCGAAATACCAAGCTTGTAGTGTGTTGTCAACTCGGGGTAAGCAGGAAGCCGGCGGCACACAACATTCAGATCCGTCCACCTCTTACAGATCTTAAAAGTGGGATTGCACAGCCCTCGGTCCAATTATCAGAGAATGACGGACTCAATCTACCTTCCAATTAGGCTCTCATGTCTACAAGTCAATAGCTGTGACTCTTGGCCACCCTCTTTCTACTACTTCAATCGCACGGGAGACACACCCGTGTGAAGCATCCGATGAACTTTTACACCCTCATGTGCCAGCATCTTGTCCACTTGATAATGACTCTTGACGTGGTTGGGTACACATCACATCCTAGCCCCCGTTCCCGCGAATGAAGCGACCAATATGTACGTTATGCCATCCCCTATTGGCTCCCCAGGTATGGCGACGTATATCCAGTAGTAGGAGCAGGAGTGCGTGGCAAAGGCACCCTACACAAGCTCCGTTGAAACAAACAGCTAGTAAGGGTGAAACTCGCGTATAAATACATCAAAGTATGTACGTTGATCCGGGCCCCCCCACGACAACTTCATCCACTACGCGGTGCCCTTCCTCCCGGCGAGACTACTTGCAGTAGAAATTATATACAACACTGTTTAGAGGTGCGTTTCTTTTCGAAAACCGCTGTAGCGTCCTAACACCATCAAGACATGTGCAGCTATATTACACACCTGAGAACGTGCTGTTCATGCGCCAGAGAGGAGACAATCCTCATCTCGGAAAAGGCATGCTCTGCCACAAAGAAAAGCATATTCGGTTCCTGTGGAAGAGGCATCAGTAACAGCAACAAGAGCAACAAGTCTCCATATCAATGTTGGAAGTGCAGGGAACAGTTCGACAGGATGGTATATATATAAGGGTTCTGAAGATAAACGTGGCATGGACGGATTCTCCCTATTCGACATATGTTCATTTTCCAAGTTTCAGTCGGCATATTATGCATTGGAAGGGGCCGCCATCAGCCATGGAAGAGATGGACAGGGAGAGGCCCCGTATCACCACAATTCATGGCAGATATGATGATTGTTGGGCTCATGTGAACGCCGGAGCAAGAACGGGGCCTATGATGGACTAGGTAAAGCTGATCTGAAAAAGACTTTTGAGTGACGACACTACGGATTCAGCTCTTGTGTGTTGGAAGTGGTGGCCCGGATAGAGGGAGGACATAAGAGAAGAGCGCCTGTTCACTTCGGCCGAGACTCACTCCCCTCAGCCATGGCGAGCGCCGGTGTTCGAAGCTAGGAGACAATTTCTTAGAACCTCAACCTCTTCAGGCGGCTTTAAGTCCACAGACGGCTGGCTCACTTATGCTGTCTGCGCGACCAGCCACAAAGAGGACGGGTTAAACAAGTCTGTTTCGCTGGTGATTATATACTTGCCTATGCAACGTGATCCCAGTCTAGAACTAGCTGCCCAAACTACCACTGCCTCCTTACACACCCAAGTAATTTACTGTAGAGATCTTGTGATATCACGGCTCCAGATGGTACCTCAACGTTGCAACGGGCAAGGCAAGCGGGCAGTGGAGTGGGGTGCCGCATGGAATGGCGATCTACGTAGACAGTAGGTACAGGTACCTACATACACTACTGTACACCTACCTACCAGGTACTTACCGGGGGCACTCGGTCCACTACCCAAGGCCAAGGCTAAAGCCCCGGCTGGCCATTGGCCCGTGCACCAGGAAAATCTCACTGCGACGTCAAATAAAAATCCAGCTCATGCGCGATGCTCCTCTGAGCTAACAATTTTATTCCATTGCAAAACTCAAGATACCCATCCTTTGTTATCCCCTTCTCCTGCCCATCACCACTGCCATCACCGCCCCCGTCATCTCTCATCAGCTCTGTCTCTTGCGAAAACACGTCGAGAAAGATGATGTCCCTCCGAGCTGTCGCGCGCTCGGCGCCCCGTACCTTGACTCGCCTGAGCTCAACCGCCGTCCGGCAAACCAGAGTAGCCCAGCCCAGCTCCTTATTGAGGACGGCATGGGCGCCTCTATGCGCACCGCGGCTTGCCGCCACATTCTCGTCAACATCGCGGAGACAGGCCGCCGACAATGAGGCCGAGCAGGAGCTGCTGGCCAAGCTGGAGAGCGAACTGCAGTTCGAGAGCGAGATGAAGGGGAACGAGCAGCTGCCCGCCAGCATCAAGGACTTCATGGAGAACAGCCCCTACGAGCTCAAGGACGAGCCCGGCAAGGAGGACGTCTATCTGGTGCGGAAGTTCGGCGACGAAACGTGAGTGACAGACAACCACCCGTTGGGACATTGGACAGGTCCCCAGCTGACTCGACTACCGTAGCATCACCGTCTCCTTCTCCATCTCGGACCTGGCCCACTACGAGCCCGACGAGTACAACGAGGACAACGCCTTGACTGACGAGGAGTTGGACACGCCCGAGGGCAAGCGGCTGGCCGAGACCGAGGCCGAAGAGGGCCTTGAGGACGAGGAGACTGAGCCCCCGGTTCCTTGCCGCCTCAACATAGTCGTCGAGAAGCCCAACCAGGGTGCCCTGAACATTGAGGCCCTCGCCCAGGACGGCAGCATCCTCGTTGAGAACTTTTACTACTACAAGGACGCCAAGATGGCCCACAGCTCGTCCCCCGAGGCCGTCCATGGCGCCGAGGACGTCTATCCCGGCCCGCCCTTCGGCAGCCTTGACGAGGACCTGCAGCTCATGATGGAGCGCTACCTCGAGGAGCGCGGCATCACGCAGGCCATGGCCGTCTTCGTGCCTGACTACATGGACGTCAAGGAGCAGCGTGAATACCAGACCTGGTTGAAGAATGTCAAGGGCTTCATCGAGGCTTAGATGGATTTTTCATGGTAACGTACGAAAGCGAAAGGAGGTGATCATGATATAAGAGCCTTGACACAAACTATGTGTGTATTATCAGGAGGAATTGGTTTCCCCGTGTAAATTTTTCCACTCAAAAGACGAACCGCAATGTAGCAATGTAGCATAATGAGCGATCGGCTATCGCTTAAACAATGGGGATACGAGGGACCCTTACGTGGTCATAATATGACACATTCAACCGTATTGTGCGTACTGCATTCGAGGGATGAACATGCGACGCTGTATTCTGTGTGTTTTTGGAAACGACTTGTTATTAGCGCTCCCTGCCAGGTGCTTAGGAGTGCCTATGTAGCATCGCGACTCAGTTGAAATAATTATAGCTGACTGAAGGCAGCAAAGCTCAAAATTGCCCCTATTTACAGTACATAGTAAAGCTCATATCCCGTGCTAAGCGCCGATGACGGGCATTTTCGGAGTACTTCTGCTTTGGGTTCGGTTGTGCAGACGGCAGAAATGTAGCAAGGGCTTGGAAGAACATTCGAATCGTAACAAGCATTTCCAGGGCGTCAAGGGGGCCATGAAGGAAGGGCTTAACCCCTATTCGGCCAGATGGGAGATCTATTCTATAGATGATATGTTCCGAACAGCATCGCTTTATTGTGCCCATTTCGGACCCGGTTTCGCTTTCGTAATCGCGGTTTCGGTGTACTATGAGACTGGGTGAATACGAGGTAAGCTGGCCGCTGAAGCCTGATACAACAGGCTCTCGCAGAGTCTTGCACCCGTATGAATATAGACATGATATGCAGGCAGCAGGTCCAGATCTCAGGCACGGGTAACACGGAAAATAGCGGAGGTAACATAGTAACATTTGCCCATTAGCATCTAGGATAAGTGCTTCCTATGGTGCTCCGGTGGGGTGTGGATATAAACCCCGTTGGTTTCTTCTAACAGTGGCTCATGAGTTCGGTAAAATAGCATTGAAATCCATCTTTCGGGCTCAAAAACCAAACGATCATGATCTCAAACGTCTACAATTATTAACACAGGTTATCAGCTGGTTTCAAACCGATAATTGATCGCTATTTCACGTTGAAAGGATGTACAGATGTTTGGAAGAAACAAAACATCGAGCATGCGTTTAAATAACTGGTCTTGGTCCAGTACATCCTATGTACAAGACCTTTTCTGTCCCATAAGATACCTACCTTGCGTGTCTTGGCAGACACATAAACGACAGGACTAAGAAACCATGAGACCAAGGAAATGAAATAGATTTCCAACCAACAAAACTAATCCTTACAATCTCAACCGCTTGATCGCGAGTCTCTATAAACTTGACATCCCATCAATAGGCCACTGACAGGCCACCAACATCCAACCTTAATAATAAAAAGAAATCGTTGGAAGTAATACCAGCTACAATCTCATTGTATCAATGATAACAGTAGTAACAGAAGAGAAAATAAATGCATCACGAATATGAATGAGTATTACCTACCAAAACGAGGACATTGACGTCCACTACTTAGTAAGCATCCCATCTGTGTTCCCCGAGTAGGAGCGGCGACGTTTCATAATACCGTAAATTAGCTTAACAATTTTCTAGGATTTAGATAATAGTGATGCTCATCTTATATCACCATGACGCATATCCAACCTCACCACACCAGGAAGCCTTCGACTCAAAGTACAAGCAAGCATTGCGCGTATCAAACACCTATCCGATTGCGAATACAAACGAACCTCACCCATCCTACCTCACATCTTCCGCAGACCACTCACTTTCTCGCCGCTTCATTAACGAGTGACAGGCACAAACCGTAATTTTTTTCATTCCACACCGTGTCAATCCGCTCTATTCTCTTCGGACAAGATCTTAAAAGACGTTGTCCGGGGGTATAATCTAAGTGACATGAAAACCAAACAAAAAGTTGCGGGGTTGATAAATACAGAGGGGGATGGATGGGGTGCGTTGTAACAAAAGAAAATATATAAAAAACGCCAATAGGTTTTTTAAGTTTCCCCGACCAATAGATATGCTGTGCGTGAATGTTTGTACGGGTAATATATTGCTGTCATGACCTCATTGCATCCGAACGAGTCGAGCCAGGCTAGCTGGGTGGTCGAGGGGATTCCTTCGAAAAGAGTGTTGTTTCATTTATTATTTTAATCACCGAAGGCGTGGTGTCCTGGCTGAGGGCTCACGGCCCCGCTACCGGTGGCGCTGGCACTGGTACTACCCGAGTAATAGCTTTGGTCGATGCGGAGGATCCAATCAAGCTTATCACGTTCATTGCGAGCCGCAAAGAGCCAAGTGTTGTCGGTCCCGTAAACCGCAAACACACCCGCCTGCATACGCTCACTCAGCCCGCCGAGACCAGGACCTGCTGAGGTTTGATTGCCAGCCCATATGGAAGAGATGAGTCGCCCTGAGGCTGTTCGGCGATGACTAGGCTGAAAACTACTATTGGTGCTATCGTCAACTGCCGTTTCATCGACGTGGCCGTCATCGCGTCCACCAAAAAGAGCCATTATTTCTGGCTGGCTATCAACCCTCGAGTTGCGAAGGCTGACTATAGCAACCTCGTCCCCATTTGTAGCGTTGTGGATGTGCATATACGGCCGTCGGAGTTCAACAAACCGCTTTACCCACTTTGTTGAATCAGCGCTGGGCACTAGGAGGTAACCGCCCTTGAGAATAGACGGATTCTTGGGTATCCGAATGACTGTGGCGATTAGTCTTGGTGGGGTAGTCGACTCTGGTGCTATGCCATTCGTAGGCGGTAGGATGTTGGCCGGGCTCAAAATTTTGAAGGCGGGGTCAGGGTAACGCTTCCACAGATCGACATACTTCGTCAAGATTGTAGTTTCCTCCTCGTTGTATTCAGGCTGGGGCTTCTCTTCAGTGACCTCTTCGGGCTTTGCGGTGTCCGTGCCCTCTGCAGCCTCTGCACTCACTGCACTCTCTACACTCTTTGCACTCTCTGCACGCTCTGCACTCTCTGCGTTTTTGGCAGCCTCTGCCTCGGCCTCTGCCTCTGCCTCTGCACCTTCTTGCTTCTGCTCCTCTCCTTCAGCTGACTCGGGGGCATCGCCCTCATTAGATTTACTGGGCGTTGAGGGCCGCGAGGTCTCTGGTGTGTCATTGAGCAAGGCATGGATCGAATCGTCATCCTCGTGAGTCTTGATGGGCGACAGTTCCTCTTCGGAGTGATCGTCAGCCTCGGTCGGCTTGATTTTGGGGTCGGGCAGACCAATCTTCTTGAGCCAAAGCTGTGCGGCTCCAATCTCAGCGATGCGCCGTTTCTTTTTTCTCGCTGCGATATAGTCACCGATTAGAGATACACCCCTAGGACTCCAGTTGCTAAGATTTTCTTCGCCTTTCACATAATCATGCTGGCTGTTCATTCGCCACAAGTCACCGGCACGCTTGATTGGGGCTGGCTTCAACCCCAATGAGAAAATCGTCGTCGAGGAATGGACAATCCGGACGTGTTGCCATAGAGCCGAAAGCATTGAAGCTTGGCGCACATATGTTCTCCCAAGAATTTGACAATAGAGGTTGGTGGAGAATTTCATTGGCTCTGCGAGATTGTCTGAAATAATGTCCCACGACAGTGTCATCTGAATCCTGTACTTGTCTGCAGTAACTCGATCCAGCAATAGCGAATTATGCGAACTAGAATCCCAGTGCCCCGATATTGTAGCACTTCGTGTTCCGTTCGCATTTTGGCGAAAAATTGGCTTGCCACCAAGCCTTAAGGCGATATCTGGCATAGGTGAAGCCATGTCAGCAACCTTTCCTGATTGATCTACAAGTTGCACCTGACCGACTCTCATCGAGCTAACATCTTCCCACGGTAAAGCATCGCCTGAACTGTGAGATAAGTTGATGGCTATGCGCCTTTGTAGGCCTTGGTGTAATTGAAATGTCCCAACATCTAGCTCACTAGTTTGCGTGACCTCGACCGGTGTGTACTCGCCCTCTTCGTTCATTTCGAGAACTTGAACTCGCGCTAACAAATCATGCTTTTCTGCAGTATAAAATTGAGATTCATTGATACGCGCACCTTTGGGCTTGTTTTCCGATCCGGGCGGAGTGTCACGCATCTCGTCCCAACTAAGCAACTTATCCAAGTGCATGGCAGTGACCTTCGCGAAGATAGCAATCCTGAGGTTGATGTCTTGAGGTCCAAACAGAGGAACGCTCATACTATGAACGCTATCAAAGCGTATGGGCTCTTCGTCGAAGTCTTTAATCATTTGGGTTGTCGTGACACCGTTTTCTGATACGCCTGGGATGAACAGCTGAGCATGTACGTCGGTTCCTTCTCGCTCGGCGAAGCCAACCATGTCATGCATAACCACGTTATACTTTAAAGTACTTGAGGGTGCGTGAGCACTAGAAGGTTCGAGTGAAACTTTGATAATGCCAATAACATGAGATGTATAAGGCGATAAGACGTCTAATGTGAAATCCTGTACCCGACTATCGAAAACAGCTTTCAGGGGAACGTCAACCTCGCCAACGAGAGAGTACTCAGGCATGCAAGCCTCAACGAATGGATTGTCAAACTTAAAATGTTGAGAAACCTCTGGCTGGTCGAGATACTGATGCATTTGACGCATTTGCCGCACACGGTCATAGAGTTTGTCCAAGCTCCACAGGTGAATCACCGCATTCTTGTAGTCGACCACGCGGACACCCACACAAGGTTTCTGGGCCTGATCAAGTGCGATATCGTCCTCATTTGAAACATCGTTGAGAACCATGTCGTAGGAAGAGCAAAGAGTATGACCTTGGTCGACCACTGTGAACTGGAAGACGACGTTTTCTTCTAGTTCTTGGCTCATAATCTGTGCTTCTTTCAAAGATGCCGCATGCTGAAGGATAGCTTCAGCCATTTGCACGTAATGCCAACCTTTCCAATGCTTGACAACCTTCTTTGCTCGTTGTATCTCGTCTCCCGAAAGCTTGGGGTTGGCTTTTGGCCTCTTGAGCGGATCCAGCTTCTCTATCTTGGCCTCGAATTCCTTCTTTTGGACTGCTAGTTGTTTTTCCATATCAGTCTTGATCTGAATTAAGGTCTCTTCCATTCGCTCCTTTTCTTTCTTGATTTCCTCAACTTCCACATTCGCAGCCTCAGCACCCTTGAGCTGATCTTGATACACTTCTTTCTGTTTCTCCAACTGAGCTTGCATGGTCTCTCGAATCTCTTTGAGTCGTTCGTCAGAATCGCCAGCTTTGGGAGTGGAGGGCATAGTAAGCGCCGTGTCTAGAGAGAAATTGTCGATTGTTCCTGTTGACATATACTTCTCACGGACAGGATATGATAAATTTGATTCCGCGTCATCATCGCCCTCGCGTTCGTTAACACGCTCAGCTCTGGCACGCTGAACATCCTCAAAAAGTGCATTCAACTCTTCGTCCGTTAAACTTTGGAGATTCTTGTCTGTGCCGAGAATAGCCCCAGCAGCTTCTCGCCTCGCAAATGACCAATCTGAGTCTCCTCCTTCCCGGACAGGTGCAGGCGAATCGGGACGACTATCACCAAACTCCGATCCAGCTTTGCTCAAGGATCGTTCATGACCCAGACGCGGTGATATGCTCTGTAGTTGGCTAGCTGTCACAGTATGACGAAGTAGACTTTGTCTATTCTCGTCCCGCTCTGCCTTAGCTTCCATAGGATGATTGAATCTGAAGATGTGGAAGTCTCCAAGAATTACTCGATATCCAGAATGTAACCTTGTTGTTTCGGCGATCCGCCTACCATTGACCATGATCGACGCACCCTCGCTCGGTGTTATCGTGACGATGCCGTCCATAGCATTATCAAAGGTACAATGATCATGAAGAATTCGAGTACCGTTAAGACGTATGTTGGCTTGATGTTCGGCGTTAGAATCCACGTTCCCAACTGTCGTCTTTCCTGGCTTGAGATTGTAAACTAGACATTCTGCTAGTAGTGGATCGTCTGACAAATTGACCAAATGCGGCATCTTCTTTGGTGTATGCAATCCAACGAAGCCTTTCTCAATGCTGATTCCAAGCTCCTCCAACGCGGCCTCACGTTCTTTTTGAATCTCTTCAGTTTTGAGCAGTTTTTCTTCCCAGGTCTGATTTAGATCCGTCAGCAGTTTTTCGCTTTGGCTGAGCTGCTCAGCAATCTCAGCTTTAGAAACCTTCTTGACAGAACCGTCGGCCTGGGTGATGCTGACGATCTGCTTTTCCAAAGGCGTGCCCTCAGCATACACTTCCTCAGGTGGTACAGGTGCGCCGGCAGCACCTCCCACCACTCCACCCCCAAGTTTGCTTCGCAGTAGAGCGAGTTCTTCCTTCAACTCTCTTATCATGCGAGCATTAGCATCCTCATTGATGACAGCGTGGTTCTTGATCCGCTTAGCAGAATCCGCATAGCGCAGAGTACTCAGAGTCTCGTCATAATTGATATCAGCGGGACTAATAGCCGCAATCATGGCCGTCATACTGTTTCCACCCAACGAATCCTTGAGGAGCCATGTTAACACACTGTCTCGGTATGGAACAGTCCCTCCGGCGCCTTTTTTCTTCTTCCCCGTTGAAAGATCGGCCAGCGCTGCTATCACACGACCGAGAGTTGAGAGTGACCTATTGATCTCAGCACCTTCCTTGAGCCGAGCACCAGTGGCACCCGTGGATGTCGCTCTTTCTGAACCCGCAAGATCGACCAGACTAATTTTTGCCTGCTTTTCCAATTCCATCTTGGTGTCCGTGTCAAACGACTTTTGCGTCAGAATCAAAGTGAAAACAGCGTGACTTCGACTGGATGTCTCGTTCATATTTGTGGCTGCGACAGTTCTCGCTTTATTTCCTTCGTCCATCAAGTTCTCGATTTCTGGGAAACTGCCGACTACCAGCTTGGCCAAGTCCTCTACGTAAGGACCGGTGGAGGGATGCTCTCGGACCTTCAGATTGCCTTTCGTTGACGGGTTCAAAAGATCTCGGACTCTTTCGTTGTAGATTTCAAGATAGGAAACCTCGACGGTGCATCGCGTGTTTTTGTCCTGTTGCAGTGCCCCGATCCTCTCGAACATATCTTGACAAATTTTGGGAATGATACCGTGCTCCTTACCATAACCCATCATGGAGTAGGATTTTCCGGAACCAGTTTGGCCATAGGCAAAAATACAGTTGTTGTAACCCTGAAAAGCGTTATCCAGGAGAGGTTTTCCAAGATCATCATGAAGGTTTTCTTGGCCGGCATAGTTTGGGTCACTTTTGTTGAAAGACCAGTACGACCTGTCGAAGGCGAAAGGCTTTGGAGCTAGTTCTTTTGGTCCTTTGCCACTATGCGCTCCGTCGGATGGCGGAGTAAGGACCGTCTGATTATCTTTCATCTCTACAATACATTTCGACCCCCGATCGATTTCTATTCGTATCATTAGCTGAGTGATCAAACCCACGTAACGGGGATTTGCCCAGCTCCACGAGATGTATAGGGCTCGAGATGATGGAGTTACATACCTCGACTATTGAAAGGACGACATCTTACCACCACCTTGATATTCCCACCCCCAGCAGGCGCCATGATGGGCAGATGGAGGGCCGGCTCTTCGAGTCTACAACTGCTTGAACAAGTGTAATCGATTATCGCGGTATGCGACAGACGGGGCGTATCGGGGTAACATGCGACGAGCCGTCATCAATATGGTGTCGTACAACGGGAGTTCGGCCCTCGATCGTACGCGGTCGCCTGGTGAAAGATGAAAAGGGCGTCGGTCGCAATCCCAAAGTTTGTCCACCCAAAAAGTCAACCCAACTTCTGGCGCATCAGCGCTCGCCCCTCGTCATCCCCGCCCTATCCACGGCGTCTCGGGGCAGAGTTGATGGCGTTTCGTGGCGGCGGCGGCGGGAATCTATGTCGAGGTGTGTGGCCACGGTATATCGGAAAGGCGTCGGCAGGCCAAGGGGCGGTCGACAAGGGGCAACGGACCAAGGCAATGCGGTGTGCTGCAAAGCGCTGGACCTGTACTGTGCCCGTCCAGCCGGGGCAAGATGCGCACTGCGATGCCTTGCTATGCCAGTCGGTGGTCGTCGGGAATGTGGTGAGTGTTTGCAGTAGTCGTGGCCTGGCTCGGTCGGCGATGGGACCGGGGTTAGGAATTTCGCCTGCAGCTTGTGTACAAATTAACAACGGAATCAGACAAAGCTCGGCAGAGAGACGCGATCGCGACTTGGGGATAGCATGGGACAGGCTACGGGCTATGCCCAGTCGAGGAGGTACAACCCGCTACAACCGTCGCTATGACGGATGTGGAGCCAACCACGCCCGCGCCAGCCGGGAGGGGTGGGATTCACGTGTCATTTTCCCTGGAGTGCCCCCTGTTTCGCCGCTTGCCAGGTGATGCGGCGCTGCTGCCATCTGCCACAGCGGTGCATCACAGCTGCATCACCCTCTGTAGTAGGTATACTAGGCAGCTACTAACTACTCTAAGTACTTAGTAAGAACCACCTTACCTGTTATTCCTCTCATGCATCTTGCCTTTACTTCTGCAACCCTTGGAGCCTGAAACAAAACATCTTCAAGTCGAGTAATTAGGAAATCGATTTGATTGGCCCGGCGTGGTTTCGACACTGCCCAAAAACCAAAATCAAGTTTATATCTAGGTAGACACTCATGCGTCAGAGATATTATCTCCAATTCTACCCTGCACCACCTCGGCAGCATCAAGGACACGTATATAGGTGCACCCCTATGATACTTCATGCTTTTGAGTAACCTATTTCAGCCCCAGATCCTTCTCGAGTTGACCCTTTGTTGTCGATGGGTAGAAATCTTTGTTCTCCCCAAACGTCTTCACTGCCAGGTCCCTGTCGAGCTCATTGAGCTTTCTGTAGAGCGGTCTGACATACTTCATTCGGCCCACCGAAGACAGGAGGTCAACCACGCCCGGAAGCTCCGACCTGTCTCCCGCCTTGAGTGCGATGAGATAGTATGCTGACTTCAACTCGACGTTCTTTGACGAGCTGATGTTGTAAGTAGTGCCCAGGAGGTGAGATCGCTCAGCATTTAGAGGCGACGAGAAGGCTTGAACAGCCTGTAGGAAGACGAGGATCTGGTTCGCGGTGAATGATTCCAGGTCCTTGGGGCTGGGTTGGTAGCCCTGCTCCTTCGTTAGCGTTGTTGCACAGCAGCGTATATCTTATACGCAGATGATGCCAAACACTTACAGCTTGCTTCCACTTCTCGGCCAGTGCTAAACAGCTGTCGACATAAGCCGTGTTGAACTCTGGCTTGGGTGGCAAGCCAGGTGTGTAGAATCGCTCTTCCCATGGGATCTTCGCAATCTTCTCCTTGATCTCATCATTGCCAGAGTTATTAAAGAAGTCCAGGAACGTCTGCTTGAACTCGAAAGAATCCAGGGATTTCCGCGCCCAAGTCTTGAAGTAGTGGGGGATAAACTTGTCGAAGTGCTCTCGGCCGACCAGTCTGTCAAGATAGTAGAGGAAGTGGAAGCCTTTTTCATAAGGAATCGTGCTGAAAGCATCCTCGGGATCGACGCCCTTGTGGTTGATGATGAGTTTGGTGAACTCGTGATCTGCGCCAAACAGCGCTACGGAGTCCTCTGGGCCTTTGTAAGCTTAGGATCCTCAAGAAGCGTGCCAGTCCACTTACCAAGCGCTTTCCAACCTATGATGGCACTGAAATCGAATTGTGGCGCGCCACTGTTGGGAGTCAAGAGTCAGTAATTGTTGTCTTCATGAAAAGTCCTAAATGGCTTCGCGGGGATGTAGGAGCCGTGAGGTTTAAACACCACCAAGGGGAGGAATGGAAAAGCCGAATTACATACT
This sequence comes from Xylaria acuta, assembly GCA_022495125.1. Taxonomy (NCBI): domain Eukaryota; kingdom Fungi; phylum Ascomycota; class Sordariomycetes; order Xylariales; family Xylariaceae; genus Xylaria; species Xylaria acuta. The sequence continues at coordinate 233,142 of MU383130.1, read as the reverse complement.
GGATGGCAGCACCAATACGACGCTCAAGATAGGTAGTCCAGCTATAATAACTTAATTAGCAAAAATCGAATTTGTCCAAGGCACGAGAAGAGTCTAACCCTTCATTGAGCCAGAAATGTTCCCACGAGGCACAGCCAACTAGATTGCCGCTCCAACTGTGACTGAGCTCATGGGCGATGACATCAACATTTTGACGATCGCCGCTGATGATGGTGGGCGTCGCGAATGTGAATATCGGGTTCTCCATACCACCGTAGGCAAAGCTAGGCGGCAACACCAGAACATTGTACTGGCCCCACTGGTAATCGAAGACGAGCTTCTCCGCGACTTCGAGGAACTTGTCCATGTCGCTCTCCAGCTCCCATTTGGCCTCCTCCAGTGCCTCGGGCCCGGTGGCCACGACAGAGCGCTTGCCAATAGGGGCCGTCTCGAGATCTCCGGAAGCTAGTGCGAAGAGGTAGGAGGGGATAGGGACCTTTTGTTCGAAGCGGAAGAGCTTATCCCCGTCTCCCTGTGCATCTGATGGCACGGGGACACCGCTTGCGACTACAGGTAGCGGCGAGGTGATGCTAAAGGTAAAAGTAGACTTGACGTCAGGGGTGTCCTGGCACGGGAAGATAGAGCGGGCCAAGATAGCCTGGCATTGTGAGTAGACGTAAGGATGCTTCTTGTTGCCGGTCTGTGCGGGCGTCATCCATTGAAGGCCCACGCAGTCTTTGGTGGTCTCAAGCGCAATGTCCAGTTTGAGGACATCACCCTGTGACACACCCTCGGGCACAGACACGTGAAGTGGCGAGCCGTACGGCTCAACCCGGGCTTTAAGAGCCCACTGCAGATCCGCGGAGTCGGACTTGACTGACAAGACAGACAGGTGATTCGTGTCTTTCTTAGACGTCAGTAACCACCTTTTATAGCAAATAATCAAAGTGTTTTAGGCCATGTAGAAAAAGGTGGTGCGGTTAGAAAATGTCCAGTTATTTTTCTTGCTCTGGGACCAAATCAAAAGCAGAAAGAGACAAGTCAAGATAACACATACCAAGAATGACCTCTTGACTCTTCTTGTCGGTCAACGACTCCAGTTCGAGCAGCACAGAACCCTCGAGACGCTGCTTCTCGAAGTTCACCTTGAAGTTGACGGTGGTGTGCTTGGTGAGCCACTCGCCGTAGTTGGCGAGGGTGTTGGGATCGCGCGGCACCATTTTGGTCTGGCTGCGGCTATAGCTGTGACTATGACGGTAGCCGAGGCTTCGCACGGGCGCCAGTGATGCTGCTGGTGGTGAAGCGAACGACGCACTACGGATGGTGATTTGGATGGACCTGAAGAACAGCGCACGGCCCTTGGTGATGCCGCCACTGGCCCGCATAGAAACGGCGATGTGTTAAGACAGTCTCATGCAGCGGATGTCAGTCGTTCGTCTCAACGTATTGCTTGTTGCCTGCCGAATCGAGCTAGTAATGCTAGCTGTATAGCCATTCCCGTCGTAAGCCGTCGCCGTCAATTACCTACCCATTATTATGGAGGCTTTTATTTTTCACATAGTGCTGTGGAGAAGCCTTTCAACTGGCCGCCAGCTGAGGCCATCGCCGAGTATCCAGTTTTGCCGCCACGCAACGAGCGGTTATCATAGGACCAAGCCGGTAGAATCTTGCTCGGAAGATTCTATAGAGATACCAAAATAGGATCGACATGTACAGTAGCTTGTTTCGGCCCCATGCTAGTTAGTATACGCATCTCTGTCAAAACGCCACTTCTTCCCAGCACACTAACCGACCTACCTATTTAGTAGTGCATATGTTTCTGAGTACAGCCAAATGGACTAGAGACAGGAACTGCAAAACATGAAACACCAGGTACCAGCATCATGGTAACGGAACGCATAAAGCCTAGGGAGAAAAGAAGAGTTCGTTACCAGATGCCAAGTGGTAGATCACTTGAGCTGAAAGTTAGTCTTGCGACAACCACGCGCGCATTACACTACAGAGTCTGTGTACATCAAGTCTCCTGCTTCAAACGATAAAGCGCATACGTACTATGTTACCTAGCGGGTAGTTATTTTCGTGTGCGCACAGTTTTCCGGACGAGTCTCTGTATAAGGATGAGGTATTCCCAACGGATGACCCAACGATCTAGGCTGACGACACATTACCTCTCAAGGCTATACCAGCATTTCGGTACTCAGCCTCTCAAAATCGGCGCCTGCACCCTCCTACCTCACTACATACCCGAGACAACCAAATCAGGTAGGCACAGAGCTGAAGTGTAGTCCGCCCGATCGTTCTGGTTGAGTTGTATCGTCCAAGGTTCATCCCCGATCATGAGAGATGGTACGAGCTCCCAATAATCAACCGTCGTTTCCATGCCATGTTCAAAGAGGGAAACACTTCCGCGCGCCCGCACTTTATGCCTTACAGCTCGGTATCTACGTGAGGCTAGGTTGGTGTATCTGCTAGTTCTCGTATCGTCCGGGCTAGTCGCGTGGTGACCAGAAAACGGACTAGAACTAACTACTCTCCTTTCAAGGTTGAGTGAGCCAAGGAGTTCGAGATTGTTGTGTAACCTCTCATGGAGGTCCTGGAATTTGTATTAGATACTTCTCTCTAAGAGAATTAAAACGGAATAGGCCTTATATCTGACTAAACTTGAATAAGAATTAATATCGCCTTCTAAGCTACACCGCTCTATTATTTTTTTGGCATTAAATTCGCATGCAAATTTCCTCAGATGGTGTTATTGCTTCAAGTTGTTCCTAGCTACAAGACAATGTCACCGAGGCGAGTTAGATTTTATGTATTGACAGTAAGCCAATTAGCATTTCTAACAGATCCTTTTTTCAGCACTTAATTATCAACTAGACTATTGAATTAGCTGCTGGAGAAGCCAATGATTGAACAATACTGGACGCCGTACATGAGGTCAAGTCTGCAAAGCAGAATTAGTCAGCAGTCTGATTCAAGCCAGCACCGGCACACTCATCCCTTCTCAGCCTCACATATCGGTACGGCAAACTACGTATATCCTCGCCTCCATCACCTTTTACTACACTATCTCCTCTACGAGAATCAGAAGTCGAGTGCAAGTAAAATGTCTAACGGCGCGTCATACAACCCGCTTTCCTCGGCGCAGGCGCATCTGCGCATCGCCCGGCCCACCGACTCAATCCCCTCTCTCCTCCCCTTCTACGTCGACGGGTTAGGATTCGAAGTGAAAGGTTCATTCGGCGGCCACGAGGGTTTCGACGGCGTTTTGTTAAGCTTACCTCCGTCTTCGCCATCGACTTCGCCCTCGGGCTACCACCTCGAATTCACACAACACGTTTCTCACCGCGCGGGGCGTGCGCCGACGCAGGACAACCTGCTAGTCTTCTATCTGCCAGATGAGGCGCCGTACCAAGGCGCCGTAGCGCGCATGAAGGGCGCGGGCTTCGAGCCCGTGAAGAGCTTCAACCCCTACTGGGAGCGTTGTGGTGCCACGTTTGAGGACCCGGATGGGTATAGGGTCGTTTTGGCGAATATGACGTCGCCTGTGTGAATGGTCTCGTCTTGTTCAATTCGGCGGCGACCTTAATTGTCTCCTTGTATAGGGCGTACTCGGAGTAGTGCGGCCCTTTTATAAGGTACTGGTTAGTTGCAAGGCAATAGGAAAGATACAGGTGTTTCAAGGTGTAGCGAACTCGAAGGGCTAGTCAGCCCCGGACGGAAAAGGGGTGCACGGCCGACGTGTCTGTTGACAAGATACCACCACGCATAGTAACAGTAAATGTTGTTGGGTATGATGTAGATAGTAGTAGTCAGTGAATAAGCGAGCCTAGGTCAAATGTTGATAGCCTCAGTCTCTAACCAACGTATATGTCTATCCGGAGTGTAGAATAAACGGTTTCCTAACGAGGAAAGGTAATAAACACAGGTATCTATGCGTCGTGATCACTGCAACAGATAGTCAAGGCCTAATAACCTCATAAATTAGACTCAGTCCCTAATCTCGAAGTGTACATAGAGTTACCCTGAGGTGTGATGGACGGTTTCCTTGCCATTCACAGCACTTCATGTCAAGAACAGAAACGGGCACCCCTTTTGACCCCATCATCGACGAGCAGTAATTCGCCATTCATATCAGTTGTTGGTTCTCATGGTGAATCATCATCACATAACGCCACATGTATAAAGAGTTGGAGTATGCAAAGGTGAGGCCGCCATATGCGCAGTTCGGGTCAATCTCGACTGTAACCACCTGGCCTACTTGGTATTCGATGTGATGAGCCACAGGAGTGAGAACCACGGGACATCCCGCTCGCCATAGTTTACTGCAACTCTTGGGACCAACGTCACCACTTCTGCAGTTGGGTTTAACATGCAGACGCGGGGCGTCGCATTATGAACAGTTACCGGTCGAATAGTCCATCTCCACGAACGCGTTGATGACACCGATGTGACGGTGACGGATACGAAAGGTAGCTTCATGACCTGGGGGCCAGCTGCTTGGGTCCGGCTATCACTAACGATACCGGGGGCGACGTATCATGAGCGCGCTGCAACCACATCCCCCATTCACTAGAGCAATAGGCGCTTACATACCCCGACATCGCTACGCATTAAGATATTATCTTGCGATACATGATAGATGCAGTTGTTGGGAAATTACGGATCCCTATGCCAGGAAAAGAAAAGAAAAGGAGAGCGTAATCATTCTTATGTACAGCTTAATAGAGCATGATATAGCCAATTTGCCTATGCAATTCGTAAGGGGAATGAGAACCGGGTTTAGAACCGTCTCCGGGATTCTTTCAAGTCAAGAGGACTGCACGTGGGCGTAATCGCCGTTAAGTTTTACGAGGCCAGGGTCCCGGGGCAAACTTGCACGCTTGTCAGGCCCCTCATTCACAGTGAGTGTCCGTTGACAATCAATACCCATTCCCACAAGCACAGCTTGGCAGCAGTGCCAGGGCCGCCTAGCTAGCTCAGGAAACCTTGTCTTACACTACATGAGAAGAGATAGCCAGAGATATGAATGGCGTAAAGTAGTATAGATGTATTTGAGATTGGTGTAGTGTACGTAGTACAATGCCTTGCAGTTTTGTGACTCTGTGACAACCAGGAATCCGTCCTCATGGGTCCTTCTAACCGAGCCAATACTCTAGTCGCTTCTTGGTGTAGTGTACAGTGTAGATAACAGCGGCCTCGAATTGATTCAGGGTTAAATCCCCTTGTAGCATAGCCCCTCGCATCCTCCACTTAAGATCCTTTGCCTCGTGAGGTTGGTGCGGGGGTGAACGGTTATCTATAATCCAGGCCGCCAAGAAACCCTGTTTTACTACCAGATGAGTATAAGGCTAACCCCACCCTCGTTTCTTCGTAAGCCCGGGGATTTCTTTCTAAGTACCTAACTTAGGGGGTTTTTTGTGTAGGTAGTAGAACGGAGGAGCTCCTAATCAGGATATATTAGTGAAGATGAAGATAGTCTGAAAACTGTAAGCCAAAGTTTGTTTAAGTATTGGAGTAGGTAGCTGAGTGCGTTCATGACCACAAGACACCCAGTAGTGTACTATAGTAAATATATGGCTTTAAGCTTTAAAGGCTGGTAATACAGACCGAGTATTAATTCCGAAGCAGCCCGGTATCGAGGAGTGCCTAATTCATAGAGCTCGTTTGAATATAATAGATGCCGTGTCCATAGCATGAACCCAATGCCCGCTGCCTCAAAGCAGGCGAAAAAAGGCGTTTACAATAGATGAGATAGTGAGGCGGTCATTAGTGAGAGGTTGTCCACGACCAGCCATCAGGCTGCGAGACGGCGTATTGTGCCGCTTTCGGAGGCGTAACGGCGCTGGTGAACATATTTAGGAGTTTTAACTCTATTATGCATTATTACTTTAAGCCTAGTGTACCTCTATCCTAGCCACTCTCACGCTGGCACAGAAGTAGGCATCTTATTGTTGAATAATTTTGAACGTATGCTAGCAAGTTTTTGGTCGCCGAGAGATAAATTTGGAGACCGCATGGAGCCCCGCAGAAAACCGTTTTGACATTCACTTCATCCCATCCGATCGGGGCGATTTGGCCGGGTCTGAAACAGAGTCTAACGGGTAGTTTCATGTCTAGGTCATGTCTCTCAGGACTGGCCCCGCTCCTCTTTGCATGCAGTCAGGTCGAAACACCAGCCTTCACATACTCAGTAAAATTTTTATTTATGATGTCGCACGGCGTTCAGGGTAGTGTATTCTCACTGCAAAATAAGAATCGATATGAGGGATTGCTTACGGGGTATTGATGCGTATTAAATGGCACTGCTCCCCCACGAATTGTCATGGGCAAATTAGACCTCTTTTGCTTAGTGACATTGATACGACAGGCTCAACACTGACTGGTTCCTGGAATGGAAAGTTCCGTACTGTAGTCTACTAGTAATAGATGACGGTTCAACCCCGATAGGCCCATTTCAGGAAACTGTTCCTACACTAGCTGATCTCCCTCCGCTGTCAGGGTAGCCGGCCCGGGTGGGTAGCCCCGTCTATAACATAAGCTTCTATACACCTCTACGGTAGAATTACTGGTAGAACATTCTATTGGCACCATAACCACAGGAAGCTATTATTATGCCTGGACGCTACTTTTATTACCTATTTTATGATAGCTCTTGGATAACTAAAAAATTTATGCTGTAAAATTGGCATGCGAGCTTTCCTATTCTCTGAATAGAAATAAATTCCGAGAAAAGCAGTGCTATCCGTGTAGAAGATCTGTACAAGAGATTGAGAGATTGCAGAATCTGATCTGGGACAACGCCAAGCCGTTTATTCTCGATTCCGGTCAGCACTTAACTCACTTAGGAGGAATGATGGCATAATTCAGATAATAATGAATTACTCAGCGACCTATTCTACACTCTTACAAACCGTGTAGTACTCTACTGGGTGGAGGCTGTGAAGCTACACAGTACTTGTATCTACATCCAGCAAAACAGGAGTCTTTCTTCGACCCATCCACTCATATCCATTCTTAGCTTCGCTAACATTTTTGACCCTGAGCGAGGTTACCAGTTTGATGTCTGCCAATGGTAATAAGCCACAACGAAATTTCTATATCCTCCATATCCAGTGTAAACACGTACTTGATACCATATGAATGTTCGGTATACTATAATACCCAGTATAATATACTCAACAATTTGCCATTGAACACCCTGAAAAGGTGCAGTCACGCCGATTTCTGATGTGTACGGCGAGATAGCTATTTCCATAGCTGCGTAGTTCGGCATCTCGATCATTAGGCAACGACATATCCATGCAATCTGTAAATCTTGATGCATACACTAGGAGGATCGCTCCGTGCTGTACGTAGCTTCCCCGGCTTCCGAGCTCGGTGAACATATCATAATGGCGAAGATCTTATGACGAAAACTTCCCGATTTGTCACCGGTTTGAGACACGCGTAATAGGTACCGATTTTGTCTGAAGAGATCGGCACTTTATCTTGAATACTATATGAGAGTTGGCCTTGATATATGCTTTGATTCCGGTCGAGATCATGATATAGTTTCGTGTTAAATCCGCTTCTAGTATTTGTTTGCCATTGTCCTTATGCATTGATGGATGTTTAATCTTTTACCGGAGATGATTCATGCGGAAGTTTTGAGTAGCCGGTTGACCGTTGTCACCCGTTCTGTGGGTACGAATTCCCTGAAACTTCTACCCACGAGGTAAATTCTCCGCTGTATGTATGCTGTACGGTCAATCTTCCTAGAATAATGGGTTGGCGTGCAACTAGTTGCATGCTTCGTCACGGATGGAAGAGTATGCTTCAATAATCTCGAATCTTAAATTCAATCTTCACAAAATCCGCAGACCAAAATAACCTTATTCGTCGATCACAGGTTCGAAGTCCGAATAGCCTATCTGTTGGCTTCATGATGCTGTGGCTGATGCGAAGCGTTTCTGGACATTTTTGGGCGTGGCGATCATAAGCATTTCCGGGAGCTCGAGAAGTTTCATGCAAGCCACACTGAAGCTGACATATACCTCTGGATTGTTTTAGAAACCATCTGCATACTGTATGCCGCTATGAGGGACGAGCATATTCCTACATCTGCAACGGTAGTTGAGTTAATCATGATTATGGGCTGCATGAGTGCATATGCCGTCGGTATTTGAGTGAGGAAACTGTTTCCCATGACGTGAGAGGAGGGGACCCAGGTACGTAGTATGTCCAAAACACGCCCATCGGTATCATATTGACTTTTGTTTCATAACGCAGTTAGTTATCATCCACTTGCCCGTACCAGCGCATTAGCAAGAGGTCTTATTGGCTTCGGGCGATAATTATCAGGAAACGTTTTGCCCTACATACTTTCTTTATCGAGTGTATATATGTAGCGTGTCTTACTCAAGCGGGCTATATGTGAGGAAACCAAATACCAAGTCCAGCTTTTCCATGCGCCGTAAAACGAGATCATTTTTAAAACCGTTACCTGGGAGCACTTACCTTCTGAAGTCTCACACGTCTTATCAACATTCTTATCCTCACCGCCCCTCCTGCAGACCAATGCTACGGTGATAGCGGATCATAATGGCGACCTCGCTATTCCTCACAGGTACTGTGAATCCATATATTTAGACCCCAGTACAGTCTTCCGTGCTAAAGATATGAAAAATGCACCTATGTGCTATACTAAGTGATCTGCTTTGCTCCTTATCGTAGCTTAACGGGCGAGAGTAGTCTAAATTGTACCCTGTATACCAAGAGCTGCGATTCTGGTTCTTTCGTCCCATTCGCCTGACTTTCCGATTTACGTACTCTTCGAGATAGACTTTAGTAGTGTTTCCTCTAAGTAAGCATACATTTTGCTTAGAGATGATCTAGTCATTGGCTGCGAAATATTGCCGCTGCGAAAAGACCTTGATGGAAACACTTCCAGTCTACACCCCACCCTCGTTTCTTCTATTCCCTCTACGAGAGCAGTTTCTGTCACGCTGACAGGCCTGGTCCTGAGCGTTCTACAACATGGGGGACTCGACGTAGGTACTGTGCTCAGTTGCAAGGTACTCGTCGGAGAGAGTCTTGGCAGTCGGGGGTCAAAGCAACGGTCCAGTAGTACCCCTGGTGGATTACCAGGGTAAGCCGTTTCAGCCACCCCTGTCCTTACAGAAATCTAGTCTAGGATCTGGAACCCCTTTCTAGTTGCCTACTGGGCCTAGTAAACCCTTCTGGTATGCAACCCCGATGCCATCTATCACCGGGGTAGTGTAGTATCGTGGCTTCATCAATTGGCGTCACACTACACCACACTAGGGCGACTTCTACAGCAAAACAGCACGCCGCACGGGGGATTTGGGATAGTGTCCTGCACGAGATCTCTTACAGCAAGCGAGCATCACCACGAGTGACGGCCTCATGGGGGCCCAGAATAGATGGCAAGGGTTTGACGGTAAAGTTGGAGCTGCTGTACCATATACATACATAACTCGGCACGGATTCCTCGAAGAGACACACCCATTCGTCTCGTTTCACCCAAAGAAAGGGCAGAGCACAGGTCTCTTCACACCCTTGCCAGTGACATATTATACATATGCACGCGATGGTATATTACTCGCATTAAGCACAGGCATCTTCTGCAACCTACAACCGTCATTTTTATTCTGTTTCCTGCTGCCATATGTTCATCTTTATATCACATTCCCCAAAGTACCTGCATTCCCTTGCCGTCGTCTCGTCTCAAAAGAGGAACCTTGTCAATAGCTCACCTCCGGCTATGTTCGACACACGCCCATTCTTCTTTAACTAAAATATATATTATACATTTAATCATCATATTTGCCAACCTATCATTTCTAGTTGCGAAAGATCTTTCCAGGTTTTCCTTGAGCATAGACCCGTTTCATTTCTTTTTGCGGCCTACGATCTACCTGTACATAGGGTCGTGTGTGGATATGGCCCATATAGCTGCTTGCATGCTAGACAACGATGGCGAGACCAATAGCCTCAGAAGCTATATAGCAAATACCTTTTCCGCCAAAGCTTCCACAGATTCGGTAAGCTCGCATGCAACATCATTATGATCTTCTGTTGAGAGTCAATATAGCTCATGAATTGTTCAATGCAGTTAGTTTCCATTCACTCCGCTGATGAGAAGAAGTCGGCTTGGAGGATGCAACACCAAGAAGGGCGCAAGTATCAACTATTTCCCAAAGATAAGCAGCTGCCGCCGGTTACGGCAGTAAAGCCTCTTGATCTGGATCAAGCACACGCTATTGCAATGAGCCAATCTCCGGAGAAATCAGACAAACCAGATAAATCAGGGCTATCAAATGGACTTCTACTTAGAATCAAGCAACAGAACCTGACCCGACGGAGAAAGGTCAGCGTCCCTGAACTTGGACCTATGACGACGGTACAGGAGGTTTCAATGGACTCCCGTAAGTGGTGTGCACAATCTAGACTATATCCGGTGTTAACGATATCCAGCTACAATTCCAGGCCGACCAGCTCTTCATGAACGTTCAATTAGCACTCCTGTCAACACTCTGCGACTAAACTTACGTGCAGAGCAAAAAGATTCGAACGATGCTTCGGAGATGAGGGTACATAAGGGTACACCGACTGCGTCAAAAGCTACCGCATTGCCAGCGAGGCAACCCCTTTCCCCAAAGGACCTAGCACCACTCACAATCCCCAGCCAAATTGGAACGTTTCCGGCGCTTGCTCGAAAGCTCTCACTGAGCCGGCTCAGATCAGGATATACTCAACAGGACCAACCCGTACGACCCCCTCGCCCAGATGAGTCGCCGCAGACTCGGGCTTTCACTCCTTTCACGCCCCTTTCTTCCGCGGGTTCGACAACGACGCCGAGGTCTGCTACGACCTACATGACTACCCCAACCATTCCAACCCCGATATCTGCTCCTCCAGAGTCACGCCGCTCTCCATCCCCTTGGGAGAAACCACATCAGGCCGTGACACCTGCTCAAGGTACACCAGAGATCACTTCAATTCACAAATTTGAACCCGATGCACAGGTACAAAGTGCTTCCGCATTGGCCCACAGGAGAGGACAGTCAGACTCAGGAAGCATCATGGAGCGTGGCCGCCCGCGAAAGCGGATCGACGGTACCCCTATTGGCGCCACTCACAAACGGGGCGAGTCGAAAAGAAGCCTAAGTGCCGACAGGAGGGCGTTCGAGACGCTTCCCCAAGGATACCGACCTAAGGATGCCATAAAAAATCTGGACCAGGCAGAAATTGGCCACTTGCAAAGGCAGGCTCTTGGCCAAGCGGTGAGGTTTGAGATACTGAGGAAGGAGGACGTAGATAACCTTTCCAAGGTAAGCGAACAAATCCCTCATTACAAAGAAAACGAAGGCTTGTATGTTAACAGCTTAACAGGAGCTCCGCCAGCTCGACGAGAGAACAGAGTACCTTCGCCATACCTACACATCTCTTCGTGCCGGGCGCCGCAACCTTCAATCGCGAGTGTGCCAGTATCTCCGCTCGCCCCGCGTGGCCAAGTTCAGCTACGAGGCCATGCTGAAGCAGGAGGAGACGTTGGCCGAGCTCGACGCCTCCATCGACGACTGGGTGACCAAGCTCGAGCACGCCGAGAACCGGCGCACGCGCGTCAGACAGAAGCTGCTGGAGCACGTCGCCGCCGCCGCCGCCATGTCTGCCACTACTACCACCACCATCACCGTCGCCGCCGGCCTCGGTGGTGGTACCAATAACGATGGCCTGCAACAGACCATGATGGGCGTGCGAATGCAACCCAACGCCGCCGATGTTTCGACACCGCCTCGCAGCCCCACCAAAGGTAGTGGTGGTGCTACGTTCCTCGACTGCTCGTCCCCGTCGTCCCCCTCCTCCTCCCCCCAGCGGGTCGTCGCCCGCGTGCCGTCGGCCATCATCGAGGAGGAGAACGAGGACGGCAAGTCGCACCGGAGCCGCCTGAGCAGCACCACGCAGTCGGCCCTCGAGCGGATGGAGAGCATCCGCATCTACGCCGACAGCGACGTCTACGCCCTCCTCGCGGACGTGGAAAACGAATTCACCAAGCTCAACAGCGACGCTGGTGGTGGTGACGGCGGCAGCAGCCCCGAGTCGCTTTCGCAGCAGCAGCAGCAGCAGCAGCAGCGACCGATCTACTCTCGTAAGAGGGCGTTACAGCACGCCCGCAGCCACGACGTCTTGGGTTACAGCGACCCATCATCCAATGGTTCGAGGGGCGTCAGCAGCAGGCCCAAACCACTCTCGCCGCCCGCCCCTTCACCGCCAATGAAGAACTCGCCGACTCGGGGCGGCGATGTGTTCCTTACCTCGGCTGTATTTCAGCCCCACCAAACCACCGTCAACGCTTAGACCGTTCCCAAAAAATGGCTGCGACTGGTACCGCAACCATACTATCATGTATGATCTACGGCCTTCTTCATTCATTGCATACTTTGCACATTTGCACATTCCTTCTCACGATCATTTGTTCCATTCACGATTCACGGCCGACCAGCATACAATCATTTGCATCTCTGCATGGACGGCATTCATACAAGCACTATTTGGCTTTATCATTCAGGCATACCAGGACAATCCTTTTCTACCCACAACTTTATTTTCATCCATTCCATTCGGAACTTTTTTTTCCTACTGACTTTGTTTATCCTGTACCATCTCTCGGCGTTTTGGAGTTTTCTCTCACATTTTCCACGACTGAACGGCAGCCAAGATACCCCAGTGCGCTAGGTACCGTCTCATGTCACATGGTTTTTAACGGCCGAAACTGAACTGAATTACCATAATCATTCGAGGGGGCCATTATCCCATTGTATTTACGTGTTATTTTTGCCTATTCTGTATCTGCGAGGGGCCCGATCAGGCGCCTCTTGTTCCAAGAGTGAAAGTTGGGATGCACACGGAAAAGGAGGAGGGGGGGGGGGGGGGAATAGAGACCTGTCGCACCAGACATGGCAAATTGATGGGGGGCATAAGAAGCTGATGCAAGCTTGATGATAGCTTCATAGCGATCAACCGTCTCAATACCAATTGAAGAAAAGTTACACCACAAAATGCTCGTGTGCACATACGTACATCGCTTTGCATCCTCACCGTAAATGTTGCGCCGGCTATTGGACGCTCGTATTCGGCGATCGTCGGTCGGGCTCACAGTCAGTTCCGAACGACGGTCAGCGAGTTTGAGTTGCGCGCCAGCACCATACCATAACCATGTGTGCTGCTGCTGTGTTACATTCGCCATATTCAGCTCTTGTTTCTATATTCGTTTCATGCGAGTCACGAGCGTGTTTCCGAAGGAACCACAGTGGGAAAAAAAGGAGCCAACCGAACCCTGTAAATCCTTGCCGGCAGCCACCTCACCCCCAAGCCACCGTCCCAAACCCACGTGTGCGTATGGATCTCACATTGCCTTTTCCGCAACGACACACTTGGGGACTTGAATCTCACAGAATCTACTGTTCCCAAAGCCACAAGTTTCGACTTTGCGGCGAATTTGTGTGCGACGATCAACCTACACCTATACAATTCGTTCGCCGCCACTATTATTCGGGCCGACTTATCTATCGTGTTAGCTTTTTGCGCCATCGTAATCCAGAAGGAAAGAAAAGAATCCCATCATCACCTATCTACAATCGCAAAATGTGTCTGCGCCGCACGTATCGCTAAAGAAAGAGGGATGAAATCCACCACAGAGCGGGAGAGCTTCCTTCGCGTGATGACGGGATGAATTGAGAGCCAGGGGTCATCCTTCCCGATCTAACTTGCATCTCATCTTTCTTCTCTCTCTGCGAATCCTCCACAAATTGAAACCCCAACTCCCGAAAGCTCTACCTATCTAAATCTAAGCCTTATCTTACTGTACTGTACCAACCGTAAGACCGACAAAATCGTCGGAAGGTCACTGTAACACGAGGGGAACCGCGATCCCCCGCATCGAGTCAAGATAAGTAGGCTTCTTTAATCCTCCAACGACCAGGAAATTCGTGACCTCGTGCTAAAAATTCCCATGAATCATGCACTATTCGAGAGGAATCATCCCTCTTCTTTCCTATCTGATATGACGCTACTGTAGAGTACTAACTTATCCGACTACCGCATGAAAATCTACCTACTTACATTACATGATATCACTCGGCCGCCTTTGCCGCGCCCTACCTACCTACCCACTTACCTCCCGTTCCTTCACCTCCTCATCCCCCAAAATCCTTTCATCTGATCTATTTTCTTCGGAACGTCCAAAAAACACTCGGGAGGATTTAAAACTGTCGGGAAACGAAGCCGCCCCAGCAGAAAGGCGTCTTTTCTTTTCCCACCCAGCGCCCCGTGCCGTTCTTGTTTCGTTTCGACTTTCCCTGTCCTTAGGCGTCTCGTCCCGTCTCAACATCCCGTCTCAACGTCCCGCCTCAAGCCGCCGGGCGTTTCAAGACACACAAAATTTATGCTTATCTCTGACGCTTTATGAATCTGGGTTATCCCATCGCTGATAAGCTGGTATCAAGCCTTGCTTGTTGAGGATTTTACACTTCGAATGGCCTCTGTCGGTATACCACATGCTGCCACACACTTCCCTCCCTCGCCGCAACTGTCACCTTAGGGGCCAAGACTTGTAAAGTAGGTAGGTTTCTTGTCAAATCCTAAGTAGACACACAGAGTATCCAACCCGCCTGGCTAAGATATCTTCACACCGGGGGTCACCATAGAATCCGACAAGGCAATCAGCCAAAGCTGCTGTGTGTGTGTCTCGTCCCCGTGCAACATTTGGGGTCTTAACCGATCCATTCCCGTCCACCGAGCGGTGAACAAGGCAGTCTTCATAGCCATGTACACCTGTGACCGTTGCGCCCGTGTCACGAGGCTGCACGCCGCCACTTTCGGGCAGTTTAGAGGAGTACAATCCAGACCTCAACCGTCCGAAATGCTCTCGGACATTTTCGTGTGCATAGAGATAGGGAGCGAGGGACGTAGGTAGCGTGCGAACCATCTGTATGAAATCTCCGGGACATATCTGGCCCCTGCCTACCGATGGGGAAAGGCATAATACAGCCGTTAAAGCGAACGTACGAGGCCGGCCAGCCCAAACCCATCCCATGCTGTCCCGTCCCGCCCGTTCGTGCTATCCAGGGAGAATAACGACACGGGAAGTTCCCCATACCAGACACGGCACGAACAGCAACATCCAGGCCGGGACGCAGAGCACAGACGGGGAAGTCGATCACGGGGATCGAAGGACAAGGGGAAGCGGCGGGGTGCGCGGCTTGGAATCACACGGTAAGGGTTCTTCTGGTTCCATCAGCGTCGTGCAACCGCTACTCGATGCTCTTCGTCTGTTTCGTAGCTAAAGTGCTTGCATGGTGGTAGCAGCCGTAGTAAAGAGTGGTAGCATCTGGGGCTCTTAAAGTGCTTACAGATACCGTATCGTCTGTGCGGAAGTGCTTGCATGAAAGTGGCAGAGGCCAAGCAACTCTGGCCCCAGATTTTCCTATACCACCACCTGGAGCGGAGTATGCGAGTTCAAGGACACGGACATGTGAAATTAGAGGACGGGACGAACAAGAGCCCACCTCGACGGAGGTGAAGCCATAGACTTCACACCTTGATCCCGATCTCCATATACGTTCGTCTACCTACTCGAATTCGTTAGTTGATATGCAATCTTGTTGATCTCGAGTCCGAGCCCACGGGGGAAACTGACCATTCTTGCAGTGACTAGTCCGCTCGCCATCCGGCGTAACCCAGTTACAGAACGTCTCCGTAGCATTCCTGGAGTGCATTCCCAGAACAGATGTAGTGAAACTCTTGGCCCCCTACTCATCTATTCGCAGTAGAATAACACCACAACTGTCGGTTCGCATACCCAGTGACCAACCAGCCCTGCGGTTTCGCTCCACAACCGTTTAAAGCCGGGTAAATACGCAACGGGTCGAGTGTGTGTCTGTGTTACGCATTAGTTCCAACAAGGTATACATCTCCCCCTCAAATACTTACTACAGCCCAGAAGTGTAAAGTTGAGGGTCGTAATATGCACTCCATGACGCAGGACCATCGCATCTTCGACTACTTACCAAGAAGCCACAAGCAGCGTCCATCACATTTGTAGTAACCTGCAGATACCAGCAATCCAACAGGGAACGGGACAGCTAGGGGTCGGACCAAAGCGGTGATACCAGACCAACTTCTTCCCAATTCTGCACACTCTCTTGGAGAACCGCATGAACGTGAGGGGAAATGGTGCACCGAGCGCGTAGTACAGCTGCAAGTCACTGAAATGCCGCGCGTATGTAGGTATCGTAACGCCATGACCCAAAGTCTGCAGGACCGGTTCGGGCTTTTTTAGTACATGCCACAGCACATCTTCATCTGCACAAGGGTAACCCGCAATTAGGAAGGGCATTATGTTAAGACGAGAGAGTCATGTGTCTCCATGTGGCACGCAGGGAATATGTGGATAGAGTACCAAACTGGAGACATAGCTCCGTCCCATCTCCTCGCTGGGTTCCCGACACAGGGATCTAATTGTCAAGGAAGAAGAAATGGCCATCGAGGCACAGCCAGCCTCCCTCCCTTGTACAGTTCAATGGTAGCGTGATTGCTTACAACCAACATTTGTCAAATCATCGTGAAGGCGATGCAATTAGACGAATGATACCCAGATATGCAGATGTGCAACAATTCGACCACTGCATTTCAGGGAAAGGGGTACGTCACACCGAAAACTGAAGATAGTACTGTAAGGGGAAGATAGAAATACGTCAAATGCGGGGAGATCCAGGGTAAGGTCAGTACCCACCAAGAATTACTGTACCACATTTGTAAGGTTGCATTGCATCTTATTATGTCTCAATAGTCAAAAGTTTGGACGAACACCCCCCAGAAAGACGGTCAACGTATTGGGTAGTAGATTTCTGTAGCTGTTGTGCTGATGGATGGGCAGTTGCAAGGTTAATCAAAACATGAAGTGATTGGCACCTGCATGACGAGACGACGCCCTTGGCTCATACTAAATCGATAATTGAAGCAGTTTTGTGGTTTCTGATGAAACTTGCATATCGATTGTATGTGTTCTACGTCTGTTGATAGGTGGAAATGCTGATGATGGCGCTCAAGCCTCTTCTTCGAGAAAGAGGGCAACCACCCAGAGGGGCAAAGGTGTTCGCTACCGTGTATGGTTGTACTGATCACGATGAACCGGGATGAAGCACATTGGCCGGCAGCAGAGCGACCCAAGGCCCCTCTCGTTCTTCCGCAACAGCCTCAGCTGTGCGGCCCCGGTCGTCTTTGAGAGCACGAATGTCGTCAGATAGGGGTGTGACTGGCCGCTGTAGGCCCATGGCCTGTGCAATTTCGCGCAGTGGCCCAGGAAAAGCATCTGTGCGCAGAGGAGAAGCAATCCAAAGCAACAACCAGACGACCTCCTCCTTTCCTTGTTCGATGGCGAGATGAAGACCGCTCTTCATGTTGGCAAGAGGATCCTGGTAGCGGATGAGTTGCGCCGGAGAGAGTCCGGGTCCCTCTCCATTCCCTTGGTCGATGTCTCGAAGCAGGTCAACGATGCCGTCAACATCGCCCTCGCTACACATAACATGGAAGGCGCGGGCCGGCCTGGCCTCAGGATTGGCCTCTAAGTACGCCTCTTCTGTTATTGCTGGTAGTATGTCCAATCCCTCTTGGACGCCGCCTTCATTGGTATACCTCGTCAATATGGACACGCCTGACGTCGCCTGCAGGAATGAATTGGTAACTGATGGTCCGGCACTGCTCTCGGCCAAAGTCGATTGACAGGACGGACACTTCAATGATATGGCTACGTCTGAAGATTGGTCCAGGAGGCACTGCCAATGGAAGTGGCAACTACACGCAAGCTCCAAATCATCTGGGACAGTCTGCGAGCCGACGTCCTCACCATCCTCATCCTCGACCTCGACGACGAGGGGATCCTCACAAACCTTGCAAAGGGATGTGGCTGCCATTTTTCTTGAGCGTTTCACTGGTCAATAGCACATCAGGATAGCTCAAAGCGGGTGATTAGTGACGAAAGTGGTGGTTCAACATGGTCATCATGGCTGCGCTGACATCACAAATAGCGATGAGTTGACGCGAGGGACGTTGGCGATGAAGACGAGGACGAGGTATTCGCCGTCCTCAATCCACAATGTGAGTGGATCCATGTGCTAACCAGGTAAGGTAGGTAGGCAGGTAGAGACAATGCTGGATGTGAAAGAAGAGGCCGATGGTTGGAGTTGTGCTATTCGGACTTACCGACTGCGGGCTTGGTGGTTGAATCTGATCTGCTGGAGGCCTCACTTGCATGCAGGAAAGGCGATCTTAGCAGAGTGCCACGTATGTGTGAATGTATGACGAGACTTCTGGGGTGATGCTTGAAAATAGAGTGATTCTCTTGATTGAAAAATATTTTCACAGTTGTACCGAGACATCAGGATATCCCATAATTATTGTGTCAACCAGGATTAGGCTGTAGTGGCCCGACATCGATATAGTGGAGTTACCTACTGTATGTAAGTGCCCAGCTACCTAGACTAGGTATTATGAGGTACTGATCGGAGCCATCCGCATCAGGGCTCCCACAAGTCACAGCCCTGGAGTCGGTGAACAGGTTGTTACGGGTAACTATGTTAATTCCCGCTAGGTGTAGGTAGTAGGAATTATCTTGCTCCGCTCCGTTGATTCAATATTGTTCGGCAAGAGAACTAAATTCATACCCGGGTGCTTGTAAGCTACCTTGTAGATTAACATCATTCATGGATTGAGGTACTGACCTAATAGCACTAAGGGTACCTACATGTAAATGAGGCCCGTTTCAATTGCAGTAAGCTATTCGCAACAGTGACGGCCATAAGTACTTAAGGTGTCATTGTGAAGGTGTTTAGGCGTGCAGTTAGTAAGTAGTTCGTGTGCACTTTTTGCCACTCCGAACTATTAGTCTAACCGTAAGACGAAACGTTGCTCTTAGGAATTAGACTAGCATTGCACATCCACACACTACTGTACACTACAGTACAGCTGCGTCGTGTGTAAGTAAGCACATTTGAGGGAGCCGTTGAGCCTTGGAACTTTTCGAGCTGTTTTGGGCTCCTTAACTCCGGATAGGGCAGCCCCACCGAATGTCTTGGCGAACCTAGTGTGGGTTTGGCCGGGCTGTGCAAGTATACGGTAGTCTTAGCGCGCGGGATGAAGCCCTTCGTTTCGTTGTTTGTTTTCGTTCTGTTAGTGGCGTGGACTAGGTAAGAAACATTAGACGAGGCTTTGAAACAAAAAACGCCCATCTACTAGCACCATACTCTATCATGACCGCCTAGGTGCCGTATTCAGCTGCGTAAACCGACACATGCAGCCAGTTAGGTTAGCATAGTACGGACGTCCTCCTGCAAGCCGTCTTCGCTCGTGTGTAGGCATCTATCTAGAGAAATGGACTACGGGATCAACTGAACGTTTTTTCGAATTTCCCAGAGGAGGCTAGCTTACTACAATGCCGTCGCGTAGGTAGTGTATGCAAGAGAGAAACAAGCTGAAGATGTTTCATCCGACAGACTGGGTCCGCGGTAAACTCCCTCCTGTACTACTACGCACCTAGCTACTCGCATACCGCTGCTGGCTAGCTGTGGTGCGCCAACTATGTGGTTCCCCGTCTGGCGTGGGTTCCACAATGGCTTGCTTTTCTGCACTTTGAAAGCCACGGCGTGAACTCACGTCAATGGTGGCCGAAGCTAGGGGAGCTTGCGGCAGCCTTCTGGGCCAACCGTTACGCCATGACGAGCTTCCGGCGTCCAAAGCTTCGCTGGCCTCATATCAAGCCACATCGTCGTGGAGATCGACCCTCATAAGCAGGTCGATTAGTCACTTTCTTTGCCTCTCAGCTTGGCCGGGGTATTGTCGTTTGAAACTAAACTGGCCGTCGCGGGATCGGGGGAGGTTAGGAGGGCTAGTTATCTGATGAGTACTGGTATGATATCCGTTGTCCGGACTCCGCGACGTTCACGGCATATGTGCGAGTTCCCCTTGATGATTGTAGGTGGGTAATCTATACTAAGTCATTTTTAAGCCAGTTTTTGTCGTACCGTGGGTATATACATCTACTATTTTGGGTATGTACAAGCGGCGCACGTAGATAATGTTTGTACAGTTTCCAAGGCAGCCTCCTGATCGCTCAGGCTTCGGCTTCTTGAGTGGTATCTACTGTACTCACGCATGGACCGCTCAAGCCAGAGTCGTCTAGACTATGGCTAGCCAGGAGCAAATCCGCGCAAGCTCGTCCAGGAGCTGTTTTTCTCCCATCGTAATTTTTGTTAGGGGAACCGGCCCCTTTTCCATGTCCCATGTCCCATGTCCAGCCAAACCCAGATGTCGCTATCCCGTTCCAAATTCATAGTCTCAAGTGCATATCATATGTCTGCTGATTATTCCTCGCTGAGGGGTCATCGTTCGCTTTTTAATCGTTTCAGTAGTAGAAGGCAATAGGTTCTTCTCGGCGTTATGTCGAACTTGATGTCGTGCGGATATTATGCCGTCTGTGGCCGTGCTCGTAACCAGCGTTGCACTGCTCGTAGACTTGGATCTTCGGCCGTCCAGCGACCCATAGCTATGTCGGAAGCTTGAAGCTCTTGGTAGATGGTTTCGTCCGCGATTTGTGACAGCTCCTGGGGAAACTGTTAGCTGGGACTCGGCGCGGCTTCTGCTTCAAAAGGATATGTCCGTGTCGGAAGTTGGGGTGGTCTAGCGAGATAGGGGCTGGGGTTCATCATACACTTCGAAGTTGCTCGTCACAAGCTCTTAGTTGTCGTCGATTCGAGGAGCTCGGTCGCTGCCCCTGGAGAACCTGCTCCCGGTATTCAACCCATCTCTGTGCTGCGGCCTGACGAAGGTATATCTTCTGTGCTTCATGTCTTCGAGCAACGGCATCTAATAGAACCCTGGAGTGCCGTCCGGTCAGTATTAGGTTGCCTGTGTGTTGGTTTCGCACTTAGAATCGTGTAGACGCACTGCTTAAGCTCCGCCTTTGCCTGCTCCTCTTCGCCGCCGCGTGCGTGTGGCACGGTAACGTCCGCCGCGCAGTTCAGGATGTGTTGGCCATCTAAAGCACATTGTCGTAATGCTGCCCAACCCTCTGTGTAATAATCCTCGGTGTGGAGTGGTTCCGTCGGCGCGGCCGCGATGTAGTATTGGAGAGTTCGAAAGTCGGAGAGAACTTCGGCAACCCGTGCCGTCCGGTATTCGTTCACTAAGGGGCCTGTGGTTAGAAATGGGATGGCCCTGACGATGCCTTCGAAATTCCGGTAACCCTGGTGTCGGGTGCCTATAGTCTCTTGTACTCACATCCGTCCATGTTGTATAACTATCTTCAAAGAAGAAAATCGCCAGGAATTAACTGGAAGGGAAATTTGCCGGTAAATGCTAGATGCCGAGACAGAAGAGGAGTAATTAGGATAGCAATTTGATAGGTATTAAAGGTTACCGGACAAGAAGAGGTCGCCAATAGGTTTAGGGGCCAATGAAGCAAAGAGCGGCAAGGCTACTGCAGATTCTCTGACAGCTATGAGGACTATGTTGAAGACGTTCCATCTTGAATCGATGCAACTTCGAAGAGAGCACGCCGTTTTTGTATACTTTTCCAAGACTCCTACGAGTTGTGTAGTTACTGCTTAAGCTTATCCTGAGGCTAAGACAGATTCGACTGTCGACGAACTCCTGACGTGCAATTTGGGCCATGGTGTTCCATAGATGTGCAAGGAACGTTAGACTACACCCGGCCCCAGCTTCCGAGACCACAAGACATATCAAGCCGGCATCGAATCGGAGGTTGCTAACAACGTAACTATCCCTACAAACACTTTCAAGCTCAAACCTGGGAAATCCTAACAGAGCTGGACGAAGATCCTCGCTTATTACTCCGCGAGACAACTGGGCCCTGATCCGCATCGACTCAACCCGCTAGCCAGGGCCAATCTCGTGGCATTCGACGCCTCATCTGCAAGGCCCTCGACGACGCTTGGGACGCTCCAGCGCTCCACATGGTGAATGCCAGAATGCCACGGACTGACGAACTGGCAGGTCATGCATCGTCAGCCCTGCACCGAGGGACAAGCCGCACGGTATTCAGCGCGCCACTAACGACTACGTTAATCCCGATACAGCGTGGTTGTCAGGCGCAATGGGACAAAGCAAATGGAGGCTCAGAGGGCTCAGATGGGTACTCAGACGGATATCGCGAAGTTGTGTGGGAAGAGTCGGCCCAATGAACGGGCGCGGTTGAGTCCAAGCCACGGCAGCCCACTATAAAGGCAGAGCTGAACGGGTATTATATTGTAACATGGGGCCTCTTGCTGGCGCTGGGGCTACCTACCTACTGCTGGGGCCCGCTAGCCGCTCTCTTGGGCCCAGCACAGCTGCCAGTCATCGCTGATCTGCATTACCTAGCTGGGTACCTGGCAGATAGACGGCTGCTGTTTCATCGCTAAGGTTCTATAAACAACCGAGATACTGCCTCCAACGTCACTACTGAGCTTAATAATTGCCATGTACCTACCTGCGCTACCATACTGCCTGGGAGCGTCGAGATCATGATGACATTGCGTCAGAGAATTAAAAATTCGGAAAAGAAAGCCGCATCTTTCAGACCTCACTTGGATTAGCAGCTTGCCTACTCCCACCCAACCGCTTTACCCATGCGCTGCGTGTATCTCATTACGAATATTGCCTCCCTAATACCAGCTACCTAATACCGAATAACCGTTACTTTACAGTACTCCACGCTTCTATGTCATACAATATAATCCGTCCTCTAGATAGTGTCGTGTACATACACTATCCCTGCCCATGCCACGCCGCGCCCATGCCGTTTGCTGGTGCCAAACCCCTTGTACTCGGAGGGAGGTCCCACTGTCATGGGACGACTTGGCGGCTGAGTCTCATGTACCTAATCTGGTGAAACCGACTTCTCAATTGTTTTCGGTAAACATTCATCGGATAATCACCATAGCTTTGTGCCGCTACGCATCTCTCCAAGGCTATCATACTTCAATTTAGGCGGCAACTTCATGCACACAAATGGGGCCAAGAGGACCCAAGAGAGCGTATGGTTAGCCAAGTTCAGCTCGTCAACCTCTGCCTCTCGTCATGTATAAGATGTGGTGAGAACATTCTGACTACGCCCGTTGAGCTGCGGTGAGTAAATATATCGGAGTTGTTACGACTTATGACTAGGGTCACGTCGAAATCGGATTGCTTGCTAAACGCCTGATTGGACGCCATGATACTATTGCAGACACAGGGTACTGGGGACAAATATCATAATATCCCAGCCCCCATATTGATAGGGCTCCAATGGGTGGCAAAATAACCCCCCTCCCCCCCAGGGGGGCAGACGAATCAGTTACATCGAGGATTCAGCCTTATGCCGGCAGCGGCCAAATCCATTAGTCCTTCTCCGCAATAGCCTGCAGTCTGTCGTCTATCTCATCCTCGGTGAGGGTTCTGAAGGAGGGATCAGTACCTTCCTTGCCGTCCGCCCTAGGACCTCCAACTATGCCGATCTCTATCTCTCCCTTCTTGAAATCCATGCTGAGAACGGTGCTGAGGGTGGTGATGGCGAGTTCCACAACATCTTCCCAGTTGCCTTCGGCATGGTCTTTGTTCTTGAGCTTTTTCTCAAGATGATTCAGCGCCTCTTGTTGTTTTGGGCCAGCTGCCGTACCCTTGTAGCCAACGTAATAACCTGCGGGATCACACTTGAAGAGCTGCGGTCCGAATTCCGCATCCTGTGATATTAGTGTCGTCGCAACACCATAAGGACGCATGTATGCCTGCCCATCATGTCAGCATGGACGCTCATAATACAGTATATACGCAACCATACCCTCTGGGTGTACACCTGGCTGATGTTGGCCAATCTCTTGGCTAGGACGTCGCATGGCATCTCATATCCATACTTGTAGCGGAACTCTGCTGCCTCACCCTGGGCTCGCTGAGCAAATGCACGGGCGTCCGCAATTGAGCCGGTCATGACACAGCCAACGGATGGTGAAATCTGGAAGATGTGGGACACGGAGGAGGGATCGATCAATTTGTCCTGGAGCGCGGAGTAAGCTTCAGCCTCACGTATTGGGGGGCCTGAGCAGCTGGGTAGGCTGATGGCACCTACAGGGACCTTTTTCTGGGACAGCACCACAGCGCAATCCTTACCCCGAACGCCTATCGACATAATATTGGCGGCCGTGATCGCTTTGAACGCATATTCTATATAGCAACCCATCCGTCAGTGGCAAACGCTCCTTCACCGCTCTTCTCACCCGGTCTCGAGGTGTCGCATAGACATAGGGGCTGGTATGGAGGGGTGTCGTTGCACATCGCTGAACATACCGACTTGGTAGAGTCTGCCCTGCTCGGAGAAGATGGTGATATGCCGGTCATAACCAGCACTTCCTATCGTCGAAAGAACCGTCGTTAGTGCTACGTCCGTTCTAATATTGCATCCTCAAAGTCAATCAATACGTACCGCCCGACATGATGACGAACACTCGGGATCGAGACGGCGGAACTTCGGCGTCAGCTCACGAAAGGGGACGGAATAACGGGAGAGTCGAGGTCGGAGAGAGAATGCGTGGACAAGTTCGATGGTTGGCAGAGTGGGTTGGAGTAATAGAGGGGATCTTTGCAAACAACTGGTGTTGACGATGGACTAAGTGGCCTTGAGCCTTGTTTCGTCCGACGCAATCGACAGGGAAGCTGTTACGCGGTTGAGCTGCCTGAGAGAAGAGCTTGGGCCATGTCGAGGCAAGTACTTAGATAGGTACCCGTAAAGGTGCCTGGGCAGGTGGAACCTAGCTGTACCTACCTAGCCTATGCGCACATGCCCGGGCCCGCAAACAATATATATACCGGATAGACAGATTGCCCCGTCTTCTGCATGAGTATCAAGGGCTGACGGGACTTATTCCTTTCTCGCGACATGCCTGCCATCGCGGGCCCAGTGGAGGCGCCCGCCCGGCTTGGGCATTTCAAGTTGTCCTATCCCGACGCAGATGGATCTCCACTGCCTAAAATGTTGAAGAGAAAAAACGAACAAAGCCCAACCTGCAGTTCACGATAGACTTTCGGCGGATCTCGAAGTCTTCCAACGATTTCATTGGCGGCTGCCATATCTTTTTGTATGAGAATACGACGTGTATAATAGACCTTGCATTGGCGCTAACGAGTCTGGTTCTCACGCGGCAGAGTCTGGGCTTGAGGCGAAGTGATATTCTTTATTCTTTATTCTTCACAGAAGACGTTACCGCTACCTTGTTGAAGTTCAAGGCTCTTCAACCGAGCAACCACTTCAAGGCATTTAATGTGTGGGAGACCTCGGCGTAGATCTATCTCTCCGTTGTCCTAGCGTATAGCAAAGCACACCTGCCTGTGTATTTGTCTCGGCAGGCTCTGCCCAATCTCTGGCCATGTCGTCTGTTCACTCCACTGGGGACGCGCCAGCGCAGCGAGTTCCAGCCTGGAAGCGATTGGGCCTCAAGCTCAAGCCTGCATCTGAGGGACAAAGCCATGACGTTACCCACCATCCCACCAGCACCACCACTAGCACTCCCACATCAGTGCCCAACAACAACAGCAACCGGACACACCTCGCCGGCTCTACCCCCAATGCGAAGAGAAGAGCCTCTGGCGGCGCCCCTGCATTAGACCACTCGGCCAAAAGGGCCAGGCAGGACAATTGGCAGGACCGGACCTCCTCTCACCAGACACCCAAGAGAGCAAAGTCGGTGTCCTTCACCGCGGACACTGCCGAGCCGCAGCAGCCTCCCGCATCGGTGAAAACCAAACAACAGAAACAGACGTCCGCGAAGGGCGCTGTCGACGCGGCTCCCACAAAGCCAATCAAGAAGTCTGCCCCCGTCAACCTAGAGCCCGCGCTCGCCTACTTACGGACCTGGCACACGGCGCGGGAGAATTGGAAGTTCAACAAGAACCACCAGACCAAGCTGCTGGAGCAGGTGTTCGCGGGCGCGGACGAGACCACCATCCCCGCGGCGGATATCGGCGTGTTCTACGGGTACGTCCGGGGGCTGCAGGGAGGCGTGCGGACACGGCTGCGGGAGCTCGCAAACGGCATCAAGGCCCGGGACATGGAGCAGGGCGCCGAGGGGTTCGCGGCCTCGGCCTCGGCCAAGGGCAAGGAGATGGCGGAGCGGAAGCAGAAGGAGTACGAGGAGGTGATCAGGACGTTCCTGGGCCAGACCCGGACGCCCGAGAAGAGGCGCTTCGACGAAGTCGAGTACGTCCTCCGCACCACGGACACGGAGATGCAGCGGCGCGTCGTGAAGCGCATGCGTGCGGAGATGGTGCTGGACGAGCTTTCCGAAACCGATGGCTCGGAGACGACTACGACTACGACTACGACCACGAGCGGGGAGTCCTCCACTACGGAGAAGGGGAATAATCCCGGGAACCAATCCGGCCGCGGCGCCGATGATGATGATGATAAGCGTCTCCGGCTCAACGACGGCCCACAGCAGAGGACCAAGCGGAAGAGGAAGCTCCGGACGGCGGCCGTAGAGGAAGACACGAGCTCGGAATCCGAGTCCGAAAGCAATGCCGATTCTGATGCCAGCTCAAGCGGAAGTAGTAGCAGCAGTTCTAGTTCGTCTGATGAGGACGAGGACGAGGACGCGGGTGCTAGAACGAATGAGGATACTTCGTCCAGTAGCTCCTCGTCTTCTTCGGAATCCGAGTCCGATTCTGACGATTCTGACGAAGACTAAGCTGATTAGACATCCTTCTATTAGTCGGCTCTTTCTTGACTTGTTATACCAGGATAAGATACCCGGAAAAGTAATTCACGAACCATCCACGCATCGGAGAAGGATGCATAACTGCCCCAAAAAAACTAACAGTGTGGTTTCATTTCATAAAACTTATATAAATGGCCCTTCACGTAGTTCCCGTTGTCCCTGTCAATCCGTGATGCCCATCTCGATGCAAATTATATCTCTCAAATAGGTTGTATACTACTATAATGCCCAAAACGCCCGACACACCATGTGCTTGTATCGCTTCGAGGAGGTGAAGATTTTATCTCGAGAAAATTGCCCGTCGCGCTTGACTCATCAATTAAAATATGATGGTTCAAGTCCAAAGCCAAAGGCCATGCCATGGTAGCTATGATTTTCCAGCAGGAATATTCTGCACTAAGAATCAAGAGGATCTTCGAGACTTTCATAATCGTCCTCCGGGGGTAATACGTATGCCGAGGCCGCTAGGACCGCGGCCAGCACGACTGACACGCTCGCGCTGGTGGTGCAGAGGTAGAAGGAGTAGTCGAGGGTCCAGCCGGGAACAACGAACTGCGAGTCGTTCTCAAAAAGCCACGCCTATAAATTCCAACATGAATCAGCACTGTCCTCATTATTCTGACCAGGTAGGTAGGTAGGTAGGTAGACGAGTGCCCCCATATCGCGGAATCCGTCTCCATCTTCCCACCCCGTCCTAGACATGCGGGAAAAGAAACAGGGCAAAAACGGATGATCAAACTCACCACAATGCCCATGCTCGCAAACTCAACGACGGCGTCGGCGAGCAGGAAGCAGCCGATGAGCTTCCAGCCGCCCTCGCGCTTGAGCTTGCCGCCGGCGAGGACGACGAGGAAGGTGACGAGGGTGGCGAGCTCGACGATGGTGGCGAAGGAGAGCAGGAAGCCGCTGCTGCGCCACATGGAGCAGAAGGCCTTGTCGTCGCGGCAGTCGTCCTCGCTCGGGAAGGGCCGGCACGCCGGGTCGGCCACGGACGAGCAGCTCTCGTGCAGGCCCAGGTGCTTCGAGAAGGTCGACCCCGTCGACGCCGTCACGCTGTACGTCACCCAGTGCGTCGTCAGGAGCGACGTCAGCGTCAGCACCGTTGCTGTTGCGAGAGAGAGGAGGGATGTGGTCAGCTTTGGGACTCGAGTTCGTGGTGGTGGTGGGGGGCGTCATGCTGGATGGGGCTGTCCAGGCAAGGCAAGGTAGTTCGGGCTCCGGGGTCCTGGCTGCGTATCCCGTCGCCACGCAACGTTCGGCGGGAGTGAATTGTAGTAGCAGGGCATAATGCTTGGTGCTATAGCGGCCTGGCTGGAGGCTATAGCCGTGTGCTTAGATGTGGTGGTGTTGGGTGGGAATGGTGTGTCTTGCAACATGCCATTACGGCGGAGAGGAGGAGAGGAGGAGAGGGAAATGACGTACTGCAGACAAAGACACCCAGGGCGACAGAATACACGATTTTGCGAGTCATGGTCCCAGTTGCGCCCGGACGCGCTCTTCTCGACCGGCAACGGAGACGAAAAAGAGCTCAAAGCTATTATTATGGCTTGCTCTACGAGAGCTCGGAGAAAGCAAAGGGGTTTCGAGCGAGTTGCGTATTTTATTTCTCGGGAGGGTAGGTTGTATTATGGCGTGGTAGGTTCGTTGGGCCGGAAGCAAGGTGTACTGCAGCAGCTGTATGTATCAGGTGCGCATTCGGTGTGGATGCGATTTATGGGCTCGGTAGAGCGCTTCGAGTAATGGGTGTTGGCGATCCTACTGTACAGACCACAGGCCACAGGCCAATACAGCGAGCTCTTGTTTTCGTGACCTAGCTGGCTCGACGCAGTCAATTAAAAACTTGAAGACTGACCTGGAAGGTCCCTGTGAGAACAGACCTCATCAAAGCTGTTGACTCCAGATCATGCCACTAATTAAAAGAACGAAACACAGCGTACTTCGCTGTAATTCGGCTGCCTGGCTTGTCCTGTCTCAGCTCCTAGCACAGACGCTAGTGACGCTGTGCCCGGCTACTTATCGCTCCTTATCAGCGGCCTCTCACCCAATCCTACACGGCATACATGTAAGCTGCGGGTGCTGTGTACAGTAGGTAGATGGTTGCATATTGGATTGCTGCGTGCAACTCTTCGGTCTGCTGTTTCTGTGACTAATTTGAACGTGATAGCTGGGATATCACAATGGAAATTGGCTAGGGACAGGAAGCAAGCCCTCTTTCTCTTTGGCGTGTGTGACGACAGCATTTGTTGAACACAAAACTGCATCTGGATACTACACATCGTATCCGCCGCGTTCAAATCACTCCCGCCCTCACTGCCCGCCACGATACTGCTGTGCAACGCGAGTCTCTTGGATCTTTCCGCACAAGTTCCTGCCCTCCACTATTTCTACCGTGCGGTCGCGATGGGACATCGTAAACTACAAACGTTACTAAGGCTGTGTACGGCGACTTGCGCTTCGGCGATAGGTAAGTAATTTGACCTGGGCTTGGGAAAACGGTATAATGCTTGATTTTCTAGTCAAGTTCCGCTTAGCATAAGTGGATATATTCTTTTAGAAAGCATAAAACATGTCTCAAATAATGGTCAGCCATTTTGCGTTGCATGAAACGGAGAAGGTGATCGTTGCTAGGTTAAGAATGGTCGGTGTGGAGGGCGTCTGCATCGTTCGCACTCATTTAGAACGGCAATATGTGGCTCGTTTTCGAGGTCTTGCATGACGTCATCGATGTCCCTCTTCCGCTCGCCCATAGTGTGACTTTTATTTCTCTACTGTAGGCGTTGGTAATATAGGCGTCTATGATGGGCCAGTGCTGTCTACTATCGTCTCTAGCTTAGGCGTCGAATATCACTGAGAAGGACGTCATTAGCCAACACGTAGAAGTATTCGGGAAAGGATCGGAGGCGATTCTAGAAGTATAAGCTGTAAGAGATGTTCTTGACAACTTTTCCCGAGGTATCTTAACATATATGGGCAAGTGTGTTTGACTGCCCCTCTTTGTCTAGCCAAGGGTACAGGGGCTTTAATATAGTTGCATTGGAATTTTAGACTCTCTAAATTTTGAAATGTTCTTTCGTTTATATTGTAATTTATTGAGTAGGTGTTCGCTGTAGAGCAAGTCTGCTTGACGACCAGTGTGTACAGGCCCATCGGAACGGTAAATCCTCCAGAGTAGCTGCATCCTGCATGGGGGGAAAACAAGAAAGGGAAGACGTAAAGTTTGGGTCCAGCCATTACATGTTCCAGAGCCGAACTCCATGAAAATAGAGGCCTGTGCGGAATCGTTTCGGCGTTGTTCGTTTCCTGGAATTGGTTGCTTTGATCCCCAGGGCGGAATGAACGGCGTCGCCTGGATGGTGTTTTTGAATATACTTTGGTAATTTCTCTGCTAGTAGACATTCGCGTCTAGAATCTTGTACTATAACATTCCTTTGTCCCCCTAGATAGTTTGTGTCTTGTCCTGTCATTTATTAGTTTAGTATAGCCAAGTTCGATAGTTATCGATTGGCTATCGCTTAGTACTCTTAAGTATCGTCTTGCATCAAAATGAAAGGAATCATGAAGCGGCTAAAGGGGTATTCGTGATACTAAGTAAGGCTCTCTGTGGTGTCTTTCAGTAAGGGGTGTGTAAGTCGCGGGGGCAGTATGTAGGCAATCATACACTACTTCTGGTGCCAAGCGATGGGAACCGCTAGAATCCCATAATGCCTTTTCCAGTGTCGACACCGAGGCTCAACCAAGACTGAGCTGCTGTTGGAGGGGTCGGCGGGTTCCTGGTAGAGACCACTGCGGGACGACAGGTCGGCTTAGACATGACCTCGGATCTGCTGATACTACACACCATTATTTACTTATATGCACCTTCAGTTAAGACGGATCCGTCCGTGAAATTCTCCGTAGGCTAAAGGTTGATACGATTTGCGCAAATGGCTTAGGTACTAGGGAAGCTCTATTGTGATTGATGGATAATTGTTCATTAATTTCTCCAGGAACGGGGCTAATCCGGTTGATTTCGGGACCCTGTCTTCCCCAACTTTTTGGTGCTTTGCCCTGCAGTACCATGATTGACACATATTGCGTCCCGTATCCCCGATATCTCAAGTGTCAATGCTTCAGTGCCATATGGCGTGGATGGGATACGTTCCAATTTACAGTTCCAGTAACCCGTCTTCAACATCTCTCCCGACTCTCCCGAGCGTGGGGTTCTAGGAGTAAAGTTATATGAACACCATAACAAAGCGTGTATGTCTCCATATGATACATGTTGCACTGCATAAGAATGAGACGAGGAATAGCAACGGATCTATGCGATTCGCCTTGAGGTTTTCTAGCTCTGGGGCTTAGTGGGAACACCGTTGCTTGGCCTGGCCTCCACGTTCTGTTGCAATATAGTATAGCAATAGTTGTCTAATATAACAATAGTTATAAATAAGCACTAGAGAAATAAGAAGCGAGATGCTGTACCCGCCGCTATCCACACCTCATCCTTAGGTTGACGGGATTGGGATGGATGGGGTTTGAGGAGCTTCACATGTCTCGAGTATCATTAAGCCTTGAGCTATGCGAAACCTAGGCTTTTATCTTGGCCTTAGCGTAATGCGTTTTTGCAGTCTCCAAAGATGTTTCAGTAATCGGAGAGTTCTCCGCCCAAAGCTTGTTCATTCATCACTGAGTTTCACCGCCAAGTCTACAGGTCGCTCAGCATGAATATCCATCACTAAAAATCCATCATTACCCCCCGCGATGCTCAACCTCTCTCGCGGCCCACCTCCCCACAAACCGCCATATACCAGGCTAATACCTATAGAGGATGGGTGCTCACGCTTGCCGAGGTGCAAGATGATACATAGGACGCTTGACTAGTATCCTTCCAAGGCTGTTATCTCTAGAGTACAGAATAGCTAGAAGGCGTAAAGAAAATACTATAAAATACTTAAAAAGTTTCTTTACACCTGTCGGGGAAAAAAAGGATGGAAAGTATTGGCAAGGGATGGCCAGCTTGGCGGGGGCGGGTAACCAAGTAGGTAGGGCATGTCATTTCTAAGATAGGCAGTCCAGGTAATAACATAAGTACCCCCTTATTATACCTAACCTACTAAACACCTGCGCAGGGCTGCTGTGGCAGGTTAGGCTTAGAAATCCTGCAATTTAGTGGCTGGAAGAATTATTGTCGCTCACTCATACCATGCCATGACAGGCAGGAAACCTTGTACCGCTTTTATGTCGGCTCAATTACCGCTGGATGTTCATGCTAGTTGATCATTAGCACACCCCTCAGTTATGTTACGCCTTACTCTCCTATTAAACTTGAGCCTCAGCTGAACGGAGCCTGCTGTACGGCATATCACACAGTCCGTCGAGGAACACTGTCACCATTCCCACTCGAAGCAGGACTTCTGCGCACCACCATCTCACGACTAACCAACCACTACGATTTCAGCTAAGGTTACACTAGAGGCACACGGCATGATTGGCAGTTCTGCCATGCACGTATCAGCGTTTGACTTCTTCTCGGCCTTCGCTTCAAACACTGCGTGACCTCAGCACTTAGCGACAACTGACTGGGAGCTTGGGGTTGGGAGGGACCATTAATCTACATGTGCCAGCACACGCCGCTCGGCGGGTCCCTCTGAGATATATAAGTCGTCAGATTGTATCAACGTGGACAAGATGTTGACACAGGTCCCGATGCCGGTTCATCGGCCAAACACGGATGGAACAGTTACGCCAGACGTTACGATGGATATTGACTCAAAAGCCCCATCATCGACTATGGGGGACGTTAAGACGAGTAGTCGGTTACAGAGGGGCGACGCTCGGACCGCCGTAATTGTCTATAGCCCCGACCAAGAGAAGATAGTGTCTATCTTCGCTGATGTGCTGGGAAAGCCGTTTCGGCTGGCTGACAGTTTTCAAGGCGTCGTGGCGACGGAACAGGAGCTGGTGCTCGGTATTTCAGCTGACAACGCGAGGATTAGCATGGCTACTCGGGATCGAAACGCCGTAGTCGCCATACATGCCCACAACGTCGACCTCGGAATGCCTCCGGATACTTACCTCTCTGCCCACTGTGACTACGAGTTCTTGTATACTGAGACACGCTTCTTTCGTCGGGACCTGGCTCGTTTCATCTCGTTCACTCTTGGGCAGATTAGCCACCACGAGACCCTCATGGCAAAACCTCGCACGTTTTTTATATCGACGACATTTCCTGACGTCCGAGCTGCGTTGCCTAACATTGAAGTACTAACTGTTGGATGCGATGCCGTAGAGCTGCGCGTGGACTTGCTTAAGGAGCCTCTCCGGGATGGCACCTTTGCCCAGATACCAAGTTTAAGTTATGTTGGGGAGCAGATCATGCTCCTACGGCAGAGGACCGAACTACCCATCATTTACACCACCCGCTGCACACGGGAGAATGGACGTTTCCCGATGGACGACCCTAACCTGTTCTACGAGTATCTTTGTCGCGCGATTCGGTGGGGTGTTGAGTACATTGACGTTGAAGTATGGCTTCCGGAGGACCTACGACGGAAACTCTACGAAAACCGGGGTAACAGTCACATCATGTCGGCTTTTCACGACTTTTCGGGCACCTTTAAGTGGTCGTCAGCGTATGCGCAATCCGTTTTTGTGGAATCGTGCAAGTATGCGCACATTGTCAAGATGATTGCTATCATCAACGAGCATAACGACAACTTCGAGTTGGAGTACTTTCGTTCCAAGATGCGAGCCGAATACCCGACATCACCCCCGTTTTCCGGCGTCAACATGGGCGAAACTGGTCAGATATCGAGGACGTTTAACAAAGTCTTCACCCCTATCACCCACCCGCTGCTTCCAATCATCGCCGCACCGGGTCAGATGAGTGCTGCTGAGATCAACGCTGCCTTGGCATCTCTGGGCCAGCTTCCAAAGAGCAGCATTTATGGTATAACCACATCATCCTCTCGAATACAAGTTCCTCATGCCCCTTTCTACGAAAAGTGCTTCAATGAGCTAGGCTTGCCACACCAATTCGCTGTTGTTGAGAGGCAAACAAAGGGGCCTCTAAGTGTCGAAGCCTGGTGCAACCAGAGATCCTTTGGCGGAGCATACCTAAACCCTGCCGTCTCTTTCACGAGTCTGATGCACAACAGTACATTCTTCTCGAAGCTTAATAGCGGGGCAGGACCAACTGTCACTGAAGCAGTTCGCATGATAGGAATGGTGGACACCATCGTGGTCCAATCTAGCCCAGCATCCTCTCCTGCATCCGCGCCCTCATCGATGCCTTCTAGCCCCCATCGCCGTAGCGAGTCCCTATCCAACTCACCCAATAACGCTTACAGATTTCCCGCTTCGTCCTCCCTCCTCTTTGACAACGCAAGCTGGCGTGGCATCCTTAGCACTCTCACGCGTGATCTCGCACCCTCGGCTTACTTCGGACGCACCGCAGTCGTCCTAGCTTCCAATGCCGACGACGCTGCCTCTGCCATGTATGCACTAAAGGCCCTTCGCGTGGGGAAAGTATATACTGTCGGGTTCAAAACGCCCCCTGCCCTAGCCCGCAGCTTCGAGGTCGAGCCCTTCAACAGCCTTGAGAGCTTGCAAAGAGCAAGGGCCATGGGCGATGATTCAGGCCCCTTCATCCTCGTTTCGGCGCTTGGACCCGAGAAATCCACCCTTGTGGGCATGTTGGTGCGTCTCTTTGGAGGCGCAAGGGGATCTTCATCGCAGATCCGCAAGGTCTTCTTAGACCTCGCCGACGGCCCGAGGAAGGGCGACCCGGGCGCCATCGCAGAACAGTGTGGTTTCGCTGCATACGGAATAGAAGATACGACTGCGTTCACTACTGCCGAAACCGTCAGGCTGCTCGTTGGGCAAAATGTACCATATAGTTTTGTACGCTTGACCAGTGGTAAAGGGATGTTCTAAATTCAAGCCGGATTTCTATAGTAGCTTCGTCTCAGCTGAGTGTTAATCCCTAACAGCGTAGATCTCCGACTCTTTCGAATAGAAGCCACGGCAGCTTCATGTTGGGAAGCAGCCCACGAAAATGTAGCTTGGTCAGGAGAATTGCAAAGTCTGTGATTCGGGCTCGAAGGTCACCACGACGAGCATTTTTGAGTATGGCTGCGAATCTCGCTAATTTGATTCCTATGACGCTAACGGTAAACGCGACCAGTATACCCCAATGACGCGCAGTCCCGAAATTTTATCTCTAGACAACAATCCAGATACGGCGAATCGGAGCCAGTTTCCCCTCAATATATGATGCTACCCCCAATGAATCTTTAGAAATGCCAAACCGAACCGAGGACATGCACCGGCATTCTCAATGCACTAGGTCCAGTTGATAGCATGTGTCAACACTAAAGCGACGACAGAAAGGAGGGGGGTCAGCGGTTTAAGAACTGCGGCTACAAGGCATGCCTTACTTACGTATTATTTGACTTCACACTTGGCACCATCCCAGCGGCGAGACCCCATGCATTCGCGACTAGCTGGGTTAGAGCGTTGCTTTACGAAAGATGGCCATTTAGGGCACATATCTACATGTAACGGAGTTTTATTCATTGGAGGCAGCACTTCCTAGCAGTTGATTAAATGGGCTCCTTCATAGTAAGGCAGTTCCATGGCCAATACACGGGCTGCCACTGGGCCGTTTTAGTATAACATGGGAGTTATGTGCGTGTTTGTATCGTCAATAAGCCGTAATATGCCCTATAACGTGCTACTAAAGGTGGAATTGGCGGCTTCGAGTACAAGGTCTTAACTATAGAGGGGCGGTTGATCGGTAGACTAAGCCGTTGGAGTAGAATGTAATCTCCTGTAAAATACCTCCGCGGACTAGGCTAATACCGAGCGGCATGGTAGTATGATGTGATAACACTTACCAGCTTCTGTTATAATCGCTAATCTCACGGAGAGGGTACATCATAGTTACTACGAGGGTTTCGGTTCCCTTTTGGCTATAAGTCCTGCGATACATCTTTGAAGCTCTTGATCGGAAGCCCTAGATACCATCAAACCGCGCTCACTTACTTGCTAAACGAGACGTTGCCGGAGAGGAGGGGTTTCCGAAAAATGGATTTGCTATGGGTTAATCTTCATCACACAGCTTGTGCTTAGATGGCGTATGGCTATCATCTCGGCGAAACTAGGCGAGGCGCTTGTGGGCCAGAGCTATATCGGTAGCTATTCATTAAACGTGCGGCTGAAGGGATATCCTTAAATAGACTACACAGCTACTTCTACACCTAACTCCGTAAGTAGCTGGCGGGTTTACTGCTTATAGATGCTATTATTTTATTAGTCGTGTAGTAACCTTATTCATACTACATGAAGAAGCAAGAAGCCCCGTGACAGGAGTTAACCCTCCTACACCTCCACTCGTAGCCGCATAGTAAAGAGGTTTCGGGCCGCCATTTCAGGATCTCGTCGAGGAGCCACCTACGGGGTGGATGAAAACCATCGTTATTGCGGCAAGGGGCCTAAACGTCTTCGTAGGCCATCTACCTACATAGTGCTATTTGTTCTACGGAAACGGTATCACGACACGCTTCTCTAAAACCATAGTAGTTTCTAACACTAGAATGCTTGGCGTTGTAGAGAATGAAGCTGAATCTACTAATGAAGGGCTGTTGTTGCAAGTAGATGATCAACCCTCAAGGCTGTTAATGCACCCCAGACGGTAGTTAGTGCGAAGTATCACTAGGCATGTGCCTCTCGTATTAATGTCACTCCATTGGCGATACGACGTTGGATTTCTCGGTTCTGCGGAGAAGAAAGCCGTTGGGGATGGGTCACATCCGCCACCAGTAACCCCTTGCGTCAGGCGGACTTATTGGACGGACCCCCGCTCTGGTAACGCACAGCATGCAGCCCACCAGATGACAAGTCGTGCACACCAAGAAGCAGGTCTGGCATGCTGCCGGCTACTTGCTGCTTACCATAATGGGTAGGTCATTCGCGCGTGCAGACTGCTGCTTTCCATCGGCTATTTTAATGTCACGATGGCGATCCAATCCGAGATAATCAGGCCAGAGATCAGGTCTGTCCGGGCGGTATCTTGGTTCCCGTCCGCCTCGAGATATATCACTGCTACTTATAGCCCTTGCACCCACCCTCTCCTGGTCCGCTACGTGTCGTATTTGGACAGACGACGGCTGCTATAGCCGTATCATGCTCCCCGCTACCTAGCATGCACTGCTGTTAGTGGACGTCACTACTTGGTACGTCGCAAGGCGCACAGGACACAGTAGAATATCTATGTGTGCTGCAATCACGATCCGATTAATAAGGCGTCTTACTGTAAATCGTCAAGAGCCGCAACTTAACTGAAGAGGGGGGTGAGGGAAGCGTCTTGACGAGGATAACCCCTGGGTCTAAGCCATGAAATAAAGCGCTGTATGTTCGTCATCATGCCTTATCGATATTATCAAATCGGTTATGTATGGTACCAATTGTGCCTGTCGTATTTATTGCCTACTGTATGTCGGTAATCTACGCGAGTGCGCAGGTATGGCCAAGCCCAACAGTCAGTCGTAAGACTACTGTACATTATATAAACGAAACCCAGCCTCAGAGTGTCCAAGGACTCGGGAACCCACAATGGCATGGTGTCTACCCGGTAATGAAGTGAGAATATCATATATCAGACAATATTAAGGGTGCGGCAGGTTTATGTGTGCTGCAGCTTGCCGTACCCGTACTTGTCGATCGTGTGGATGTGGCGTAAGCGAAGCGAGCAGCGCCGTTAACCAAATGAGTTCTGACAGTGATCTCGGTACCTGTATCTAAAGCATACATTTCACAGTGCACTATGCAGTCTGTGCTAGGTTAAGTACGACCATTTACTTACAAGTGGATGAGTTCGCGCGACGACAGACTCTCACAACAAGCATTGACCTCGCCGTACATGCGCCGGCAATCCCTTCTCATCTCCTTAGGTTAGCGGCGCCAACCCGCCCGTCTCGCCTATTATGGGCAAACCTCCAAACCCTGACTATTGGTCTCTTCCACGAGGCCAGCTTAATGGCTCTTCCCAGTAATGACATGATGTTACAGGAGCCTTACCCCTGGCCTGCATATTAGCGCGCCAATTAGACCCCGGCAAGCTCGACCAGCCTATTGAGTCACCATACTGATTCACCTATTCACCGTCATGTATCTCTACCTGGAGGTTTCGAAGTCTATCCAGAAGACAACGGGCCTTCTAGCAGCTAGGAATGTCCCATCTGATCTATCAATATTAACCGCTTAGATTTCTTTTGCCTCACATCAAGCATTGGATTACCCGGGTGTACTTCTGAGGTGAACTATAATTTTACGCCGAGCAATGTGATTATCTTGGCTCGGAGGTTATGTTAATCAAATACCGAAGTAAAGCTGCGGATTTCATCTTCTGCCATAATAGAACATAATGTCAACTGGGAATTAATACACCATGGTGAACCTTACATCAATAAAGTCTCTATAACCAAAACTGGTAAATAAGCCTCAAGTTCGGAATGACACAATGGAGTGTCTAAGAACCCGCAACAAGCCGGGTATCCATAATTACGTACTGTCGTAAAGGAACCACGGTGTTGGCTCGACAGAATACTGGCCCGCCGAACACGTAGTACCCATTGCGGATTCTTATAGATGCAACGTCTTCTAGAGCAGGTAGGATAGGCTATTTTGAAGATTCTAAGTTCCAATGGGAATTCCATGACTCAATGTAACGCGCTTACATTGGAAAATCGCCGTAGCATATTCAAGGCACAGGCGTTCTATCATTTTAGAAATCGCAGAGAAGCGGCTCATTCCACTAGGCGGGTATGGTATAAATTCTCCTCAGGACATTTGCCGTATGTTCTGCCTACGCACGGAAACCTGCTGCCGCAGTCTCTCGCAAGGACCCTAGCACGCCTAGATGTATGGTCCATTTTAAGCCCGGTACTTCAGACGCCTCTTACAGAGAAAAGAGCATACGTCCTGGGCGTCCTTCGTATTTGGCCTACACGAGGGTAGCTGGTGGATATGTGTTTGAGGAGTGTGGAAATCGTGCATTGATTCTTCTGAGTTTAGCGTTGTTCGCGGCGATTCTACGCCGAGGATTCTCTAGGCATTCGCCCTTAGACAATTTTGAGCTAGAGCTTCAGCTGTCAAATACCTCTGCTGTACCGGCAGATGCTGTGAATCACAGTACATTCTTCTCTCGTGTGAATTACTCTAGCGCCTATCATTTAGTGTAACTCCTGGCCAGCATGGCATCCCTGCTCAGAGCCATGTACACATACATTTCCTGAATAACGCTTTCTCCAACACCGACATCCCCATAACCCTGCAACAGTGTTTCCCCGCTGCGGCCCCGCGCTGGTAATGGAGGCTTCCCGTGAACCCGGAAGAGTATAGTCAACGGTCTTGCTCAAGGGTACTGTGAGCCTAGCGTGGCTAACATGGAGCACCCCAGAACACAAGCGCGATCTTGGAATGTGGTATAGTGTACTGTAGGCGTCTGTGGAGGGACCACAAAATTATGGCACGGGGTAAGTTGACTGGCACTTATTATGTGAATCGTCTCCGCCAGACACTCGTACGAGCTCAAGAGCTACAATCATCGCCACTACGAAAGCAATCTACAAATTGGACAATACGGTGATTGGTCGAGACATATTGAATTGACACCAACAATACAAACCGGGCGACCGGTATTGAGTATGAGCAGAAACTCGCCGGCGAAACGAACGTTCTTGTTCCGTCGACACAGAGCCGATTCGCAGGGTTGGGTTCGCGCCGTGCTATATAGCATCACGATCTCGAGCAGTCTGACAGTATCTTTCTAGCTTTGCTAAAGAGAGCCTGGCGCTTTCGTTCACACGACAGACATACGGGCTAACGAACATGAGTTTGGCCAATCCAGGTGGTCCTCATCCACTCGTTATGCCGCGACCCCAGGTGGGCATTGAACGCCTGCCGACTCGCCGGATGAGCAACGAACCACGAGAATCTATGAATTGTAAATCTTGTCGGAAGCGTAAGGTTGGTACCAGGCTCCCAGACTCCTAGGAATCCTCCGTGCCTACCAAAGTACCCAACAGCCAAACTAAAAGCACTGGCGAACAGATAAAATGCAATCGGTTACGCCCGTCTTGCGAAGCATGCCAAGTTTTCCAGTGTCCATGTGTCTACGGTACGTCTTTATGACGAATTACTGGTGTTCATGCCCTTCAGCCACTGATAGTTGCGCATTTTGGTTACAGATGCCGTTCCGAAGAAGAGAGGGCCTAAAACGGACGTGCTCGAGGCTTTGCTGAAGCGGGTAGACGGCTTGGAGGCTCAGCTCAAGGACCAGAAGAAAACGCTAGGCAGCTCACCAACCACCGAAGAACCGCCATCTACAAAGCCAGAGACATCTGACAATAACCCCGACGCACCTGCTTCGGGTTCAACACCGCCAGCTCCTACGACAACATCTGAACCTAAACCGAAACGTGCAGCTCTCGATACAACACGAACACCCGAATCCGGATCAGACAATGCTCTATATTCTCCTACTATCACTAATGATTCGCCGCCTAGTATAATCCGGTCGGATGCCCTCCTTGATACCTACTTTACACGCTTCCACGCAAAGCCTTACCATATATTAGACGAAACCTCTGTTCGACAACGGATGCGGCTTAATCAGCTACCGCTTTACCTAGTGCATGCTATATACGCCGTTGCTGCTAGGTAAGTCTATAGTACATGGGAGCTCTTTAACTTGGTTGCTGAGTAAATCTAGATATACACCACATCCCACTGGGTACCAATCCGCCGTCAGGATGAGCGAGGACTTTGCTTCTATGTCCAGGAAAGCGATTGACATTGATGAGCCGGTCATTGATACCCTACAGTCACTCCTTCTTCTTGTGATAGCCTACATCGCAGCAGGAAAAGGGAAGAAAGCATACATGCTCCTGAGTACGTAATCTCCCGCGGGGCAACCCCTTAGTGTCTGGGTGCCATTCAAGCTAATTCAGAGTGCAGCAAACGCGATTGGTATGGCAATGGCTCTCGAATTGCACCGCGAAGCAGACGCAAACGCCCCCATCGCCCCTCTAGAACGTGAGATGAAGAGACGCCTATTCTGGTCATGCTACTTGCTGGACAGATTCTTGGCTTGCGGTTCGAAGCGCCCATGTCTTATTGGCGACAAAACAATTTTTCTACGGTTACCATGCTGGTTTCCGACGCCGGGCGGCTTGCCAGTCGAGGGCGAATTCTTCCAAAGTGTTTCCAATATCCATTCTTTACAGGGAGGTGGCAAGAAATTCCAAGGCGGCAGCGCGATGCTCATCGACATTAGCCGCATTCTGGGTGTGACGAACCGTTACCTCGCTGCGGGTGGAGTCAGGGGCGACTCACATTTCCCGTGGCACACGCTTTCCAACCTGTCAAAAATAAGACAAGATCTCGATATCTGGGCGTCTGGTACGGAGGACGTCTTCTCCAGCTTGGACACCTTATTTGGGCACCCAGAATGCACTGTCTTAGTGCTCAGTAAGCTCGTTTACCACTTGATTTATTGCTTGATATACCGTCCCTTTCTTCCTATTGATCTTGCGGAACTTGCCGTGACAGGCCAGCATCAATCATGGCAGATCGAGGCCACGAATATGTGCTTCCTGCATGCCAACGCTATCACCGAACTAGTTGAATTGGGGAAGCAGACGGGGTCCACTGAATGGCCGGCTTTTGTCGGATACTGTATCTGTACCGCCGGAACAGTTCATATCCACGGAGCACATTACAGTAGGACGGGAGCAAGGGAGATAGGTACTTTCGCCGCATCTGCAGAATTTCTTTCACGCGAGATGCAACAACTCAGCGAGCTCCGGTATGTTTGGATGAGCGTGCAACATCAAAGGGAGACGTTACAGAATGTCTATAGCGCCCACGCGGAACTCGTTAAACGCCTGGCTGCCAACTCAATGCGCTACTCGCCGGCGTTCAATCTCGAGGATTTCTTCAGCCGCTACGCAAGTGTTACGGGTCCGGGAGGTGAGACCTATAACTTCGATGCAGCTAATCTGAGTCTTGCGGACGTGGTTGTCGACTTTGTTACAGACACATACACGGGAAACGACCTATACGCTCCTCGGGACAACAACGAACCTTGCCGGCCGAATCTCAAACGGAAACTCACAGCCGACCTCAGCCTCAATCGGCCTGAACTTCGCAACCTCACGTCATTAAGTTCTGGCATGAACGGCTCAATGTCCGCTGGGCCGCCTGTACCTATCGCCTCTTCCCGTCGTTTCTCGGTTGTTGCTGGGTCCCAACACTCGCCTATGTTACGCGCCCCTCTTTCGATGCACTCACATCCAGAAGGAAACCAAGCACGAGATCGTATGATGGATCCATGCGCAAGTGTAGTACCAGCAACACAAACATTTTCGGCTACATCGATTCAACAGCCCCATCAGCTGTCGAGTTTCTTTGGAAATT
The DNA here is from genome assembly GCA_022495125.1 of Xylaria acuta. Taxonomy (NCBI): domain Eukaryota; kingdom Fungi; phylum Ascomycota; class Sordariomycetes; order Xylariales; family Xylariaceae; genus Xylaria; species Xylaria acuta. The sequence goes on along the minus strand of MU383130.1, from coordinate 190,903 downwards.
CTATTTCTAGCCCCCGCAGCTTCACAACACCGTCGCAACATACGGACAACGACGGCAACGGGATGGGTCTTGGTGGCTATGACCCTATGTTTGGGACCGTACCTACGAATACCTTCCCCTCTCCCGCGCCTTGGCAGACAGAGGATGAGAACGGAGAAGGCGCTGTAAAAGCAGCTACCCCTGGCGCAAAGAGCCACGACGGTAGCACCGTCACAGGGGCTGGAGACGAAAAGGATCCGTTCCTAAGTCTCCTAGAGCAACTTGCCGAAAACGAAACCGTTATGGGGCAAGGCAATGAGCTGGATTTCATCCTTACCGCAGCCCAAGCCTGATGTACATTGCATTGATTTCGACTTCACGTCATCACCAAGCCTTCTGGGAAAGGTGCCGTGAAAAGATATGATATAAGTGTAGTATATAGTAAGCCGGCGTTGGCGAGCGAAGTCATTAGTTGGGAACTTGGAACGGTCACGTCTCGGAAGCATCATTCGCATTAAGGGGTTAGTTTATGGGCCACTAGAACTTGAGCAGTCATATTCTGGATCGGCATCAAGTGCATATGCGCCAGTCTGTTACAGGATGGAGTCGGTTGTAGATAAAGCATATTGAAATTTCACGAGCGCAATATAGTCAATACTGCTAAGGTCGGTAAAATTCAAGCGTGGTATGGTACTCGACTCCCCTTCGCAGTCCTCGGAGACACTCAGGGGGTGAGAATAGGTCCATCGTTGTTGATGTCCGATGCAGCGCTGATGCGGCGAGTGTATTGTGGAAACTCATTCACACTAAGCTGACAACGTAGGACGATGGAAGACTGTTCGAGTTATCTCGGTTAAGCACAAGCTATCCACATCAGACAGCTAATGTGCGTCATGTAAAGCTGGCGGATGGATATACCTGTCGTATCCAAGGTCCCGGTTGCATTTGCTGGCAATCGATATGTAGGGTACAGGGAATATGCTGTACCTGGGGCGCCCACGTGCATCTTCATCATAAACGGTCTACTGTATTTTCACAGCGGGCCATGCAAGCGCATCGCTTCCATGCAGCCGGCATTTCGATCAATCATACGTCTATTAATACCTATCCAATATATTTTTACTCCCTACAATCCTTACGTGGTAGATATCTCAATCCCGCTGTTACTGCATCGTCATAAATATATGAAGCGCGAGGCAACTTCATCCTTCGCACCCCTCTCTTTCTTTTCCTCCACTCTTCACCAATCTTAATAAAATTGTGTAGGGAATCTGACAGCTACCCCGACACTGTCCTCGGGGTCCTACTCCATCATGGGAAAAGACCTAATGAATAGGTACTTATCGGCAGGACGGGCCGCTCCGACGAAAAAAATCGGAGCGAGACACGGAACCCTTAACCCTGCGGTTTCCAAGGTATTCCTTGCCACCTTCCTGGGTACTCCAAGTCAACAAACCCTGCAATGCGAGATGTATTGGACTATCTAGTCTAGGTAAGACAAAGCAGTTGACTTGAACTTCAATATGGCCTCCTCTCAGCATGTCATGGAAGACCACAGAACTACTACAGTAGTACATTGAGCCCAATTAGTTTCAATCCAACAACAAGTATATAGTAACGTAACGGTGAACGAAATTAGGGTTCGAAAAGTCGGGGTAATCAGACCCAGGCTTCGGACTGATACTGTCTATAACTGGTGCACAATGTAAACCCTTTGTCACCATATTTATTATTTTAATTATTCCCTTTACGGCTAGCAAGGTATTGCTGAATTACTCCGAAGCAAGTGACTGGATCGCTTCGTTCAGTACCGATATGGGAATACATACCACCCCAGATCAGAAAGATAGAACGTGCGTTCTTCTTATTCTAGAAACCTTGGCCATGGTAATTAGTGGCCGCTTCGGTGACGCCGCGCGCCACATATGATATGGCGCACGTCTGTAATGCGGGTAGTTTCCAAGCAAGCACTCTATATGAAAAACCGGTTCCTGCAGAAGTCCACCTTTAGGATTATTGGAAACGGGACATCTCGATCCCCTGCTCTGTACGGTACTTAGTCACACATAACAGCCGGCCTGCGGGTCACTCCTACGTGGCGCTTTCGCAGAGCCGAGCAGGTTTTGTTATGACATAGGACGATGGTATTCCAAAAAAAAAAACCAAATCGGATCAAGAGATAGGATGGGAGAGGCATAAAAGCGGTCAGGTGTTGAATGAAGCGCCGACGCCTAACAAGTTTTCTCCAAGCTTCGCGCGTAAGCACGATATACTACAGTTCGGTGTTATGTCGCCCAGAAGTTGAGAGAGTACCAATGCAGTTCGATATTGGAAAGCCAGCTCGCTTATTAATACATGTATAGATAACCCAGTGGAGGCTATCTCCATCATTGCTCTTCGTTAGCAGACTCATAAAATGAGAATAGGTCCGTCTAGACATCTTAGCCACCAAACACATCTTTCAAGTTTAATCATCACTGAATTCCAAATATGGTTCATGTGATATAAACCACAAGAACCCATCGCCCACCACAGCGTAAGAGTAGCCCATTGTACACTCCTATTCCATAAGCGTCTCTACCAATCTTACGACCGAGTCAGAGCAGAAAACGAGACACGTAAGAGAACCACACATAGTTACCGAGGATAGCCTATGGCGATACCAAGACAAAACTCGTCTCAGCTCCCACATGTGTCCCCACAGTTCCATCAGCAGCATCAGCAATCCTAGATGTCGATCCGTAGGCGGCGGGTAGTCGATCAGCTGTCGGTACTTACCTAATCCCTGACAATTTACTGAAAGTTCTAGACTCTCTCGCTTAAAGGTACATTAATGTCCTAGAATACTCATTTTAAGTTTGTGCTACTGAAACGTAAAGCGGAATACCGATAGTATATCCGGTACTCATTCTCGTGGGATGCCACTCTGGCCAATATGCGCTGGCTCTGGTAAGTAGTAAGTGAATTGACCAGTGATAGTTTCATCCATTGACTTACTCTCTATCACACGACTTCGTGCCACCCATCTCCAGAACCGACGGGATTTATAAGCCTATGCGACTCCATCAGTCATATAATAATTAAACAGTCATGAGGTCTACCTAAACGAAAGGGGCATTAATCCCCGTTCACAGACCCCTTCGCACAACACAGATCGTCTTTTCCTACCTTTACGGTTGGCTCCTCTACGAGATCCTGGCACATAAGTTCCATTTCAAAGCACACCAGCAACAGTCGCCCATTACGATCGTTATATAGCTGACTTGGTTTGTGATTCTCTATTTTCTATAAACCAACACCGATATAATGTTCCCAAAAAACACATAACCGTGCAATAGCGCCAAGCTAAAATTCACCGCACATCCATATCGTCACCAACCGAACTGCTCACAGTGAAGCTCCACGGACGGTCCGTCGACTCGGATACAGCTAGCCGTCGTGTTTCTCACCGTATCCACTAACCCACCAGGGCCGCACGCCGCGATAAATATTCTTTTATCCTTAGGAGCTGACGTTATCGCCTCCCTGACACACGCCTCGATGTCGGGTCTACCGTACAAGACGGGTAGACCCAACCCCTGCGCTGTCGAAGGGATCTCCTCTACGCATTCCACCCTCTCTCTTGTATTGGTTTTCTCTAGGTCTGTCTCGTGGAGAGCCACAGAGGACGCCTGTGTGCTTAACACGGGTGACTCTAAGCTCTTTTCTAGGATCGAGGTCGGTATAGACGCCGCGGCGGTAGATACTTGAGACGGTGAGCGTAGGACGGGAGCAGACGGCATCTCGGTCGTCTCAAGCCTTGTTAGATGAAGTTTCAAGGCAATCTGAGGGGCGCACTCGTGCGTAATTATGTGATTTAGATGGCGCGTGAACCAGGCCATGTTGTCTAAAAGACCTAGTCAGTGATAGGGTTTCTTTCAATGGGTGGGTTAAATTAGTACGCACCACGGCCGCGTGTTGCCCATATGAGCTCAATCTGGTTTGTCGAGTCAAGAGTCATCCTCCGAAGCATATCCGCCGCTAAACCGATGGCAAAAGTGGCGCCTGCTCCTCCTGCCACCAGCACAACTTTGTCGTATTCCATGGGGTCCGGGAACGTTCCATATGGTCCTTCAACTGATACCTTGAGAGGTGCCCCTGGCTTGTTGCTAGCATATCGGTGTAGATCTCTCGTGAACCCACTGTATGAGTTGATGATGAGCTCTAAGGGCTCGGTCGCTACTATGGTGAAAGGATGTGTCTCAAAAGCGCGGATATGCGGCAGCCAGACGTAGCAATGCTCTACAGAGACCCAGTTAGCATGGAAACTCAAGCCTTATTTGTTCATTTGGGGTACTTTGACCCGCTTTCCATCACCTCGGGTCAAATATCAAGGAGTTTATTGAATTGATAGCCAGGATTAGCATCGGCTGACTTACTTCCAGGTCTTGCGCGTGTCATAGGCTTCTTGAGAACTATTCGAGTACCACCATTTGGTAGTGGGAAGATTGTGGCTTCGTTATTGATGCTGTTGTAAGCCAAGCGAGTTACTCTGATCAGTCGATCAGAGAACCAGAGGGCAGCAATTAAAACGGTCACAATCAAAGTTTTATCCTGATCGAAACTCGGTCTGTGCAAGCCTAGGGTGACAACGATGACCACAAATAAAGCCAGGTGGACGATATAAAAAAGTTCGTACTTGAGTCGTCGTAGAATCGTGCCAGCGAAAACCGTAAAGAACATAGCAAATCCCAAGACGATTCCAGCTGTGACAATGTCCTCACGGAGAATATAAGTCTTTCCGGTGTGCATAAAATAATAGGTGTACAATGCTGCATCTGTATAATGGCGTTAGTAATTGCGTTTTAAGTCCTGGCGTCCCAGACGAAGAATAGAGGGAGCAATCTCTTGAAATCAGCGACGGTACTCAGTAGAAAATGGAAATGGTAAGGACAACGGATTGTTATGTTCAGGTCACTTACGTAGAATAGCATATAGAAGGGTGGTATATCCAGCTATCTGGTGAAGACTGTTGAGTCGTTCATAGGAATAGGCCGTTAGGACAGCGAGGGGCGTATTCTTTAGCGCTAGGAAGACTACGGATTTGGCGTCAGTAACTAGTCTTGTAGACAATATCCATAAGGTCTCTGGTAGCAAGTAGAGTCATAAAAATAGTAGAGCAAAAAGGACCTCTACAATCAGGATTTAATAGAAAAAAGGCGGGTGCCGAGATATTAACACTTACCTACAAAGGCCAAATTCCCGGTTGCCATCCTGTAGCAAATATTAGCAGAAACCTAAGCTTAATTTCAACATCAACTCACCATCCGAATCGCGATGCGAAATTAGAGACTTTGCTGTAATCAACGCGGTAAAAGCTGAAGAGAGCATTCAATGCTACAAAAATAACCACAAGTATAGCATGTCCGACAGACGTAAAGCCAGAGAGTTTTCTAAGACAGCCTTTTCGAATAACCCTGATTCAGCTGTTAACATGGTAATCGAGTAGTAGTATTTATGAGCTTACCTCGACAATGCTGCGACAGGCTGAAGGATCATGGACCGAGATGCACTCCACGCCAAGCGACGAGTCCAGTGACCCACGATAAATATGGCCATGAGAGCTGTGAGAGATATGGCATAGTATGTTAAGACCTCTACGTTGGTGTTTAGCCTTGTCGCCATCCACGCTTGATTTGGGCCGGAACCGCCAGGAGGATTGGGCGTTGGCATGCTTGGAGATGACGGCGATTCCATTGCGAGAAAATACGTAGCTGTGAAGGCCGCTTCGAAAGAACAGTGCAGGATGTTTCTGCCAAAGCCAGGAATCTGGGCTTCTCGCTGGGATATGGTGATATGCCAAGTTTGTCCGCTCTTCCAGGTCTGGCTCCGTACTATGCCAACCAAGTGAGAACCGGGGGACGCCGCAGCTTATATCACGATCATGCCCATATAATGCCAATATAGGCCCGAGCCACTGGTATGGGGCCCCCAAACTGGTCCCTCGGCCTCTGAATCTTGGAACGCCACTATTAGATGAAGTCCCATCCTAGACTAGAAAAAGTGTAACAGGATGTCAAGTGATATTAAAGCTTATTCGGGTTTCTCCACAGTTGACAGCAGTTGCGATAGCGGTTATGATACCAGGCGAAGGATAAGGCAAGTGATACATGACACTCATGCAAACGAGATACTTCCTAAATGGGCTCAAACAGCTGACAAGCTACCTACCTCCTTAGGTAGGTAGTGAGCGCTGCGAAATCTTGGTCATACGCGATGCTCAGAACACATTAGTGGAAAGCATAGCATCCTAGCCGCCGCAACAGATGAGCAACAGCCTGTCCTGGGTAGTATTTCGGCCTCGAACTATGCCTACAAGACCAAACTATTAACTGCATTGGATCGCAAATCTGGATGTATTCATCAGCCGAGAGATATCGTTTCATTGTAGTGGTGGGAACTATGGTCCTAGCTCAACTTATGTGCAGAGCGCTACTGGACTTGGGGCAGTAATGAGCCATGTATTGACGCTGTGTGTCATCGTCACAATGCCTTTGGCTACACATGTCTGTGAGCGAGCCGCAGGTACAAGTATTCGGTCCTCTTCCGGACCGTAAAAAGCCCACTTCTGGTATCGTGGGGGGGTCACCTTAGGCAATTTCCTTGGTCCGTGTGCTACAAAGTTCAAGATTATCACGGAGGGCGTTCTCGGGGGTAGTTGATAGTTGGCAACTTGGCAGAGGAACGGGTCCTATACTTTGGATAAAATACCGAGGATTTATCCGTAACTAGTCCGCTACGGGCATCCCACGGCCGGCAACCTGCATTATTTCCGCTTTGAGGCATTGAGCACGGGGGTTTCAGTGGAGCGGCCCTCCAGAAAACAATATTATGTAGCCAGCGGACCAGAGAGAAGAGAAACGGCCATTCTTGCCAAGCCGGCCGAAAAGTCCATTTCCATCATAAAGATGCCCGTGGAAGACCGGTATGGGGATTGTTGGAATAGCCAGCGAAACTCGTCACCAATGCCGGGCGTATTCCGGCAAGCCACATAATCCTAGATTTTCACATGGTAGTTTATGGCTTATAGGTGCATCATCACGGTAGACAGAGCACGAATAGGAGCGCTCGTGGCCAGATGATAAAAACAGGTTGTAAGGCTACCAGCAGCAGGGAACCGTCGGAGCTGTGCTTGTTCCATTCCGTGATAGATGACACGCCACGTTATCTTTCTGCCACTTATGCTCGAATCAATGGCATTTTTGATACGTCCATGAAACAAGTTCACCCCACATGAGGCGTATAATGAAGGTCATGGGACAAAACGAAAACGGCTCAGCCAGATGAATAATGGCTCGGTTTTGTTCATCATATGAAGTTCTCCTCACACATAGCACGGAGGTAGCGGGTACGTGCCTAGATCGAAGGCATAGATGATACACTACACAGCTCGCTCCGTCGGATCTGAAGCGTGGGTTCCGTGTTACGTCACGAACGGGATGGCCGTAAGCAGCCGTTTGAAGCCCAACTGATCCCTTCTATCGACTCTGTGGTGGAACCGTTCTCCGTCTCCGCGGAACAATGGCTTGTATGGTAATAAGTATGAAGGTGTGAGGAACTACTCGCTGGGGAAGTCATCCCGCTACTATGTATATCAGCACACCTTCGCGCCAGGCTAAGCTAAATATGGCGATATCGGATCTTTGGTGATCGGATAGGTATCCGAAATGGGTTGTGTTGCACCAGAGTACAACATATTTTCATTTACTTAGAATGGAATAGACCTACGTCGATTGATAGTGGTAATCCTTGTGGTCTAGAATCTATTTAATCTGTTTAGTTTCAGATCATTAGCGAATCTTGGGTTTAGCTAAAGATCGCTTGGCTTCCTGCTTAGGAAATTTAAAGAGTGATGACATCAGCCAGCCAGTATCGGATTTGGAATATGATATGTATTTGATTGTTGTGCTATTTCTAAAACATGTGGCTTTCTATTACTCTATGCTTCGTGTCGAACCAGCGACCTGGGTCCCGGCAGTTGGGCCTTGGCTGCTTTCGCGGTGCAACCGAACGCGGGACCCCGCGCAGATTCTCGGCATGACTGTTCTCCATCCGAAGGCTAATCTATGCAGTTACATCACGTCAGATCAGAATTCCAGGTAAGTATAACGGAGGTGGTATTGATTCAATTTATTCTAATAGATAACGATTTATCTAGCTACCGGAATCTGGGGAACCCTGCCATGGCTACCTACTCATCCCATTGATGTCTCTATTGTCGAGCATCCTGCGCTAGTTGAATCATTGGGAGCGAGGTAGGCTGTAGGAACCGCTCGACGAGGGCTTCAATAGCAATCCTATCGCCGCTGGTTTCGGCTAAAGCCCTGAACTCAATTTGCGCGTTAAAGATGTGAGCTATGATGCTCCTGCGGTGTTCGCGGTAGGTCTGGGTTCGGAGGCTAACGCGCCTTTCGACCTCGCGCTCATTTACTGCCCCCAGCTGAATCCTGACTTCGTCTTCGGACCTATTTAACTGAGCCCTGTCGAGCTGACGCTCTAATGTCTCGATTTGTATCCGTGCCAGCAAATTCACGTTGCGTAGGTTCAGAACCGCAAGCTGAAGTGTCGATTTTTCGTTGGTTACCGCCCCGGTGACATCCGTGACGATCCTGTCGAGTACTTGAGGCGTGTCAAGAGCGACGTTGGTGAGGCCAAGGACACGACCTAATCTCTCTATGCCCTGGTAAAGCTCCTTCATTTCCCTATCCGTGTTCTCGACCGCTTGCCAGAACTGGACCAGAGGCTCATTCCCAGCGACGACTTGTCGAGCCCATCTGTTTCTATACATGTCCCTCGCGTTTCTGAGTTCTGCGCAACGGGCTCGAAGTTCGTCTCTCGGTTCCTGGGGTGCGGCGCCATCCTGTCCGGGCGTTGAGGCATCACGCGCTTGCGCCAGCTCGGCCTCGAGAGCCCTGATGGTCTCGTCGCGTTGGGCCAGCTCGGCTTGTAGCTCTTGTATCCGCCTCCGAAGACCCTCTGGGTCGTTAGGTTCTCCCTGTAACGCAGCGGCGTCCTTGAGCGCTCTGTTTTCCTTCTCGAGAGATTCGACCCTGGTGTTGCAGTTGGATCTCTCGGCTTGTAGCTTCGAACTTTCTCGCTTGAGACGGTCGACTTCGGCCCTGCATTTCGTTTGCCCAGTCTCTAGTTCTGATATGCGCCTTCGAAGACCTTCGTCGTTGGGCCCTCCCTGAGGCCCTCTCTGAACCGCAGCCGCATCCTTGAGCTTTTTGTTTTCCCTCTCAAGTGACTTAATCATAGCGTGGCAGGTAGTTTGTTCCTCTTTATTCTTTGCCAGCATGTCACTCAGCCTTTTGTTATCCTTCCTGAGTTGTACGATCTCGTCTTTGAGGCCTCGTTCTCTTTGAAGCGAATCTATTTTCTGTTGCCGATGCGTCTGGATTTCATCGTAATATCTGGAAGCAGTTCCACGGGCAGTTTGAAGGTCTCTCTTTGCGGAGACCAATTGGCTTTGGAGTTCGGTTACCCGACCGTTACACTTAGCAAGAGCGCCTTTTAAGTCATTGGACGAGATAGTAGGTGAAGCACCATAGATATCCTCCTCTACCCCAGCACGTTTCAACTCTGTGTTGAGTCTCCGGATTTCCTTCTCCATATCAGTTCCGTGCTGACGGCACCTCGCTAACTCGTCCTTCAGATTTTGATTCTCCTCCTTGAGAATAGCGCCGTTCAATAGCGTGCTGTTATCCCCGCCATTAGAATCATCTCCGTTATCGTTCATGAGGGCCGCGATCTGGGCGTCCCTTTCAGCGACTTTACGGTCTGCCCTAGCGTTAATCCGTGCTACTTTGACGATAGTGTGCTCGTGCTCGGCAACGAGTCGGTTGAAGTATTCGATAGGTACAGCGTCCTTACCGGCGAGTTGAAGTTTCAGGCCCTCAAGCCACCCACCTTCTCTGAGAGAGCGAATTTTATTGGCAATTCGTTCTTTCTCATTGTCTGTTACTGGCCCATTTCTTGCCTTCTCCAGCTCGGCGATCTTTCTTGCGATTTCATCCTCAACAGATTCCTCAATTGCGTCGGCAGGATTCAGGAGACCTTGACCATGGCCTTCTCTAAATGGCACCCCGGCCTGCTCGGGGTCGAAATCTGGCGGGGGTCTAGCAAAACCGTTTGAATCCGTGGAGCCCGGGCTACTTGTAGGAGCTCCAGGTTGGTTAGAGGTTGAATTAGCAGGGTTGGGGTTTTTGGGCTTACTAGGAGCACCAATGCTGGACGAACTGGACATGTTGTTTCGAAGAGTGCGATGCGAAACGAATATTTCAGTGAATGGTAATTGAAGGCTATTGTTACTTTTTGCAGTTCAATTTGGTTCTCCTCGAAGTCGTTATAGTTTAGAATAATCTGTTCGAATCATGATATGCCCTAACAGGCATGCCGACATGTTTAAATATACTCCTGAGCGCGAGACAGCATAATTGAGGATCCACAGGACAATCACATTCTCATATAAAGAAATTCGGTCATGAAACGGTTTGTTTTTCTTCTTTTTTCTTTTCTTATTGTCAGAATAGCTGCAGGTGTTGCAATTACCTTCTTCATGACAAAGGGATTGACAATACATCTTTCACATAGACAAAGACACTCAACAAGGCTGTGACGCACGACAAAGCCACAAGAAGCAACAATATAATGTTGTAAGTATTTCCAGGCGTGGCAATCCAGCTACTGGTACCCAAGGCCCAGTCAAATGGAAAGACTGTAAGGCGCAGAGCATTACACTATGTCTAAAACGATACTTCTGAATAATTCATGAGAGTGAAAAATCCGAGCTAGCAAGCATGCATGATTCATAACTACTAATTGTTTTCATTTACATTGTTCTATGAAGTTGCTAGAGGTGTAAGATAGATTACCTACCTAGACAGAGTACCCAGTGAAACGTGTATGACAGAATAATATCGAAAGCACAGTGACACGTGTACGCCTACAATTTCCTCCATATTGGCCACGGTGTACGTAGGTGTTGAAAAGACAATGAAACGCCTAGCGAAGCGCAATCGTAGTTGTATCATCTTGTGCTAGTCTCAATGTAGAGTGGTGATTGGCTCTTGATCTTGCGCAGCAGAGGTCCTTTCCAATAATGAAAACTAGCAGGTTCGGAGCGATGTCTAGAATCTTGACGAACGTTGCTGATGCCGATTTAGGTACATGTTGAAACTTGTCTGCGTATGTCAAAAGAGGCTGGATCGGGATACTCTAGACACAACAATGCATATACAGCCCGAGACGAGAGCCAACTCACATGTGGTAAACGAACTAAATATTCACACCGTGGGTTGTTTTAGAAGCTCTAGATGCTGTCAGTCTCGCTGTGCGCCCTACCCCGGTCGTACTGAGAGCACATCATACCCATCTCTTTCCTCGCTAGATAGTATAGCGTCTTCCAGAAGCTGCAAGCAATGCCTATAACTACGGTCTAGATATTAGACGATTCGTAGTATTTCAAAGCAATCATTCTAAGTGCGCCCCAGAGAAACCCTTAGCACCGTCCTGCTGATTTCCCCAACATTCACCATACACTAGCTATACAGTCCTACGTGCTCTGGCGATGGCCTGTACGAAAATGGCGCAATCCGTAATTGGATTCGTTGCTCGATTTATTGTGCCCGCCTTGTACAGATTACGCGGCGAATTATCACAGTGGGACAGTGCTGGAAGGGTGCCTAGGAATGTCTGATGGTAATCACGAGCCCAGCGACAGCTAGTCGTAGCTGTGTCTGAGTGTGTGGCCCTGTCTCATATCCCAAGGGGTTGTTATGCTGATGTAGTCAAGTGATCAGCTAGAATACGGTACGTAACGACGCAATTTGGAGGAAATTAATTGTAGAGTGATCGCGGGTCTCCATAGCAAACCATACCATTGTCTAGGTACTTTAGGTAGATGGGAAAGGAAGCGTAATATGAAAGGCTGGTTAACCTGAGTTTTGCTCACTTTGCTATACAGTATCGCTGAAAGGTAATGGAATTGATGGTTATCCTAGGATATATCATAACATTCTGGTTGTTTCCAGTATCGCGTTATCATGTCCTGCGTAAACGCCGTCTCCTGAAGTCACCCACACCAGGTGCCGTAGCCTACTTAGGGTATGAATAGGAAGCGATCCAGCTTTTCCACTGATACCGATTCGCCAGGCTCTCGTTACTGCTCGGCTTCAAAAACAATTCGTAAAGTGTAAAAGTGAAACCGTGAAAACCCCAATGTAGTAGCGAAATAACCGTGACTTCATACCACTGCCACCCAATATGTAGTTGTGAATCGTTTCATCTCGCGTGAGTCTGCCAGCTTGCCAGCTGGAATTGCATGGTTCAACAATGCGGCTAGAAGTTATGGCAATTCTTCGACTTGAAGAGAGCCTTCGAGCTCTTAGCCTAAATACCGCTTCGATATTTTACCGCCGCCATGTCAACGTCCAAGTCAACTCAGTTCTCGACGCCTCAGCTAACAAACTTTTTCCATCGTCAAGACGGCTTCTCACCAGAGATTGTCACTGTCAACCATGCCACTTTGTGAGATGGGGGCCGCGTAGTTCACCCTTGCAGGCGAGTAGGTCCTCATAGGGGTCTTCATATTCATTTGGTCGGGGACTGGACTGGGGCGAGAAATCAGGAGGCGGGCGGGTTCTGGACGAGTCATTCGTCGCGTCTGTCGTGATAGCCTACGAAACGAAGTCTCCGGCCAGGACTGGCCCAACACTCGAGCTGGGAAAAAGGCCAGAAGTAAGGTTGCTGCAATGTGTACGGCCCCCGCGTCGAGAACCAGGAAGAGTGTTTCGGCTTGTGCAATGGTGCTCTGAAACCCTTCTGCGACCTGCAAAATTCGGTATGCTGTTCGAAGAATGACTAAAGCAGTCGCAACAGTGAACGCTATAGCTTGTCAACGATCGTCCGGCTTCGTTACGTTGAAAGAGCGATGCCTCATACCAACAATAGATACCCTGAATAGGTTGCCAGTATAAATGTGGGAAAATCTTGGGTCCAAGCCATGTTGCCTTGTCCGTAAAGCAATCGCAAAGAGAGTGGCATGAATGACGAAAATGATAAGAGCAACCAGCTGAACGGCCAATCCCGCAACAAGGATCCGAACACCTATATCAACCTTAACGCTTATTAGTAACTAGTAAAAGGGGTAGACGCTATAAGGTTTGCACACCGTGGTAGGAACATCCTGGACTATCGAGACCACTGAGCCAGCAAGCTCTAAAATAAGAGATACCATGGTTAAAACGGAGAAGAGGACGAGATACCAAACAGGCCGCCAAGCATGATACTCCTCGCCATATACCGCGACAATGCGAGGTGCGATCAGAAACATAGCGCCGCAAATACATGTTGGGCCAAGAGTCGTTCCGACAAGGAAGATAGCGAGTCCGGCTCTGCTGTTGGGATTGCTGTGTAATAACAACCGGCCAACGTAACCAACAACCTCTAGAACAAGACCCGTTGCGATGGCTGTGGTGAACCCCAAGCTCCTATACCTAGCACCAAGTGCTAGAGCTACGGGGATGAGAGTCGCGAAAAAAGCGAGGAGGATAACATTCGGAGTGAGCGTAGGCGGTTGGTAGAGAAATGCTCGCGGACAGTCCGCAGCAGCGCAGGTGAAAGAACTAGCCATCTCGTCTATTGGTCATTGTTTGGATGACTACAAATCGCGGCCGTAGAGATGCTTGACAATGAGAAAGACAAGACACGGTTGCTGCGGCCTAGTTGGGTTGCCTCAGTAGTTATACTTACAGTAGGCAAATTTGTCTGTCCCAGTCAGTGGTCCAGGGTGGGTGATCCCCAAGTGATTACAGAAGCGGGTGAACTTCTCAGTCAAACAGGTGAGGAGCACATAGTAGCCCGGATTGACCACAAAGGTTACTCACATCTACCCGATAATAGGACAGGGTCAGTGATGAATGAGGGGGGAGCCTGTTTGCCCCCTGCCTGGCATGGCCTAGCAATACTGACTGTTGGTGGTGGTGCAGCGTACGAAGCCTTGGGTGGGTAAGACCGACCACAAAAAGAGCAAAGAGTAGCCCGAAGAGGCTCATCGCGGATGACAAGGCTACACTAGCTAAGAAATACCACCGAACTCAACGTGGTACAGCTTCGTTTTGCTACGTCGTCTCTTGTCTGGGCTGTTTCTCTGGGAGTACAATAAGATGGGACGGAGAGCGAAAGGCGTTGCATGGTACAAGAGCACACAACATGAAAGAACGTATCACCAGAAGCTTCTCACAGACAGGAGGCGGATGATCGTAGCCACCAGCAACACCCCCAATGCAGAAACTCGAAAGGACCAACCAGGTTAGGGGCGGTCCCGACAGTGTGGTTCAGACGAAAGTCCTCCCCCCCCCTGTTAATACAAGGCCTATCATACGAAGCCATGATTAAGACCAGCGGCTAAAATGGTATCTCAATGGTGGAGAGACGAGAATTCCGCTTGGCAGCGAGTGAGTGCGATACGATTCGGGCAGTTAGCTTTGTTGTCCAACATCAACTCGTGTAACCAAACCCCGGGCTCTGGCGTGGGACACCAGTATGGACCGAGTCCACGAGTGATAACCTATTGTATTTGGCGAGTTCAATTATCTCACTGGAGCGCCCCACGATGGCGAATGTGATATGAAGCATATATCCGCGGGATCAGATCAATGCTATATCGCCTTTACAATTCGTAAGCAGTGTCCAAAGTACGCGAACGGGTTTCCGAAGTACTACCAGTATGGTGGACCGACTTACTGTTTTTCCCTTGGGCGTGGTTGGTGGTCAACCAACATGCATAAACCTACCTGCCAGTTCCTCGAGCTAGGCAGTAAGTTACCTGATAGTAGTAGTTGGAGATGATGCAAAATACGTAAGTAGAATATGAACGAGACGCTACAAGAGTGTAGCGTTGTGTTATTGGCGGTGAACATGTCCCCATTCCTGCTACGTGGCAAGCAAAACATCAAACATTCGCATGAAGAAGGAATCATTGGAAGGACTGGGAATTTCTACTGGACGAGGTTGCTGGCCCACCAAGTGACAAGGAAAGCAGTGACTTTGATCCTTTCAGCCTCCATCCTCCATCCATGCATGTGTCAACTAAGACATCCACCGATACTGAATAAATATGGGTATTTAGATATTGGACACAAATAGGTAACAAGAAAGCAAAACGCAGGTATTCGATTTAACTGCCCATTACCTACCCGTGGACCTAAGTACCTACCCACGACACGGGCATGTGAGGCTTGGCATTCTTTTTTCTTAGCGCATTCCAGCGCTGTGATGTCAACAACTACTTACCAGACGCTAACCAGGTAGTGAGCAGGTTATGGTGTTTTCCCATTATACGGCCTTCCCTCCTTCACTTCTATTGGATTTCTAATTTTACTGTTTTATTATACATGTGATGTCTTGTTAGGCTCCGACTCTACTTTCTTAATCACGCCGTACACTCGTTTGCCCAGTTCCTCGCTCGCTTTTGAAGGGTAGCAATTCCATCGGTCACGGGTCCGCAAGTGGTTATATCAAACAACAACAACAGCATCATCAAGCGCTGCAGTTCATGAATGGGGGCTTCCTGAATTGCATGGCATCGGGGGGTGTGGCATGTGAAATATCAAATCTTTCCCCGTATCAACCAACCGTAGCACCAGGAACACTATGTATACCATCTGCCGTATTTCTCCCCGCTGTCACCGGGCCTCGGCTGGCCATTTGCATCTGCCTCTTAAACGACAGTTCGTATCAAGTCGCCGTCTTGCAACGGCCAAGCCGCATGATCCCGGCGAGACTGATCCAAGGCTCGCCCAGCTGGGCAAGCGCATACACGACGAGTACGCTCAAATCAGGGATCACTACGGTAAGGTTGCAACAGTATCCTATCCCGTCCTGTGCCATTCCGCCGCCTTCCATTCAATTCCTCCCCCTGCTCTTCCTCTCCTTCTTTCCCTGTTTGTTCTTCACAGCTAACGTTACATCCCAGCAACGCCTAAGCTTCCGATCGTCTTGGCTCATGGATTGCTAGGCTTCGCCGAGCTTCATCTCACGCCCGGCTGGTTGCCGCCCGTCCACTACTGGCGGGGGATCACCGAGGCTCTCGAGGCAAATGGCGTGCACGTCATCGCTACGACCGTGCCTCCCTCCGGAAGCATCGAGCAGCGTGCCGAGAAGCTCGCGCGCGGGATTGCCGATGCCGCCGGCGGCCGGGAAGTGAATGTCGTGGCCCACAGTATGGGCGGGCTTGACGCGAGATACATGATATCTCACCTCCGCCCGGCTAATGTGACGGTCCGGTCCCTCGTCACCGTTGCGTCTCCTCATCACGGGAGCTCTTTCGCAGATTTTGTGTTTCAAGAAATCGGAAACGATCGCTTGCCCGGTCTTTACAAGCTTCTCGGTCGTGTCGGCATGGAAACGGGCGCCTTCGAGCAGCTGACGTCTGCCTATATGACGAAGGATTTTAATCCCCGGACCCCTGACAGCCCGGAGACCAGATACTTCTCCTATGGTGCCAGTAAGTAATTGGTCGGATTTCTTCATTCCTGTTTTCCATCACTGCTTTAAATGGAAGGATCTTCTTTCTACTACTCTCATATCTTGAAAACTCTGCATACTCTCGAAGCTCTACAACGAGAGGATAACGGCTAACCCTAGATCTTCGAGTGGTGGATCGCCCGCCCCTCCTCAGTCCGTTTCGACAGTCCCATAGCGTGATAACTCGGGTCGAAGGGCCAAATGACGGTCTTGTCAGTGTCGCGAGTTCTCGGTGGGGTTCGTACAAGGGTACTCTGGTTGGCGTGAGTCATCTCGACCTGATTAACTGGACGAATCGTTGGAGGTGGATGCTACGAAGCCTCGTTGGGATAACACCAGGGTATGTAGAACAATGTCCCCGCCACCCCCTTATACACCGCCGCTCACGGATATGTAGCTTCAATGCAATCGCTTTCTACCTCGCTATCGCCGATATGCTCGCGAAAGAGGGCTTCTAGCGGGTACCGCTGGCATCGCACGCAGATGCCACAATTTCAGGCAAAGCAGCGATAAAGCTTCAATCGCATCATCGCTCAATGAAGCAGCCTACTCCCACAAACTAATTTGGTCAGCCTGGCGTCCAGCACGCCTATTAACGTAGGATGAGGATTCGTCTCGTGAATATGACTGTAATATACTACGCGATGAGATATCATGAGACCTACCTTGGTGAGAAGGGCAGACAATCCATATTTATTGTCTGTCCACGCACCACCGCTCATCGCGGAAGGTCTAGCCGTGACATGACGGCCGAAGTCATGTATTCATCTAAATATAAACATCCTTGGGTATCCCAGCTCAGCTACTTACCTTGCATTCTTCTGGCTGGCTGGGTAGAGGATGTACATACATACAGTGATATACCCGTCGGGGCTTTATGGGTGGCCTCAATACACCCAAATGCCACATCATTCCATGAGATCGTCTAGCAAGCTTAGAATAAAACTTTACCTTAATAGCAAGAATGTTTTCTCACGTATAACCCCGCTAGGATATAGCCCATGATCAGCTGGCACTTACTCTATCGTTACGTAGGATCCTGACCGCCGGGTTCTTGTGTCCGTTATCTTCATTCACGACGTGGTTAAGCAGGATAGATGTAGTGGTAAGTAAAACGTGCGAAACCTTCTCAGCCCAAATGACCCGCGCTGAAACATGAAAGAACACCAAGGGGGAAACCCTCCGGTATTGTCTTAAACAAAGACGCCGCGTGGTTGATTGCCGGAAACACATTCTCGTGGATAGTGAGATAGTTAGGTACGGACAATTACATTTGTCCTGTCCTGTCCTGTCCTGTCCTGTCCTGTCCTGTCCTGTCCTGCCTTGTCGTGTCTGTCGGCGGTTTATTGGTGGCTGGCCTACCCCTAACGAAGTCAACATGGAGAACAGTTCAGTGGGTAATTGGGCTACAAACAAATACACCGTAGATGGAATTTATTAGTACAGGATCCGGAACCGCCAAAGCGGATGCAGTCCTGCGAGTCTTTTCTACCGAAACTCTCCGGGGGTACAAAGCCGCGGGGTTTTTCTTTAGTCCTAGCCGGCGATACGTACGCCTACCAACACACCTAAAGTCTCATGTAGGTAGGGAATAGATAGTCCTCCAACACGAACCATTCCAAAAGAGGGCATGATACCCTGGGAAATGGTTGCCGAAAGAGTACTTGTATCGACATGCTTGTATATGGCCTTGGCTTACTGTGGTAGCAAGGATCAGGTACATCTCCGCGTCCATTATGCACCAAGAAAGAGAGGCAGCTAACCTGCACTGGGTAGTATGGTGAGGTAGATAGATGGATAGATATACGGTACCGTACTGTCGCCTATAGGCAACCATCATTGAAGAAGCATTGAGATAACTACCCAATGTTATCCCCTCAACTAAGTAACTGCTCCGCTGATAATAATAAGACTCACATAAATAATTCATGTCACTCCCCACTGACGACGGAAGCCGGCGAGCGTATATCTGGACGGAGCCTCAGGTACGCTCTTCAAATGATCTGTTCATTGAATCCCCGCCAGCGTCGTTTGCAACTCTAACCGCTGGGCGAAAGGGCTGGCTATCTACGTCTTTAAAAGTCCCATGTGACTAAACAGGCCAGTCCTTGCGAGTCCGGCATAGATTCGTTGAGTCCAGTTTTTTTTTTATAAAACGCATATCCTATGCGATTTAGGCAGGAGACGGTCATTTTTCAGCTGAGAACGGGCGCCAACTACTGGTGACTGTTCCCATTAAAGATAACCTCCGGTAGGCATTATATTATGCTCACAGTTCACAAAGGATCCTCTGTGACGTATCACATCCCCGATAGTTCGAGCCGTCTATTGAAAAGATTAGCGACCTTCTTGGCTGTCACGGGTGATGGACAAGCCACATCTGCCGCAAATTCCTACCGGCACTATTATGGTCAGACCATACCTGACATAAAACCCACGCCATTACACCGAGAGCACCGAGAGCACCCAGGGAGAGGAGAGAGAGAAGACAGCGAGAAGAAATATGCAAGTGCATACCTTACACTAACCAGCCTTGTGCTCCCTTCCGCACTCTACGCTTGGAGGGGCAGCGAATGAAATGGAGGGGAAACGTGGGCCAGGTCTAGAACGATCTATTGAGTCGAGGTCCGCCCACCCTAGGTAGCGATCTGGCTATCATGCAGTGTTAGTCTAAAACGGAACAGAGACATCCATTCGCGACACCATAAGTACTGTACAGGTTACCAGAGGATCTGTAGCAGATAAACCTCTTTCGGTCCAATGCACGGCATAAAAGAGCATATAAAAAGCACATGGAAGCATAGCCAACACTAGTTACCCAGCCAATGCGTGAGCAGTCCTAGGTAGCCCCGTGAGAAAGTAAAAGCGAGTCAGACCATCACATATGCATGCAGGTAGATCGTACGCCCGTAGAAGATATGTACCAGAAGGTACATGGATGGCCTATCACAGCCAGAAGACGGCCGCAAAGGGGTGCTAGGTGCCAAACGCGCTGTGTTCTTCCGCAACGGGATTATTTGGCCAAGCCCAAGCCTCGAAAGCAGGCACACGCGGACGCCCTGGGTATTTCACCACCTTATATCTCTTGTCCCATCCCTCTGGGGAATTTAATTCGGCAGCCTTTTTTCCCCCGCTATTAACAACAAATAAAGCTCGCGTTTGTTAGAATACCTTGCCCTCCTCGCAATTTGCTAGTCCGGATTGTCGGAGGTGAGATGTTTTCGTCAGCGCGCTCGGCTAATCAGAGCTTAAAGAAGAACTAAAAGTGTCGGTTGATTCCAAGGCGGAAGAGGCCTCTCCTTCGGTGTGATGGTCGGATCGTCCGGCGCGGACACCACGCTTTCCTCGGTCGCCGGGCGCTCGGAGACTCCGCTGGGCTCTCAAGAACACGGCAATGTGGCGAGCGGCCTGAACACGGAACAAGCGTCTCGGCCACTTTCTCACCCAGCTGCGACGTCGAGGTCCGGGCAGATGCAGACGTTGTGGATTTTGAGTGAGTATACTAAGAAGCCTCCTGTCACTTATTGTATACCTCGTCAAGAGAAAACAGCTTCTCCGACGCACAAACTTTGGCGTGTATTCTCGATCTCCTTGATTGTTTCGATCTAGAATGAATAGTACTGATCGTCGATGTTGAAAGTCTTCAAGGGTCAACCGCAGGATCTCCAGAGTACGCGAATCACAGAACTGTACATCGCCTTCGATGAAGACGAAAGGACAAATGTCACAATCCGGATACAAGGAGAGTATCCGAACTTCAGGGCCCACGAGGAATGGAACCAGCCGCTGCCATGGATGAGGCCGAATTTCTTCCGACGGCTAGCTGTGTCAACGTTCACGACAACAGGGAAGGAACTCGACATGCGCGTGCGAGATGCCATTTGGGCCACGCCAGTGAACAACAGGGAGTCGGACTACAGTTGTCAGATCTGGGTGGGAGACGTTGGTCAGTTCATTTCCCTCGAGACAGTCCTATCATTTCGGGCCACGTCCTGCCTTTCGTCGTTTTTCCTCTCCACACCTGTCGACAGGAATCCAGGCACACCACTGCAGGCTGGCTGTCTTGAGAGCTCTGACGCTCTCGTGAATGCTTGGTCACCATAGTCTACTAACTGTGCTGCTACAGTTACGGTGCTGCAAGAAGCAAACTTGATCACAGCGGAGGAAGGCGACAACGCGCTCAACGGCATGGTCAACTATATTTCGCAGGCTCCCTGGCGGTAGTCGTACTGTCGACCTTGCCGTTGAGGAAACAGACCGGGTCAGCATCTTCTCGAGGGCACAAGGGAACGTTGGGAGAACATCTCGATGAAACTTAGCCGAGAACCCAGATGGTGTCGGGCTTTGAAATCTCTGTGGTCATGAGCGCCGGTAGGTCTTGGAACAGACTGAGGCGTGGGACGAGGCGAGCTGGGCAAAAAATAGAAGGGACTTATCCCGAACACGAGGGACGGAGATCAGGCGGGCTCACATCAACGGCCGCAACGGTTTGAAGCTCTCAACGAAGCTCCTATACGGGGTGGCTCATATCTTTTAACCTTGATGATGATAGGGACCACAGACGAGGGAATCCGCAATCAATAGTGATCAACATAGAGGAAGACGAAGAAGGCGAGAAGGACCCCCGGTCTACTCGAGAGCAAGCGCAGGCAGGCGATAGTTGTCTAACCCTGGTGGGAGAGTATCGGTCAATGTCTATAATACGTGAGACTCCGACGATCATAATACATGCGTTTGCTTCCCACAAAGCCTGGAGGCGATGAAGGGATCAGCGAGCGATTTATTCGGGCACATGGTCGACAGCGCATGCACATGGGTAGTTGGTTGGACTCTCTTCGGTCCATAAAGCAGACATGGTCTGGGTCAGCAGATGGGCAACTTGAAAAGGCGATGCAAAACACAACTCGCCTTGACATGATTTACGCAGTGCAGTAGGTACCTAGCTCAGCTCTAGATAGATCTAGCCTCTACATGTAATACAGTAGGTACCGAGATACTTAGCCCTCGTCTACACCAATATGTGGCCGTGCGAGCGGTTAATGGCACGATAGGTACCCCGAACAGAGTACCTAAAAGTCCAATGAAAATTTCACAGCGTATACGTGTACGATAACAGCCGTATAAACCCTCGTACTTCAACATGCAATAATACCACCAGAAACGCTAATTGCCATAAAACAGTTTAATAGTTCAAATACCATGATATTGTAATTCTATTTTAAAAAAATAAAATAAAAAATCAAATTTCTTTCAGCTGCTTTATAGTTTATTGCTGTGCAATTAGGAAGCCTGAAGGCTGTTATTTGCCCCGAAGATGTGGCTTGCGCACCATCCCCGCCAAAACCAACCGTGCCTAGCGTACCCCTAGCTGGACGTAGGGCGCTCTACACTACTACCCGGGTCCTAGCTGACGGGGCCTAAAACGCGCACTAAAGAGGCATGCTGGCGGGCTAGCGGTACGTACCTTATGCTCTGCTGAATGCTATGTACGTAAGCACCTGCGGCATTCCCTGCACCTGCGACAGACTGACATACCTAGCCTTGAATCCCTGAAAGGGCCGGCTATTATTCATAGGAGTCCGAACCTCCAAAGAGACCACCTCACTCACTCCTCGACTACTTTCCCGTCGTTTCTTGCTTGTTGTCCACCCTTTTTCTTTCCAACAGCCCACTCGTTCATCGCCACAACCCAGCGAGGGAGTCTCCCGTCATCGATGGACAGGTAATTCGAACACTTACACGCCCTCCGTCGCCTATCATGGCCCCCCTATCGCGCTGGGGCTCGGCTCTGTGCGCCTTAGCATCGTCTGTCGCCCTCGTCCAGGCCGACCCATCCGCCGGCGACTACTATGTCCACCAACTGCCTGGCGCTCCCGCGGGGGACTCTGTCAAGATGCATGCTGGGTGAGTAGAGCCATGCTATGCTTGGGGCGTGGTGCGCGGTGCTGACCGGTGGACAATTGCAGACACATCGAGATCACCCCCGAGCACAATGGAAACATGTTCTTCTGGCACTTCCAAAACAGGCACATCGCAAACAAGCAGCGCACCATCATCTGGCTCAATGGAGGGCCCGGCTGTAGTTCCGAAGACGGCGCCATGATGGAGATCGGCCCCTACCGCCTGAAGGACAACGACAACCTACAGTACAACAATGGCAGCTGGCACGAGTTCGCAAACCTTCTCTTCGTCGACAACCCCGTCGGTACCGGTTACAGCTACGTCGACACCAACAGCTATGTCCATGAACTGGACGAGATGGCCGACCAATTTGTGATATTCCTCGAGAAATGGTACCAGCTATTCCCCGAGTATGAACATGATGATGTGAGAACTCCAGTTCCACCCCGAAGCCCTCAGCGGTTGCGCTAACGTGATGCGATACAAGATATACATTGCCGGAGAATCTTTCGCCGGACAACACATCCCATACATTGCCAAGGCCATCCTTGAGCGGAACAAGAAGACCGAGACGAGCAAGCGATGGAACCTCCAGGGGCTCATGATTGGCAACGGGTGGATAGCTCCCAACGAACAGTACGAAGCATATATCACATTCGCCTACGAGAAGGGAATCGTCGAGAAGGGCTCAGATCTCGCCTCTAAGCTCGAGGGCCAGCTTCGCACCTGTCGAAATGATTTGGCCTTGACGAACAGCAACAAAATCGCCAACAGGGCCTGCGAACAGATCCTTTCCGACATGCTCCGTTTGACCCAGAAGAAGGGTAAGAATGGCGAGAACCAATGTGTCAACATGTACGATGTCCGTTTGACCGACGCATATCCCAGCTGCGGTATGAACTGGCCACCTGATCTTCAATACGTTACACCCTATCTGCGCAAGAAGGAGGTCGTGGCCGCGTTGCACATCAATCCCAGTAAGAACACTGGGTGGAACGAATGCAACGGCGCAGTTGGCAACGCATTCAACGCACAAAAATCCGAGCCCGCCGTCAATCTCTTGCCTGACCTTCTCAAGGAAGTTAGGATCTTGTTGTTTTCTGGCGCCGAAGATCTTATCTGCAACCACATGGGTACTGAGGCATTCCTTAGTAACCTCGAATGGAATGGTGGAAAGGGATTCGAGGTCTCCCCGGGTAACTGGGCGCCGAGGCGCCCCTGGACTTTTGAGGGAGACGCTGCTGGTTTCTGGCAGGAGGCCCGCAATCTCACATACGTGCTCTTTAACAACTCGTCGCACATGGTCCCCTTTGACTACCCGCGTCGGACTCGCGACATGCTTGATCGGTTCACCGGCGTGGACATTAGCAGCATCGGTGGCACACCCTCGGAGAGTAAACTAGACGGGGAGAAGCTTCCCGAGACAACAGTGGGTGGTGTGAGCAACCACACGGAGACAGACCAGACGGCCAAGGACGAGGAGCTCAAGGCCGCCAAATGGGCCGCATACCAGAAGTCAGGTGAGGTAGTTCTCGCGATTGTGGCTATTGGCGCTGCCGTCTGGGGATTCATCATCTGGCGCTCTCGAAAGCGAACGGCCGGATACACTGGCCTACCATTCATGGGCGACCGGAATGGCGGTGCCGGACTCGAGGGCTTCCGTAACAGACGAACAAACCGCGATGTGGAGGCCGGCGACTTCGACGAGAACCAGCTAGATGACCTCCACGTTACCTCACCGACCGATATTGATAGGAACCACTACAGCGTCGGCGAGGCGAGTGACGACGAATCAGTTCCCGAAAAGGGGGAGTCTAACGGGAAGCATGCCAGAGGGTCATAGAAGTAGACTCGCTAGATTAGGCGATTACGATGGTATCCATTCCTACTGCTTGTTTATTTTATATTTTTCCAACTCATTATGTATGTACAGTCGGGCCGGCGTTTATTACATTCCATTTCTTTTTGGAGGCGGGTAACCTTTTTTGCGAATAAAAGACAAGAGGGTTAAAGCATGGGTGGCGCCGATTGACCAGCCATAGCTTTGAAGACACATATATACCTTGACTGCGGTACATGACAGGGCATAAACGTCGAGCACTGTACGTTGTGTACGGATAGACACGTGCTTGCTGCTGCTACTGCTGCTGCTTGTGGTGATTCGTCCGTCAGTCATGGCCTTTGGTCTCTAGCCAGATACCGCTTCTGTATATTTGTATATAAGGTCTGTTGCAATGCACATATGGTATATATCTTGGCGCTATCTACGTCTTCGAATGTGATTACGCTCATTTCTTTGCACTTAGTACGTTCCTACTGACCTAGAATATTGCTAGAAATGAAGATGATTTGGCTACGCATTTAGATAATGAATACATGAGCATAGAGAACTGCTTATGGAGCTCTGATACGCGTATCTCGATTACCCAAGTTTAACGATACCCGCTCTGACTTATCCCATTTTAACTTATCCTGCTATTGCTACAACCGCTGCTGAAAATGCAGTGAAGTGAGTTAGCGAGTCTTACGAGTAACATCTGGAAATTCGGGTAGGAGTGAAAGACGCTCCGGTGCGGCTAAAAATGCAGTGAACCCAGAGCCTCCATTATGAGTCTACAGATCAACTGAGGGTAGCCCCCCCCTGCTTACCTGAGGTTAGCGCACGGACGGTACATAAGTTATATGGAGTAGTACTTAGACCCGGCTATCTTACATACGTTCAAAAGTTACCTTCGGTGCTAGGGCGGCTACGCCACAAAAACTACAATTTAGCTATTTTTTAAAATTCTTTAACCTCCGAGGAGTATACGCTTTGCGCCGACCCCTACTCCGGAAAAGAGGCGAGTACGTTGTCGTCTTAGTCCGCCGTTCGCCCTACAGGCTTACGAGGCTCGCTATTTAAAATTACCGTAAAAGGTTTAAACTACTAGGTGGGCAGGTCCTTAAGCACGTAACTTAGGTACTAAAGTGGAGTTACCCTCAAGTAAGCAGGGGGGGATACCCTTAGTTTGTCTGATTTCTCCCCTATTATTCCTATTCCTAGCAAGATAGATGCCTGCAGTAAAGTAAGACAAGGTTCTCCACAGTTCGTCTGGTGGTCTGGTGTCCTATAGGTAGATACAGTAGGTGCCTATTCCACGTCTTCCCGGTGAGGGCTAAAAATGCAGTGAAATTGGGTGGGTCTCGGCATAGGTACTAGTGGCAAAAATATAGCAGGGCTGGATAACCAAGTGGCAGATCTGGATAACTAGGAAGGAAGAGAGTCTAGAACACTACCGTACTAAGACCCGCTAGGACCAGTAAACTATTAATCAACAGTTAAAGAATTTTTAATTGTATATTGATAGTTTATGTATTTAAACGTTTAAATTCTTTAGCGTTAATAAGTTTAAACGATTTAATTCATTTAAACGTTTAATTTTTTCAAACGTTTGAAATTTTTCAACCGTTTGCGTTGATCAAGCGTTGAACAAGCGTTTAAGACCACGAACAAGCTGTTGGAATGCCCTATAGCCCCTATACCAAGCCCCTACAGCCATACAGCCATACAGCCCATACAGCCCATACAGCCCATACAGCCCATGGGCAACCAACCAATAGAGGCATATGCAGGCAAAATAAGAAGAATAGCTCCTGCATGATAGTAACGCCATATTATTTGACGATATCATAACTGCTTAGCTAGATTGACTATTTATATTACTTTAGCCAAATAATGTTCAGATACTGATACCATGTTCTAAGGAAGGTCAGTATCTAATGATCGTGCTCTCCGTGTTAGCAGCGTGATGTAAAATAAGGCTCTCACTGTAGATACATACCAATACATGAAAGTAGCTAAATTAAGTACCGCCGTCTCTTGTATGCATTAGCACGGCACCTCTAATGAGAATGACAGAACATCCCACATAGCCGTCCAAGTGGTACTTGAAAAAAGCGATTGCGTACATGTAGTCAAAGAATGCGCGTCCTAGATAACGATATACACGAACCCTACCGTCCGTCCCGAACAACTCCAAGTACCTACGAGGTAACCAAAAGGGGTAGGAAGAAGCACATAAACACAATATATTCACAATTAAAAAAGAACGACGCTAAGATGCTACTGGTACTGCCTGTCTGGTCATACATGTATACTACAGACGACCTCTACGGAAGAAACGCGAGGACTATGCCAACGAGTCAAAATCAGAGCAACCCTGAACACTACCATCGGTTTAGGCGCCCCAGACCAGAAAGGCTCACAAAGCAGTCAGCCAGTCAAGAAGAGGATTTTCGTAACCAGAGCCAGCCAGAGCTCCGTAGGACAATGCCACGACGCCCTCGTTATCGAACAAGTATGCCTCCCAGACCGCACGAAAGTAGATAGACATATTGGCCAGTGAGTGAGTGTACAAGAGCAAGCATTGCGCAAAACAGGTAACACGAGGCGGGGGGGGGGGGGGGGGGGGGGGGGGGGGGGGGGGGGGGGGGGGGCGGGGGGGGGGGGGCGC
>MU383130.1:0-163954 GCA_022495125.1 Xylaria acuta | reverse complement strand
CATTTTGTGTTTTTAAAAATCCAAGAATTGCCCAAAAAATGTAACACCAACCCCCCCCCCCCCCCCCCCCCCCAAAAAAAAAAAAAAGACCAGATGAGTCTTGATTATAATGGGTGTATAGACCATAACTCCTAATAACAAGCCCTTACTTACCTAACTACTTAGTTAGGTAGTAGGCTTTGGACATTAAACACGGCTTGGGGTTACGAATAGGTACTATATATGCGGGAATATCACATTACGACGAATTCATGTACATACTTACCTAGGTAATTTAAGGGTGTGTTCACGAAGGTGGATGAGGCGGAATTTAGGACACGTCGTTTCTCACTTACTGTATACAGTCCAGGTAGTGCAAGTCGACTAAAACTCGTAGATAGTAATATGGCCGGATACGAACAAATTTAAAACCACACATCTACTAACACAACAAACGGAAAGAAGTCGGGATGAGCTTCAACACACGCTGGGGTACCTCGTGAGCAATGTTGTTCGTAGCTCTACCTGGTATCATCACTCTTCGTTTCGTGCATCGTGAGCAGTCGTGTCTTGACATACATACATCACTGTCCAACATTAAAAAAAATGTATCCGAACGCCTCCATTTCTAAGCATCCTGCTAGCCTATTCATGATCCAACCAATCGTGACCATGACGCTAACTGGGAACTGACTCGAAAGGCTGAAATCTAAGGAAATGCATCCAGCGAACCCAGACCAAACCCTTGATTTGGTCTCGATTATTTTGCCCCATACTCCACGCTACCCTAAAACAAGAGAACATGAATCATAAACTGACGTACAAAGATACAAGGGGGGTTTCAGAAGAACTAGAGCCACCACTCTAGGGGATTCGCTACGGTTTGGGTAGCATGAGCTAAGGCGAATTTCGTGTTGGCGAATATGCATGACTTGACAGATGGTCGATTACGTGCAAGCGGTGGTGGGGGAATACCATACTCGTCTAAGCGACCTCTATCGGTACGGAGCACCTATAACTCAGTCATCATCGAGCTCGATGATAGTTCGTGGTACGGAAGGCTTGGAGGCGGCTTTGGACGTGGCCCGCGTGCCATTGTCATCGCTATCTAGATCGCTATCGTCGTCCTCGGGCGAATAATTGGCCTTCCAAGAACCATTGGCAAGTACTGTGATGGATTTGGTCCGTAGTTGATTATTTTGCTCCAGACTCGCGCGGACCTTTACGAGAAAATCATCGATACGAAGGCTATAAGGACGCGCGTCGCCATCGCAGAGGGGACACCTCCACCTGTCCACAAAGGATGGCTCCTTTGGGCACTTGCAGTTTGGACCGCCACAGACACAGGGTGCCTTTTTCCCTAAACGGGTGTTCAGCCAATTCTCAAGGTCAAAACACTCTAGATGTGTGCATGCTTTACCCCGAACGGGAACCGTAAATATCGTAGATGTGAAAGGATCAGCAAGGTCAATGGATATCCCGTCGTTAGGTATCTCGAGATCATTATCATCCCCAGCCTGATTTGCCAGACTACCAGCCAATCGCCTTTGAATCAGTTCATGAGTCTCATTCGCTGGCCTGGTCCCTGAAATATTTACCATCCGAAGTATAGAACTATGGCTTAGAACTTCCACTATTTCAACAGCGACGAATGGGGTGTGCTGCTTCCGTTGTGTGCTTTGCGCTAGGACAGAGATGGAGAGAGTGTTCGTCCCCGAACGTACGAATGAAGATACGTCGATCGGGAGGTCCTTCGAATAGTGCTGCTTACGCTTGACTTCGACGACCCGGTCGTTCAAATTCATGAATATATGATCTGGCCATGTTGTTTCGGAAGTCACCCATATGTGGTCGGGGATAGGATCAGTGGTCATATGTCGATTGCAGCATCTTAGGCGTATTCGCAAAGATCCATCACTAAACTGATTTATGGGAAGGACCTCACCCGCCATTCTTTCATTCAAACTAAGTTTTCCGAGAATCGTATTTGCAATGTCAAATGTGAACTCGTACAAGCATGCCTGTGAGGCGATCGGGGTTGGCTCGAGAGCAAAACCTTTGATGGCCTGATAATGCCTTTCGGAAGAATTGGCCGTTGGGGGTCCTCGGTGAGTACGCTTTGGGCTCCTTAGATGAGCCTGGTGAAGAGCATTATCAACAGACCTCTTCTCGTAAGGAGTATGGGGATAATCCTGCAGATTAATCCTTGAACCAGGCAGTGGAATCAACCGGTCGATTGTCTGGGCCGGTTGTCGCTGCGACCCGACAGATGGACGAGGGCGTACGTTGCTTGATTGAACCGCATTCACTGTCCGAGGCGAGAGCATGGGGTCCACTACACCTAACGAAAGCGCCAAAGTTGGTGACCCAGAAGAAGGGACGAGGTTACGATTAGGTGCGGCGGGGACAGATTGAGTGCTGGTACTCTGAAAGCGGGGCGAAGGCTCTCCCGCAAGGGGGACTTGCCCTGGTAGTGGACGTGTCGTTTGTACAGGTGAGGGTCGCGGACTGGGTGCCGCTCCAGGCTGGGATCGCTTCCTGTGAAGCTGCTGAACTTGTGGTAGCTGTTGTTGGTATTGCTGTGACTGCTGTTGATATTGTCGTGGCTGCGGTTGATATTGCTGTGGCTGCGGTGGATATTGTTGTAGCTGTTGTTGATATTGCTGTTGCCGGGCTTGTTGCCACTCAAGGTACTGCTGTTGTTGAATACGATGTTGCTGGGCGAGATATTGCTGCTGCTGCTGTTGTTGTCGGAGCTGCATCTCATATTGACGTTGGATAGCTTGTTGTGCATAGACACTGGGAGTTCCGTACTGTCCTTGCTGAGGAATATTGGGGGATTGGAATGGGGACTGGTATGGAGACGTGGACATCCCAGATGATGGACTATTTGGTAGAACGTGAGGTGCCACAGCTGCAAACTGAGGAGTGAAGGATGCAGTTGTATTTGAAATTAACGCATGGTGAACGGAATTTATCGGAGAGTAGGTGGGCGAGGGCGAATGAATGTTTTGGTTATTAGGAACTACCCGACCCGTATTTATCGGGGGTGGTGCTGGCCTCAGACCTTGTGTCATTTCGGCCTGCAAATGATCACCGACTAGAGCAGGGGAAGGGGCACCTGAAGACCGGGCTGCTGAGGATGTAGGAAGGATAGACGGGCTATGACTCGAGGGCATGTGGGAAGTAGATTTAGACTGAGCGACGAGTAACTGATATCGTTGAACTAAGCCATTATTATATTCGTCATACGCCTCTCCTTCTAGGTAGAGTGAATAGGTCCCGTCGTCGGGGTTACGGTGTTTCTCCTGGTCAGCCGAGAATAATTCATCCAATTGTATGCCAATAGGGTGGTCCTGTACCCCCAACGTCCTTCTCGACGCTCGGAACATGATGGACTGTAGGATTGGGGAGTATAGACGGAAAGTATTGATCAGCTCATTCATTAGCAACGGGTAGCCTAGCGACGAGTGTTCGTGGGTGACAAGTGACCATCTTTTCGACACATAAATCAGAAAATCAAGTACCTGATTTATTGACTGGGCGTAGAACTGAGAGAAGTGTGAGGTGGGCAGAAGGACAGGGAAGTTGGCAAACCATCGTAGAAGCCCCGGGCCCAGCTTCGAGTTGGCCTTGAGAACTGTCCCCATGATTCCAAAAGCATTATCCACCAGAGAAGTATCGTGTACTCCCTCATGGCATAACCCGTGAACTGAGGCCTGATTCGCCGTCCACGAGCAGAACAATTGATGTAAGGCAACGAAGAAGAGGTCCCCTTCGCTGCAGGCTTTGCTCAGGAGTATAAAGCGTGGTCGTTCCACAGTCTCTTCCAAGCCTGGTTCCC
Organism: Xylaria acuta; assembly: GCA_022495125.1. Taxonomy (NCBI): domain Eukaryota; kingdom Fungi; phylum Ascomycota; class Sordariomycetes; order Xylariales; family Xylariaceae; genus Xylaria; species Xylaria acuta. The sequence goes on along the minus strand of MU383130.1, from coordinate 160,131 downwards.
CGCCCACCTCTCGCAGAAATGAATCCAACCTAGCTTGAACCCCGAGAGAATCGAGAAAAGCAAGAGAATTGTTCCTGGAAGACCGAGCAGACTCGTTAGTCATTGTCCCCGGGTAGCCAAAATATTTCCATGTAATGGGGAGGGATACGTACTCAATTCGCCGTCTCTTGGGCGCTATAGACCGGGATACGTCCCACGCAGCGGTAGCAGCATTGCCAGAACCCGAAGGAGTCGGCGTAGTTGTACTAAAAGCCATTTCTACGGCGGACGATACGGCCACAGGTGGCGGGGCTTGCGTCGTACCCAGAGGCGAGGTGTTCTGACCGCTATCGACTGGTGGGGCAGGCTCTCGGCTCCGAAGCGAAGATAGAGGGTCGGAATTCACATGATTGTCAAGTGCAAAGTGAGCTTGGGTGGTGGGAGGGTCTTGGTGAGAGCTGACAGAGCATAGGTTCCTAGCGTCGGGGCTGTCGCGAGGAAGGGATGAGGATGGACTGGTCTCGTCGCTTGGGGCTGGTGAAGGTAGAATGGGATCAGCCAAGGTCCTACAGCAAGAATACCGTTAGTTGGGACGACAAACGCTCCGGGCCGGAGATTGGCTTACGAGAGACGTGGCGGGCCTGGCGCCGCGACTGTCTGAGGTGGCTGCAAGGGTGCAGACAGCGAAGGTGCCGGCGGCGGCTGCAGTGACTGGTGAGGAGACTGACCCGATGATTGAGACGGCGGGCGAGGACTAGGCTGAGATGGGCACCGCGATTGGTGCGGGAGGTGAGACTGAGGTCGCGGTCGAGGTTGGGACTGAGGTTGAAACTGAGGCTGAGGCTGAGGCTGGGTCACGGAGGACGCCATCTCGGTAGGCGAGGGTGCGGGAATAGGAGCTCGAGCGGGCGTGTGCGCGGGTGGCGGTCGCGCTGGACGGGGTGTGGGCTGGACGGGCGTCGCGTTGGTCAGCCATGAGGGTTGTCGGCGTCCAACCCACGCATTCAAGGTCGAGTTGCTGGCGGCAACCTGGCGGCAGTCGAGCGTGACAGAAGACAGAGGCGGATTCTGTCCCCGTCCTCTGCCTCCCCCAGCGCTGGCCGCAGCGCCTCCCGCGGGCGCCATGGAGGTTGTTCGGTGCGGCTTTCGCGTGGGACCCTGTCCACAGTCTCGTCAGCGGAGACGCCAGCAAGGGTGTGGACGAGGAGCGCGCGGTGGCCGCCCGGATTGAGCTAGCAGGTGCCGGTATGGACCGTATGGGTACGTGAGCGCGCGTTTGGCAGAGGACTCCATTAAATACGGACCCCCACAACGTAACCGTGACCCCCTCGTGCAAGCCGAGTAAGCAGTGGGCATGGGCGTGAGCGTGGGCGTGGGCGTGGGCGTGGGCATGGGCTGGGGGAGGACGGGATTCAATGGCGTCGGCGTCGGCATCGGCATCGAGACGGAGTGGCTTAGCTTAATCAAGTTTGTTTCCATTGAGAATCAGGTATGGGCAGAGACATGGGAAGTCTTCAGGCCCTGATGTATACGGTATACGGCATAACTATCATGATGGGAACCACCTACCTACATACATATATGTATGGGTATTAGTACGGGAGCACCTACCCAGCCTTTACGTGTATGTGTATAGTAGATACGTGGTTCCGGGTAGTCACATCCATTGTACAGTAGTGCAGTAGGTACCTACCTGCTGAAGATAAAGTTTGGGTAGCTTCCTTGTTTGGGGTTTGAGACTACATCGTTGGTAGTATACTCTAAAAACTGGCGGGACCCGTCGGTGCAACAATGATCACATTGAATGCAATGCATCAAGTGTATCAGGGTATTGGGATGACCAAAGACTGCCGGAGCTGGGTAGGTATAGGAGCAGTTGAAAAGAGAATGTACGGAAAACAGTTATAGACACATAACAAGATAACCACCTGTTTACAGGCATCTACTGGTTTGGCTGCATATAAGTTCCTTGGTGATATGTATATCCTGAACACATATAGCTTTTGTTGGTGGAGTGTTTTTTTTTCGGTGGCATCAACCTGATTGTTTGCTTGTTGTATCTCCTAGCGAATCAGGGTGTGCCACAGAACAGAGGAACATGTATCGAGAGTTTCACATACGTTTACATAGAGGTCACTTGGGCGCTGATTATCTCCATCTTCCCTGCTTCGAAAGAGGGCTCTTTGAAAGATCCCCTGACTTGAAAGTCGCCAAATGTACCTATACAATAGTGTAGCAGCAAAGCAAAGCATGTGGGAAGCAACAACCAAACCACAATTCGCATACCAAGAATCCAAATGTCACCAACAACAGGAAAAATGGATCAAGGAATGCTCACCATGTAGATATTAAACGGTTGAGGAAACAGCATATTGTTCCATACAATAGATATTTCACATATTATGCCTACTATGTACGGGGGGATACGTATATATGGGCAAATCCTATGATCAATGTAGAGAAAGAAGATGTACCGTATAATTGAAGATGGGGATACTTTTGTTGCCACTTTTTGCAGCGATTAGTAGTGCTAATGATGTTGTAGGTTGAATGGAAAATGAGAGCCCAGTCTCTCCGCAGGACCCTTGATATACCTAGCTAATATACAGTCATTCATACCTTCCTACAAAGATATTGTTAACATTGGCGGATCGACTTGATGCTATAATACCTTATGGTACATAGTGTTTGGTTCTAGACGTTCGAATTCGAATAAGCCTGAAGATGCTGTACCGTAGTACATACATGTACGAAAGGTACTACACAGGTTCCGGGGTAGATATCTTGTACCTGTAGGTACCTAAGGTACCTACAGATACTTAAACACCTATACCCAGATGAAGCCTTTGGAGCTAACCTTAGGGCCTCGCTACCTCTAAGTAAACTTGCAATCCTACATCAGTAGAGGTACCTGTTTATAGTACTTCTAAAAGATTCATGTACTTACACACACTGGTACAACTGGTCTACTGGGTAACAGGGGCTAGAAGAAAAAGATGCTGATGCTTAGGTACATGTAGTCCGAGCACTTCATGCATTCAAGTTCTCATCTACGTGCTACCTGTATGATTTGTCGAGTCGTAAACATCATCTCCTTAGCAATTCCTATCAATATTCATCCCGCCCTCACACGCATCGTCGACAACCACCCATTCGTGGCTCGTTTAGTCGCTCAGGCTAGCTATTTCGTATGCTGCTGCTGCTGCTGCTGCTGCTGAGACTTCTCGGGGTGAATAGAGTTTTGGTTACACCCGAAAGGGGGGGCCGACAAGAGGGACAGGGAAATTAATAGACCCTTGACACGACCCGACACGACCTGACCTGGCCCCGGTGATCGAGTGAATGTCTAATGCTAGCGCTGCCGGCTTTGTTCTTTGGCATCCCGTTCCCAGATAAGGACTGTGTTGTCGGTTCCTGCCTGATCTCGCCAACACAGCCGAGGAGGTCGCACGGCGACAACGACGGCGACGGTCGAGGTGACGAGGCGATGGTGACAGGCGAGCACCACATTGCCACCCGCAGAGCGCCCACCGGCCCAACCTGCGACCCCAGGCACCCAGATCTACTGCAGGCATGCCACTCAGCACTCCCACCTGCCCACGATAATTCAATCGACCCGCCGGCCGAGCAGCCTTTCGACAGCTCATTGCCGTTCCTTTTCTCCTTGTCGCTATAAACTAGTGCACAGTTGCGGCATTGTTTGTGTATATCGTCGAATCTGTCGTCTCACCAGGTACTTACTTGTGCGTTTCGCCACTCTTGATTAATACCCATCTGCATCTGCATTACGTCCCCCATCCAATATCGCTGTACCAGGAGACCCTTTTGCCGTACTGGCCCACTCCTGTTGAGACCATCCCCTTAGCCCACCCCGTCCGAGGCGGCTATCTCCCACTCCCTCCGCCGGCGCCTATCCAAATCAACTTCAAGCCGCCCCAGGCTTTTACGGCCCTCTGTCCTCCTCTGTCTATCGCCGCGCGCAATTAGTCCTGACCTGACCTCGGTGTCGCCCGAACCCCACAATGGCATCGAGGCAGCCTGCCGACGGCGCGCGCCCTGAAGTGGGCGATATCTTGGTCGTCATCCGTGAGTCTTAATCTTGCTGTCTTCCCGCCTATTCTGCCTCTACCCTCGTGGGCGCTAATAGACGTCGCTATTGCCGCAGATGACTTCCAGGCCAGGAGCTCCGACGAACTGAGCTTAGCCAAGGGCGATCGGGTCGAATTGATCGAGCGAGACGATGAGTTTGGCGACGGTTGGTTTCTGGGTCGCCACATGGTGAACGGGAACAACGGCCTGTTCCCCGAGGGTGCGTCGTTCCCCCGCTTATTCACTATCCTACGTCGACTGAACCTTACCCGACAGTGTATACGAGAGCAGCACCCAAGGGCGTCACGGCGCCTGCCGTCTCTGCGAAGCCCGCTTCAAGCCCTTCTCACGCCCATCCCTCCAATGGTACCCCTGTGGAATCACCCCAACCAGCAAACTCCGCGCCCCCGCCGGCGGCGCAACCGACACCGAATTCTAAAATCACCTCCCCCCCGGTCGGCGAGCATGGCCCAGTTACTCTCCCCTTAAGCGCCGCAAAACAAGAGAATCGGTCCGTTTCCGCTCCAACAGTGCAGTTGTCCGACAAGACCCCCAGCTACGGTGTTGGGCACGTCGCCGCGGCGCACCTTAATCCATCGTCGAGTCAGGACAGTCAGGTCCTCCACGACACCTTGACTGTCATCGACGAACATATAACTGATCTTCACTCGCCTGTGCAAAATGGACATGCACACCACACAACGGACTCCGGTAGCGAATACAGTTCTCAGAACCGGCTCTCATACATTCAGGGCGAGGAAACAGACGAGGAAGAGGACGCTCCGCATAGCCGTGTAGAGGTTGAAGCTTGGAGTGCGGATGACGTAGCTGAGTATCTGTTCACCGTGGGGGTAGAAAAGAAACACTGCGAAGTCTTTCGGGACCAGGAGATTGCAGGCGAAGTACTTCTAGGTATGGACCAATCATCGCTTTTTCTAAAAGCTTTTGACCTGGGCTCCGTGGGGAGGCGCTTGAAGACCTGGCAGAAAATTCAGGCTCTACAGGATGAGGTGAACGGGCACGGTCTTGCCACGCGACGACAGACATATGGTAGCGATGCGGGATCCGAAGACTCCAGGGCAACTGGTAGGAGGAGGAGTCGGACCAGCACCCTTACAGGTGCCCAGAGACTTTCGCCTATAGAGGATCGGCCGACATCAGTTCATGCTAAACGTCTCTCCCAGACTCCCAGGATAGAAGCCATGACACCGGGTGGTCCCATCTCTCCAAAGCGCCTCCTAGACAGTCCTACGAGGCAGTCTCATCAGAAGAGGCCATCGGCAGCTTCTATACGGGATCTTCATCATTCACGACGACATTCCTCTACTGACTTCCGACTTACTGTTAATCCCCCCGCGAGCACCACCGGAACTCCGAAGCTTTCCAGCGCCGGGACCTTTCCGCTGGTTGAAGCATCTCACAAAAAACAGCCGTCTTTTGATCGGAATTGGACAATGGGTGCCGCGCCAACCCAACAGCCGCCTCGGCCACTATCCTCAACGAGCTTTCAAGAGATTGCCAATGCATCCAATCCCGATGTCTCCCAAGATTCTCCGGCCGACCTCGAACGTGGCTATTTCTCTGGTACAGAACTAGATGGCCGTCGCCGTAACGTGCTTAAGAAGCGCGACAGTATCACTTCCCACGCCCAGCAATCGAGTTATGCAGAGCAACAACGGGTCAGAAGTGCAACGGCCCTATCGAGACGTTCCCGCTTCGGAAGTGCTGATTTCAATCGAGACACGACCCCTCCATCAGCTGCGCAACTGTACTACGGCACAAGCGGCGACCACCGTCGAACTACTTCTACTACAACCACAGATTCGTATCGGCCACCACCGCCAGCGAAAGATGGCCCATCACCCACAGTCACGAAGCTCGATGACAACGCGCGCGCCTCTCCTACAACACTAGGTACCCGTCAAGGCGCTCACGGTGACTGGCTATCGAGTACTAGCGGGAAGATTGCTGGGTTTGGTGGATTGCGAGCCATATCCGATGCTGTTACCGGCAATGATCGTTCAAAAATCGCCTTACCATCGGATGCCTCCATCAAAGGTTCGCCTTTACAGTCTCCTACTAGGACCGGCTCCAGTACTCCTTCAGCTGGCCCCAGCTTTGATCTAGACTCACCAGACGCTGGAAGGAGCCCATATTCTACTACAACAGCTGGTAGCCGAAAGAGCGGAAAGAAGACAAAGAAGGAAACAAGTGCGTATCTACGTGGCCTGCAGAAAATCGGTCCCAGAGAGGCAATCAAGGATGCAGACTACAGCGGATGGATGAAAAAGAAGAACTCGCATCTTATGACCACTTGGAAACCACGCCTCTTCGTTCTAAGGGGAAGGAGACTTTCATATTACTATTCGGAAGACGATACCGAGGAAAAGGGACTGATTGACATTTCCTTCCATCGAGTGCTACCGGCCGACAATGAACGTTTGACTGGTCTGCACGCTACCCTGACAGGTGCTAGCAACACTCCGATGACGCCTGCAGACAGCAATCTTCACACTCTTGCCGAGAGCGATGCCGCCGCAGGGGCAGCTATAGAGAAAGGTGCCGATGCAATGTTCATATTCAAGCTTATGCCGCCTCGAGCAGGCCTCTCCAAAGCCGTTAACTTCACTAAACCAACAGTACACTACTTTGCGGTGCCCAATCTCCAGCAGGGACGGGCTTGGATGGCGGCGTTGGTGAAGGCGACCATCGATCGCGACGAGAGCCAGCCCATGACCTCTACATACCAACAGAAGACTATCTCTCTCGCTAAGGCAAGGCAGATGCGTCACCGGCCGCCGGCACTGATGAATCTCGACGAGAAGGTAGAGGAAGGTGTGCAAGACGATATTGAAAAGAAAGGTGGCTTAGGCATCTCCTTTGGCGAAGTCGATAGTGCGGTATCTGGTTTAGAGAAGTCGGGCGGCGAAAGGGCGGCAGGGAGTGCCACATTGCTCAAGTCAACCTTTAACACGGAGACAGGCGATTTGAGCTTTACATCATCACCTCAGAGCGCCTAATTTGTGATTTTATACCTGGGGTTACGTGGATATACCATCACTTTCATCAGCTTTTCATATATGGCTCTTTTATGCAAGCAACGCCCCACTAACTACGGGAGACATGCCACTTGGGCCTCTGGCGAGCTGGCTTGCGTGACGAGGAAGCAGCGGCAGGGATCTGTGCTCTGGTTATCCAAGTACGGGGAAAGCATCTTGACAGTTCCTCGTCACGGGCGCGCTCCTTGATGATGTAGACGTGGGAAATTTGAAGACCTGGAAGAGCGGTGATTTAATCAAAAGCGGCGAACAGCATGTTGCCGGTTATAAATGAGTGAATGAGAAAATTCGTTGCGTATGAGTTTCCTTTCACCCCACAACCTTTTTAGCTACGTCTGTGCTTGTGAGTGGACGTGGGAGACAGGTCCCGTTCGAGGGACAGGAAGAAATTACATACTTAAGCTACCTACCTATTATCTAACTAGAAGACCATAAGTCCTAATACATTTGTAAGAATAAGGCGTTGAGCTGCCACTTCGGGCCTCGGAGTTGGCCACTCAGGGAGGCGTCTTAAAATGTAAATTGTAATACCTACCTACTTGTAGTACGAGGTTCCACTCCGGTTAGCTTTCTACGTACAGTACAACACCGCACTCTATCACCTAGCACAAGCCGTAAAACAATGTGTCTGGCTTATTTGCGCCGTGAGTTTGAGCTGCCGGCTCGACGTGGATATAAATGAGAAGTAAATACCTTTTCGAGGATTATCTATACTTGATATTATTACATACCGTAGAGTTTTCAACAGGTCATCTTATCAAAGAAAATGGTTATGAGCGTCGCATTAGGTGTTGTGATGAGCGAGGCAGAGAGGAACAATACCTACGATAAGCCACACCAGCACACCAGCCACTCTCAACTACCGCCACAAAGCCAATTGTGAGATTGGCGTCAAGGAAGTTTGTGATGTTATGTTTCTAGCTTGTAACAAAAAAGCTTCAAGCAATATTGTGTACGACCTCGAAGACCCCTATTAAACCATTGACATTACGCCGGACTCATGATCTATGGCTATCCCATGCCGGATGTAATACGAAGGACAGTAATGTTATCGCGCTGGTATGCTAGCGAACGAAAACACCCCCGGACCCACCTCTTCCACATATGCATACCTGGATCCGAGCCTCATTCTGACGTGGTGGATAGATTACTTAATTCTTCGATATCGTCAGTCCCATCTCTTGCCATGCTAGTCTATACATGAGATTCATACCTCTTTGTATGTGCCACTGTGCCGAAGAGAGTGGGCTCGCTTCAAACTAGCAACGAAGGACTCATACGCGCGCAAGCGGACATGCAAGCGATGAGCCACGTCTTCAGCTCATTAGAAACGACAGCAAAGTCCGTGGCGCTTTTCTTCTCGTCCCGGTCATCACGCTGCATATCAAGTTCCGTCCTCCGCCATGGCCGTCATTATGCCTCAAAATATCGGCAGCTATACGTAGCAACACCACTCTGTCGACGGTATTCACCCGCCCCCAAGAAGAAGATATCAGACCCGCTACATATCCTATTCTGCGGATCCGACGAATTCAGCTGTGCCTCGCTGCAAGCGCTTCACGATGAACACGTCCAGAACCCTGATCTTATCCGGTCTATCGATGTCGTCGTACGTCCGGGCAAGCGGACGGGTCGTGGGTATAAGGTTGTCCGAGATCGTGAGTTGGCTTTTCTTCTTATTCTTCTTCCTTTCGTTTTCACACTTGCCATTCATTACTTGACTCGCTACCTAGCAGTTACCTATAAAATCAATCATCTGCTTACTCATCCATACGTTTCTTTCATTCATTCATTCGATGTATATATCGAGGCCATTACTAACACCTCGTACCCTCCACAGCCCCAATCCGAAGCTTAGCAGAAAGCCTCGGGCTCCAGATCCACGAGAGAGACACATTCACGGGCTGGAACGTAAGTCACCACACCAAGAAAGGGATCATATACCAGTTATTCACTCATTCATCCCTTTATATTCCATTCACCCGTCACCCTTTCCATCATCCCATCCAACCGCCGTCCAACCTAACTAACCAACAACCCCCCCCCCCCTCCCAGATGCCTACAAAGACAAACCTAATAGTAGCCGTATCCTTCGGGCTCTTCATACCGCCCCGGCTGCTGCGCGGGGCCAAATACGGGGGGTTGAACCTGCACCCCTCTCTCCTGCCAGACCTGCGTGGTCCGGCACCGCTACAGCACACGCTCCTCTCCGGACGTAGCCTGACCGGCGTATCCCTCCAGACGCTCGACCACACGACCTTCGACCACGGGGTCGTCCTCTCGCAGACGTCCTCCGACCCGCGCCACGAATCCGCGCTCCGCATCCCGCCATCGTGCAAGACGGTGCCGGACCTGCGGGCCCTCGTGACCCCCGTGGCGGCGACGATGCTGCTCGACGGCCTCCGGGCGGGTCTCCACGTCCCGCCGCTGGAAGACCGCGGCTGGAAGCCTGACGCGGACGAAGAAGAAGAAGTCGCGGCGGCGCTGGTTCACGCGCCGAAGATCACCAAGACAGATCGCCGCCTCAGTCTCTCTCTCCTGCGGATCTGCGACGGGGAGACCTCCTCCTCCTCCTTCTCCTCCTCCCCGGAAAAGACATCCGGGGGGACGACGACGCTCGCGCGTCGACACGCCGCCATAGGACCGCTGTGGTTCGAGTCCCGCGATAGACAGGGCAGGAAGAAGCGCGTGATAGTCGAGGCGCTCGAGGAACTGCCGCCGGCCGATGTCTCGTGCATGGGAGGACCTCCTAGGATGCTGCTGCTCGCAGAAACCCCTTCCGCGCTATTATCATCATCATCCTCATCATCCTCCTCATCATCTACTGGGACGACCCACAAACAATACCTAATCCCCTTCGAAGAAGAAGAGGAACAAGAAGAAGAAGAGGACGAGGAGGACGAGGCACGACCCTCACAAGACGACGGCCTCAACACTCCTCGACAATCCCAGAAGTATCTCGTATTCTGGAATGATTCATCTCCGACCAAGAAGAAACAGCAAGACGAGCTTTGTCTGGGGAATTACCGCGTCCTCAGCCTCAAGGTCGAAGGCGACAGGGCGAAACCCGCGCGGCTGGCGCTGCAGAACTTCTTCATCCTTGATCGTTGAGACGCCCTTGTGTCGGTGAGGCGGGTCGTCTTGATGAGGTGGAAACTTATAATAACGAAACTCTAGGAGTATGTATAATAAAGAGGCAAAGGGGGGTATAATTATGTAATATTGGGCATTGTATTTATATTTGGTATATATTATGATAGGTAGTATCCATGCGGATCAGTTACAACCTATTAGGGCGGGGCTCCGGCCACTACATGCCAACAGGTAAGTAAATCACGGAGATGGCGTAATTCAGTCGATCACAGTTCTCAACATCACATGCACAACTTATCACTATCAAGTCCTTATATCAAAATAAAAAACCACCAGTAAGAGCAGTTGTATAAGTAGGTAGTACAAGTCAATTAGACCTTCCGGGTCACATCCGAGACCGGAGTCTGCGACTAGTCGCTATCATACATCGGCACTCAATGCCCACAGCAAACACCACGATGCCATAAGTGAGACATTGGTGGTCCGAACGTCGCATCGTGCATCTGTCAACTTCGTTTAAACGTGAACTCATCATCCCTTTCCTTTCTTCCATCCTCATCATCGTCATGATCATGATCATGACATACTCCCTAACAACAAACCAAAGACATTAATAACATTGTAGTTTTCGAGTTTTACTACTTTGTTTGTGGGTTTTCTTTTAATACAGTGACGGGTACACGCAAGCGGAAGCTGGCCGATGCTGCAAGCGGCGTTGGTGCTACCGCTGCCTCGATTCAAGAAGAGACAGCCATAGCCAAGGATGTTTTTTTGTTATGTTGTTACATGCTCTTGCGGTGCTTGTCGTCCACAGAGCTAGACTCGCTCGAGGAAGTATCCGTTTTGGTCAGGACGTTGTCGTCCTCGGCAACGGGGCCGTGGACACTCTCCTCGAAGACGGGCTCAGGTTCGTTGAACTCGAACTTGGTCTTGAAGTCGTGCAGGTGGTTGCAGTAGCCACTGCTGTTGGAACGACGACGCGCGTTACTGAAGTTGAATTGCTCGTCGACTACCTCCTCGCCGACATTACCCCTGTGCGTGATGGTCAGTGACGAGACTCTAGTATAAGAGAAGGTGTGTGAGACGGGTGATATTGCTTACCAATTGCCTTTGCCAGCACCGTTCTTCTTTGTCTTCTTGGGGTCGACGCCCTCGAAGCCGTTCTTGGCGAAGAATTTGGGGAGGCTGTCATGCGGAAGGACGGTACCCTCGGCAAGACCAGCGTGGTCCTTGTCGTTGAACTTGTGAGATCGAGTCACTGCAAATGTGCAATACCATGTTAGCAGCTCGTCTACTATAGCGGTGATGATGTCTTAGAGGTGATCAAAAGGCGAGTCGATGACAAAGGATAGCCGAGGTATATGTCTTAGTATGACGATCAAGCGGTTTCCACGTACTTTTGATGAGAGTAGTCGTAGTTGTGAGAAGACGGGATGATTATGATGGCTTACAACAACGACCAACGAGGGCTGGATGGTTGCTGGCAATCAGAGAGGGTAGGATAGATGGAAGTTTGGTCACAACAGATGGATGAGGAGAAGGACGAGCTGTTGGATGATGGAGGACAAAGATGGAATAGGAGGGGAAGATGGGAGTCAAGAGCTAGATGTACTAGGAGAGGGCTTAGAGAGATCCAAGCACAAGTATGGTAGGTGTGAATGTAGGTAAGACAGGCGATGTCGACGGCAATTGGACGAGTGCCGTGTGGAGAAGAAGTGCTGATCCAATTGAAAGCGGCACGGACGTTTGTGGTGGTTGTAGAAGGCCGCAACAATTGGTGGGAGGTTGTTGCTGATCTTGGATTGCGCTCGGGGGGTGTATAAGTATAGGTGTGGTATATGATGCTGATGATGCAGGGTGCTTGGTATCAGTTCGTTTGTCTGGTTCTGAATGGTAGGATTCGGGAGAGAAGAAAGAGAGGTGGGAGGGTGCGAGATTCATATACTGGCCAGGCAGTACTGTGGCAGAGGTATTACATATAAGTGGTCTGTCTCCATTTGGCAGAGAGCTACCATAATACTCTACACGCCCTCCCTCGTAAGGTATGAATTACATGATGTCCAGTATGTCGTCACAGTGTGCCAGTTGCACGCAATCCACTGTGCGGATAGAGATGACGATGCTGGGCAGGCGCAGTTATTGCTCGAGGTACCGCTGCGGTATATTCTGTAAGTAACTATGGTGGTGATTACCACCCTGTAACAACTCCCCTTCCTAGTGTCGCACGATGCTTGCGGGTGAAGCAGTAGGAATGGCGAGATTGTCGCGTGACACTGGACCCCTCACTAGACCTGCAGTAGCAATTATTGCCCCATCGGAGGCTTTCCAGGCGATTCGAGATCCGCTCCAGGTAATACCTACCTGCCTGGCAACAGTGTCCAGAGGTACCTATTGTGTTAGTGACTGATTGATTACAGCAACGTGTCTCGTTTGCAGAGTACCCTCCAGCTGATATCATGTGCTCGTTGCTCGTTGTTCTTTTACCGTTACTTAGTAGAAGGTGATCGCCGTGTACATACTGTGACTGAACTGGAGCCCTGTTCGGTCGTCGTCCACTATTACATCATAGCTCTGTCTAAACCGTCTCTGTGACAATTAGGATGAATTGATTATCTGCGCTAGGTTCATGGTGCAATTTAGGTAAGTCTATGGTTTCTATTCCACCGCTGATCTCTACACAGCTTTCCCCTTTAGCCTTCTGCTGTACAGTACACAACCTACATAACTTGTCGCCCGTATTTGTATATACAGATTCGAGACTTACTGTACTGTACTTCGCCTCCCTCTGCGAAGAGTAAAGAGCAAAATAATGCAAGTCCAGCCATCGGTCACACCTGCCCATGCTACCTACTGCATACCACCTACAGTCTTGTATTAGTTACCGACTTACTGCTGTGCTCAGCGCCCATGCAAACGTTGGCGTTCGGCCCACTTCCCCAGTTTCTGTCTTTTCTGACACCGCAGAAACACCCACGGGCTAGGCCGAAGGGAGCAAGGGCTAATGCGGGGAATTCCCCTCTGACAACCCCAGAAAAAGGGGGTCTTTGGTACTTTGACCTTATATGTAGGTAACCAAAGGCTAGACTCCTATATCGGTGCTTTGCTCTGAGCAATACACCACGTGCCCGGCCCCGGCTTGTCATTGTGCAAGCTGAAATGATTCAGCATTTTTCAAGGCACCTGACTGATATCTGATATGTATGTAACATGTCGGATGTGATTGTCGTACGTCTCTCGGCTACGGTTCCGAATTTGCCAGAGTCACTTGCTGACTGGGTCTAAGATCTGCCTGGCAGGCAGGGGGAACCATACTCCTGCACAAAGGATTGGCAATTCGGGTGTTGTCCGACTGAAAGACATCCTGTTTTCGAGGGTTCAATATTTGCTGCATTGCGCTGTTTGCGGGAAAACATTAAGATTGAAGCACATCAATAACAACGGTGATCAACTTGCAAATACATCTTGGTATTTACAGTACCTACTTTCAAGTCCTCGTAGTACAATGTAGTCTTTCTCTCTTCTCATAGTACTAGAGTGTTTCTTGTCAGACTGGGAAACTCCGGCCGGGCCTGTCGAGTGCATTCTGGACACTTACTAGGTCCCCACGAGACGTCCCTCACGTGCCTAGGTATGCCGAGATTGCCTTGACCGTTACCCGTAATTGGAAACCACCTGCCATGGTTAAGGTCTCGGGATCCCCTGCGACCGGATTCGACCTGCACCGGCTTTCACTTCCCGCCGCTGGTACCTGTCTCTCATAGGTAACCGGTTCCTGACCGGTCTAGGCCCAATTGGCGAGTCTTGTTGTTTCAAGTGACTATGATATGTCGCGAGGACAACTTGCAAGTTAATTGCAATACGATTCGTCAACTAATTGATACTACAGCTTGGTAAGATCAGTACAATTAGTGGTTGGCTACTAGGTAGCCAGGCTAAGTACCTAATTGTGGGTTTTTAGTTGCATTAATGTAGGGTGATCGCTCTATTTTATTTACATATATACTTCCCATACAGTTTATACATGCATTTATATTACATAGTATTGCCTCATTGCCGAAGCATACCAACGCTGCTTCACGTAGGATTCAGCAGAAAGGGAGCGGAGTGAACCTGGCCTGGTCAGCTGATAGGGTGTCACGGCTTGGCTCGTCGCTTTCCGATATTCCAGCCCCAGGATCGCAGCACCCTGACGACCTTGGGCGTCACGGCAGCTGTCAACGGAACTCGAAGGAAAATGAAGCTCTTGTGAATGGCGTAAGCGAGCGCCAGTTGGGTGCCGAGACCTAATATTATCATCAGCCATGCCGCTCTTATGAGCTGGTGGGAAGGGGGATAACCTACTGGCTTCGGTCTTGTTCCTCTGCTCGGCCTCCTCGACGCCCCAGCCGGCAATCTCGACCTGCTCGCCGCTACCAGATTGTCCCTGCTTGGCCTCCTTCAAGGCCGCCCGATATTCATTCCATCTGTTGCGTACAGAGTCCGGTATCACCTTTACAGCGCGCGATACCACCCACTCCTCGAGCTCGCCTTATTATGATCAAGTCAGCACTAAGCTCCTTGCTGAAAATTGATGGTTCTCACCTATCCTGTCCGTGCCGACAACACGAACCAGCAGGAAGCAGAATGGGAAGTCCAAGATGCTCAAGCTAAGATATACGCCTACGGCGGCCCAACCATATTCCCTAGATAGCTTCCTGAGCCTCGCCGATAGACCTTGTGGTGCTTGTGTATTCGCCTTGCTCGGATCGGGTTTCGAATCTCGTAGCCGCGAAGTCTTGTGGAACGATCGCTTGTTGGTCCGCAAGGGGGATCGGTAGGATTTATTGATCGGGTTTGAAATTCTCGGTCTGTAATTGATTTTTCGGGCAACCCTCGAGATTGGGAACTCGAGACTCGGCTGTGATATCGAAGCAAAGGCCCGTCGTAGGGGTTGTGCTTCTAAGCCGAGCGCATTCTGTAAGCCCACGGCATTTCCGGATGACTGCAGAAGAGGGCGAAGCGCGCGAAGGTAAGCCCGTATCATCGTGCTTTTCCCTTTTCCTCCAAAACAGTCGAGTCGTGGTTCGCGGTCGAATAGTCAGCGTACTCGGAAGAAGCTGGGGGTTTGTCGGTAGTTATGTCAGAAACTTTCGGGTGTCAGCGCATTTGTAGCCGTAGAATTATCGCGTGACCACCAAAAGTAGTAAAAAGGCTCGGATTCCAGCTAATCAAACAAGTTTGCGGATGCCCAATAAATGAATTGATAGACTCTGGCAATGTATCGTCAGTCGTGCGGACAGGCGTGATTGCAGCGAAATTGCGTAGAGTAGAATAAAAGTGGTGACGCGACAATGAGGTTGCTGATGAGGACGGTTGAGAATTCTGCGCCAAAATTTGGAAAGCTCGCCAGCTAGCATCAGCCTGCACGGTGATGCAACCGCCGGGCGGGACGGTGTTTGCAGGGGGCCGACGGGCTGCGGGCTCATTCGCAGCCGCCCAAGGGGCCTATGAGCTTTGCTAACGCCGAGTGCCCATTGCCCTTAAATCCGCACCCTCCTCCCAGGTAGCCGGTGTCACAATGTCATATCACAAGGCACATCGAAAAGATAAAGGAGTCATATATATAAGCATAGTTTGACTAGATTTTTACGTGACACTCAATTTAGTAATTACTCGAAGGAATGCTTGTTGTACTGAGTTGGATCTATGCTCATTTTTAAGTTGTAGAAAAGAAAGATGAATTAGCTTGTAGCATCCGATTCAGGCAGTGAACTAAAACTCCGAAAGACTCATGTTCTCGCTGTAGCCTCGAATTAACCCAGGGAAACCTGTGGACATTCCTATTCATATTACATTCCCGGTACTTAGTCTCACTTCGTATTATAGTTCAATGTATTTAGGATCTGTTTCTATGCACGAACTGGAGGTAAGTAGGCCTGGAGCTAGACAATCAGTTCTACTTACTCAACAAGCTTGAATTATGTGTAAAGATTCAGCCCATATTTCTTTTAAGATACTCCGTACTCGACCCCTCTCACCATCAACAGGGCTATTTTAACAATTCCTTGACCAACGATTTTCGGTCAGTATCTAATATCTCCCGGTCGAACTAATAGTTTTTCGTTAAAGGATGAAACTATTGTAGTGCCTAGCATACAGGTCTAGACCACGATCCAGCCATGCATGGCGCTCTGGGTGCTCACCCCTTGGCGTCTGGCCGCGGAAGAAGGACAAGTAGACAGAGAGCGCTATCTTATTTGGTATAGGTTCTGCAGTCCAAGGAATTCGCGAGGATACTAGTGATGGGACGAAGGACTTTGGGGGGCATTGCGTTAACACCATTCCGTATTGATACAGGGAATCAACGAATTGTGTTGCACCGTGATTGCGCCGGAGGGCTATCTTATGCCAGCAGGTCCCAGACGTGTCTCGACGATTCCCACGAGGGTTATCTAGTTGGCTCATTCGTGCATTATCAAGAGGACATAGAGTTTCGAGATCGGCATCGTCCAAGCTGTGATCGACCGGGAGACAGTGGCATGCGACGATGAGTCGGATCGGAGGCAACCGGAACTTCTCGGAGTAAATCGTCGCTCCTAAAGACCTATACACTGTGATTGCTCTACCATATTTTATTTGAACCACTGTACACAAAGAACGGTCAAGTCGATCGTGAAAAGCGAACTTGCGATATTTTGCAAAGTAATCATCTCTAAGCCAATTTTACCATTCCGTCCTCGTGTATTTCTTTAGATGATGAATAGCAACCCCCAACCCCTTATACCCTCGGTCCGAACAGTCCGAATTTCAGGCACACGCAGTACTTATCAGTCGCGACTCAGCCCACCATGGGTTGGATCGAATGGTGTTTTACCCCTCATTACTAACCTGATGCCCCTCCATGCGCTTCCGAGAGCTCCTAAACCTGTAGCTCCTGATGTATGTAGTTAAGCGTCAAGCACCGCAGATGTTACACTGCACTCGGTACCTAAGTGCTGACTCCCTACTCGCAAGACCCTGAAGATCTTTAGAATTAGGAAGCAAAGGAAACAAAGCTGCACTATCAGGGCCATCATGAAGGCCGTCCAGCGGTATGGATCGGCAGCTAACTATCCCCGGTTTGTGAGGTGAGGTGACATCGCATGTCATGAAGGTTAGGCGCAGTAAGCTACACCATGCACTATTAGTGATTAGAGCTGCCGCATTGAAGATGCGGCATCCAATCCTTTGCCGGCATCCTGTAAGCTTACCCTACTAGTAGAGTGCCGTGTCCCTCATGTTCGAGTCGTAGGTTTCCCCTGGATTTCCCAGTTCCTTTTCCTCTTGTCTTCACGATAAGTATTCTGAATTAGAGTCAATCGTTATCATTGAAACATCTCGCCAGGGAAAATGAGTGAATCGTATGACTACGTCGTCGTTGGTGGCGGTACATCCGGGCTTGTGGTGGGAGCCCGCCTCACCGAGGACGCCGATGTTCGCGTTCTGGTCATCGAGGCCGGAGCCGACAAGAGAAAGGACCCTTCTCTGGAAACCCCGGGTCTTGTCGCTGGCGCCTACGCCGACGACCGCTTCATCTGGCCATTCCGGTCAACGGCGCAAGTACGGAATCCTTCGCTACCGACAACCGCCAGTTATGCAACCTGGGATTACTAACATGTTGATGGTTATTAGACCGAGTTGAATGGCCGCCATCTTCGGCAGGACACGGGCAAGGTCCTGGGTGGCAGTTCACTGACCAATTTCATGATGGCCATGTTTCCCTCGCGGACGAACCTAGATACATGGGGAAAGATGGGTAACAAAGGATGGACTTTCGACGATCTCGCTCCTTACTTCCAAAAGTTTTCGACATCACATCCCCCGAGCCAGGCAATCCGGGAGACTCTAGGAGGTCTAGCCTACTACCAGGAAGACCTGGCGGGCAACGGCCCCGTCCAACTCTCCTTCGACGACCAGTACTCAGTCATGAATGAGAAATGGTTTAAGACCTTCGCTGAACTGGGACTAGAGATGAAGACCGATCCCAGAACCGGCAGGGCTATTGGCGCATTCCAAAACTCATCAACCATCGAAAGCGGTACGAATACTCGCAGTTCGGCGGTCACCGCCTATTACACGAAGGAGATCGCCAAACGACCGAACCTCAAGGTACTGATGGAAACAACGGTACAGAAAATCACTACAGAGACCCGGGATGGTCTGGTCATCGCAACGGGTGTGGAGGTGAAGGACAAGGACGGAAAAGTCACCAGTATCACGGCTAACAAGGAAGTGGTTCTGGCCGCGGGAACTATCAGAACACCACAACTACTAGAATTATCCGGCATTGGCGACCGAGACCTGCTCGAAAGCCTCGGCATCGATGTATTGATCGACAACCCCAACGTTGGCGAGCATATGCAGGATCATCTCATGACTTCGCAGCAATTCCCAGTGAAGAAGGGATATCCATCCGCCGACGGGCTTCGCGACCCAGCCAAGTTCCAAAGCGCCTTTGAGCAGTACGCTTCGACGAAGCAGGGTCCGCTAGCCGGCATGGGAACCAGCGTCGCTTACGTACCACTGGCGGACCGCAACGGTGTCATGACCCAGGCTGACCGCAAGGCCCTCTTCGACAAGTATCTTACTAGCACGCCTACGCTGAACCCCGTGCAGAAGCGCGAGTTCAAGCTGATACGCGAGCTGCTCGAGGCCGAGACCGAGCCCGCCATCCAATACCTGTGCTTCCCGGGGTCCCTTACCGTGACGCCCCATCCGGACACCCTGACAGACATGTTCACGTCTCATGCGCCGTACGACTGCATCGGTATCCTCTCTCTGCTCAACCACCCCTTCTCGCGAGGAAACGTGCACATCTCCTCAAAGGACGTGGCGGTCCCGCCGACCTGGAACCCCAACTACTGCACTCACCCGCTGGACCTCGAGATCCTGGCGCGCACGGTCGGCTTCGTCGAGAAGATCGTCAACACGGCGCCCTACAAGGACATGATCGACCCGGAGCTCAAGCGCCTGCCCGACGCGACCGGCGACGACGTGGAGGTGGCCAAGGAGATCGTGCGCGGCCGGACGGTGTCCTGCTTCCACATCGCCGGCACCGCACGCATGCTGCCGCGGGAGCTGGGCGGCGTCGTCGACGAGCGCCTGGTCGTGCACGGGACCTCCAACATCCGCGTCGTCGACGCCAGCATGATCCCCCTGGAGCCGCTCGGCAATATCCAGACGACGGTGTACGCCGTCGCCGAGAGGGCTGCCGACTTCATCAAGGAAAGTAGAAAGACTGGGTGGGCAACAACAACAACAACCACCCTTCCTATACGCTAGATACTTAAAAAAGGAAGGATATACGAAAGAGATAGAATGACGAATAGATGCGACATGCAAAATAAATAAACAGCAACGAGACTTTCATGATGATTACGGCCTGTTCTGCTTACCTTGTTGTTTCCTGTACTCGAACACATCCACCTTAGGGTTTGCTTAAGCGTTCGTAATGAATGCCCTTGTGACCATGTCCTCGCTGCAATTGACACAGTTGACGCCAAAACTGGCGAACAAGTCCATTGCTTGCTAATATCCCCTAGTATCAAAGCAAGACTAGTTTTTTTTTTTCATCTCTGAGGCGGGAATACGACAATTATGATAGAATTTGCTCCCCAGCCAAACTCCCGAAAGGGGGGGGAGGGGATTCCCATTGCACCAAGGTTTAACCTGTGCACTACCTAAAACGAAGGTCATGGGATTGCCTATCATCGTATGCTTAGAAGCTCTTACCTAACATATACATATAAATATACATTAGAAATTAGAAATTAGGATCGGAAGAAAAAGTTTTTGCGATGGACGAGGTTCACTCGCGCGACTTTCGCCACTGGTGATTTTCCTTGGACTCCGATGTACGAATACACGAGTCGTGAAATGACCGTACATTGCCTTCAGAACAGCACCTCTAGTAATATTAAGTTATAGGTATTGATTTGCTGCTGATTGGGTATTCCGTGGATTGCCGTATTGATTTAAGCTAGACCCGTGAAATTGTCTTGAATAATAGCTGATAGTGCTATCAATGCATCAATGGCATGCAATATTGAGTACAATACCATTACGCACATGGCCTAAGATAGGTATATAACTCAGGAGAAAGGTAGGGAAAGCTACTTCCTAGGAGCCAGGAGATGTGTGTGGCAGATATATAGGCTCGACAACTTAATTTGCAAGATTGCATACCTAGGCAAGCAGGTACATTATGGACCATATGATGTAGTTCCTGAGAGCAGACATCTAAGAGGCAACCGCGGGAAAGGGGGAAAACGACGTTAGGCGTTGCGTTTCCAAAGATGCCAAAATATGATTAAGTACATTCATGTGGGACTACCTGGACATTTTTCAGACCCGTTGACAAGACACACAAATGTATTACAAGAAAGACTTCTCTTGTATACTGTAGCTTTATTACATCTCTACATGATTGAGCCGGGCAAGCAAAACAACTAACTCCCAACGTCTAAGCATAACATCGTCTTCGGAGCTGAAATGACTTAATATGCTTGCTTGCTAGTAGCGCTTCGTGTTCAAAAACCTCTGTCTCGTTCCATCATTACCCTCCTCCCGTCCAATTACATAATGCTTTTGCGAAAAACGCCCTGCCTTCGGTTAGGTAGTCCGTCACTCCTAGGAAACATAACAGAGCGGCCTGGCTCAATCCTATTAAATCCTTTATCCTACACAATACAAGAATGTCAACTAGCGTATTATAGCCGGGCGCCCGGCTGAACGGCCAATCGTCTCCTTCATTAGTATCGTAAGTCCCAGTCCCACGTGTGTCCAGACTCGTCATCTTTATTTGCATAGTCCGCGTGATCGTCACGGAACTACACGCCGATCTGCGACATGCTCGGGCCGCGTACGGAGCCGCCGCCCCGCCGGAATTCCTTGAATGCAAGCGCCAAGGTGGCAGTGAAGGTGGCGAACAGGAACCACATGAAGACGAGGCCGGCTTGAACCTCGCGGCAGCGCTTCTCCGTGTCGCCGGAGCCGAAGGCGATCCAGTCGGACGGTCTCGCGCCCTGCGAGTACACACAATAGTTATCAGCAACAGATCAATTATGCGTGTTGGCGGATCGCTCTATACTCACCCAGTGGGCGCAGTTGACGGTAGTCAGCTTTGCCGACAGAACAATTGCGCCGATAGAGGTGAAGAGCGTGGCGAACCCGTCAAATGCAAGGGCGATTATGGGAATCGCCACGGCGGAGACGAAGTGTGCGATTAAACTGTAGATCACGGCGATCCATGACAGGACGCATACGAATATGGCGAAGTTGATGGCGGCCGTGGCAGATGCGGCGGCGTGCTGTGTGGTTGCGCGGACATTGCCGAGGAGGGCGGTCGCGACGAGGACGAGGAAGAACTGCGCTATGCGCAGAATTGAGTTGATTAAGGTTCTCATGGTGAAAGATTCCAGCGAATAAACGTATTCGCTAGTTCGATCGTTGAGGTATTGTTATCGCCGAGTTGCGTATACAGGTTGTGTGTATAGGTTGCGTGTATCGTGATTAAGTTTGTGTGATCTCGATCGTAGTAATAGGGAAGAGTTGGATAGGGTAGCAAATAGTCGCACGAGTTGAGGCCGAGAGGGTATTACAATAAGGTGTTGGGCTGTTGTTAAGCAAGCCTCTTCTGTTGATTATTTTCGGTATTATGAGCAGCGGAGGCGGTTCAGGGACCAGGGTCGCAGGAGGAGCTGCAGAGACGCTTCAACTCCAATCAATGCGCCAACATGGATAGGTAGGTAGGTACCTGGTGGGCACTGGGATAACGGGGTATTGCGGTCTATTGTGACAATGCGATGCAATGCAGGCAGGGAATAGCACGTCTTGATTTATGGACTGTGGAAGTACGTTATGTAGATGGTCTGATCTTGGATTAGATAGGTTCTTCGTCGGATCCGGGAGATAGATAGAGGCCATCTTTTTGTCCAGCAAGTGCCTCGAGTCAATCTCGGGCAGGGACTCGATGAATGAGGTCATATGCCATTTTTGGTATAGTGTGGCGCTTTTGGAAAGAGGGGTTGCTAGGGACACAGAGTGGATGCCGCCGAGAGACCAATCATCAAGAGGACCGTTGCTATGACACACATTAGCGGCTAGGTCATGCGGTACTACCCGGAGGCCTGCACCATTCATCGGGGGCTTAGGGGTTCCGAGTGTACTATGTACTGTTCTAGATTGATGTAAGTAGGTGACTCTGAGTAAATGAGATTCAACAGCCTACGATCCTGGGGCAACGGAGGGAATTTTTGCTACCTAGATATATATGGCAATTATGGTGATCAGAAAAAGAAATAGTTGTGTTAGTTATAACAGGTGCTACCAGGTACTTAAATTGTTACCCCAAATTACGTGCACTCTTCCAGTATTATACAATAGGCACGACGCAGCGAAGGGTAGTCCATCGAATCAATAAGATCTAATCTAGGTCAAGTATTGTCCATGTCTTCTAGATATCCTAAAAGCCAACGATGAATATCAAGGTGTAGCCGGATCATAGTTGTAGTAGAAGAACATACCACTAAGGCAAAATGTCAAGCACGTAACACCTGTTTACTAGTAGCATACTGGTTTATGCCTTGTCAATTCCAACTGTAATAAGCGTCTTGGTGGCCGGCTTCAATTGGGATGGAGGCTCTTGATGGATTGCGGGAAGCTGGCCCTCACGATCCTCAAGTATGCCGGTATCTTGAACAAGAGCGATGGCGAAAGAGGGGGACGAGCAATGGTAAACTTGCTGCAATGATGGAGATGCTTGTCTCAATGAATGACCATACTATAGCCTGTATATTCGATGCCGCGAAACCTATCATTTTTAGCCTTATGCTGCCTTATGCTACCCAACAAGGCCCCGGCGTGACAGTCTTACCGAGATATGCTTCTGGTGACCCAGCTAAGACAGAACGATCCTCGTCGACATATGTCTTGACAATATAATACAAGCGGGCGGCAGAGGCAACGGTGACCCTTTGGTGCTCAAATCAGCAACTGGATGCGATTCCGTGAGAGTGACCATTTACTTACAACGCACCAAGTAAGAACATGCCTAGGATGAGGATTTTCCTTCTGAGCTCCATATGTAGGCCTAACAACACCGGGATAGGAAGGGCAACGATGGCGATATCGAGTGCGATGTCGATTGATACTGCACTAGCCCACATCGAACCGTCGTCCCATCGAAGTGGCGCAAATTCGCTCCCGGGGCTCGGCCTGTATGTAGGATCCCGTATGAAGAGCTCGAGCTTCGTGAGATACTCAGGTAATTAGCCAATACACCTAGAGTCAGGCGATAACATAGAATATCGAGACATACGAAGAAGAAAACGATTGTCCATAGTGCTGATACAGCGATGAGGACGTTTGCAGTCACTCTAAACTTCCAAATATCGAATATTTCCTTATAAAACAGAAGAACAGAAATCTTGCTGGTGCCGATAAGGGCAGTCGGGACAACTTGTCCGATTATTTGAAGCTGGCCTGAGTAAGCTGCATTTGAAAACGTTGTCACCAAGTAGTGAAGACTAACCTTGGAAGAAATGTCGGCTTGATTGAGCATATTCGGTTCAATGTTTACAGACAACCGCTCAATTGCCGTGCAGAGAGCAAGGTTAACCACCTTTTATCCTACCATTAGTATTGGGACTGGCAGATCGATTATAAATGGAGCAAGTACTCACTGCATCAATGATGTTGATCCAATCTGACAACCTCAGTGTGTTTTTAGTCTCTCGTCTCGCAAAGATACGACCTGTGGTTGTTATCAAGGCCAGTACTGCGAAGGCTAATACTACGTGAATGCCCCCGGTGATATCGCTACCCATCATACTGCATTAGTTTCCTACACAACACAAAATAACCCACAAAGCCGCGATAGTGTGGAGCTCGAGTTCGGGTCAAGATAATATTGATATATTTCGGTGAAAAGTTCATAAATAATGCGGCCTGGCGAGCTCGACGTGTTAGTGCTACCGGAAAGGCCCCGACCACCATCGGTAGTAAGTCCTAGATGCCTCCTGACTTGGCTCATAGGCCCCCTTTAGAAACCAATAACAAGGATTCCTGCTACCATGATACATACCTGGCATGCAAGAAGGTAGTGCAAGGAGTACTTAATGTAACCCATTCTAGAATAACGGTTCTACTGAGGTATAACCGGACGTACACGGATATGGGCTCAGTGATTACTTGTAGAGGAAAATCTGGGCCAACGTGCTGTAATGAGGCCTCTAGACTTCTCAAGAAGTTGAAAAAAGGGTTTATACATGTATATAAGAACGCTTTTAGAAGTGAACCGACATACTAATAGTGTGTGTAGTTTAACGTACGCACGATATGATTTATCCAGGAATATCTGGGTGTATGTGAAATCCTACTGTTACATACGAGCAGAAGGGTGTAATGGTACATTGCAGTGCAACTCGAGATGTAAGTAATGTCCAACCTACTGGCCCCAGCTGCAGCATGCCACACCAAACCGTGCTCTAGAATTGCCAGGAATATAAATCCTATATGTATGCGGGATCCTGCGATGCTAATGGAAGCGCCTGGCTTAGGGCGTCCTATTCATCGACATCGCTTATGCTCCTTCCTTTCGATGCTACGTCGGTCTCTCGATTTCTCACGGGGTAAGGCTCTCAAGTCAAAGGATTATTTTTGCTTACGACAAATCACATAGGAGACGGGGGAATTTATCCTCACTTGCGTATGTCAGTTATGCTATCTGTCCTACACCACCGTCCTATTGCACCCGTCATAGACTGCTAGCAGTTCGAGTACTGAGCATAGAGGAAGTTCTACATATACTAGCAGAATTTATATTTTTATTGTATCAGTGTATGGTCACTGCTATCGTTATCTTATGCAATCGCTTTTGAGGTAATCTGCTTTTAGAAAAGATATAATAATAATTGTCCAAATTGTTGATGGCCGTGTAGAAAGGCACGATCTACGGACAGTGTGTATTAAGGATCTCATACGGAGGGCCAAGGTGCTGTTGCCCCAGCCCCTCTAAAACATCCACCTGTGATCGCCTCTTATACACAACAATGCCCAGGTCATATCGGGCTGTCCACTGCATTCGCTTCTGTGTCATCACCTACGTGCCTCCCAATCCCCCCAGCCCGTAGTCTTTCTATGGCTTTTATAGCTTCTTTGTCCCACCTGCTCAACCCTACGATTACCCATTCGAGAACGCCAACAATGTACAGGGCCACACAATTGCCAAACCACAGGCCCGCCAGCCCCCAGCCGTGGAAGGCGAGATATATGCCCATCGGCAATGCGCCGCCGTAGTAACTGACCAGGTTGACGAGAGCCCCAACCCACTGTTTGCCCATGCCTCTCAAAACACCACCGCAGCTGCCATTTAGGCCGTCTGCGATCTGGAACAGTGCCACAAACGGCATCACTTCTCCCACTAGTCCAACAACGCGCTCATCATCGTTGAATATCTTGCCGAAGGCATCTTTTGTGGCCATGAGAATGCCCAGGATGATGCTACCCATCAGCACAGAGAGCACCGCAGCACAGTGGGCTGTGCGGGCTGCCTCCCGTGGCCTCTGGCCGCCTAGGAGGTTGCCGATCCGGGATGATGTGGCCACACCTAGACCGAATGGGATTGTGTTGATGATCTGGTCCGCAGTCATGATGACCGATTGTGCGGCGAGTGGAATTGTGCCTAGCCGTCCAGCTGCCAGAGCCACAATCTCAAAAGCCCACCATTCGGTTCCGACATGGACAACCCCCAACAGTGCCAAACGGATGAATGGCCATAAGTGGGATATGGCGCGTCTTGGATCAAGTCCACCCCAACACTCATGGCCACGGACGAACACCGCATAGGCAACGAGGAGAAGAAAAGACGCCCAGTAGCTGATGCCCGTGGCGATTGGTGCCCCGTAGAGTCCAACCTCGAATCTGTGGACAAATAGCCAGTTCAGAAGTACGTTGAGCGGGGAAGTGATGAGGAGAACATAGGTTCCCGGCTGATAAATCTCCTGTGCCTGGAGATATTTCTTCATCGCCTCGAACCAAACATATCCTAGTCCTCCTGGAATGAGGATCTGAAGAAATCTGGAGCTCTTCACACAGATGAATTCTTCCTGGCCAAGTACTCGAAACAATGGTTCCGAGGCGCTCCATATCACCGCGATAATGGCATACAGAATAGTGAGAACAAAAAGACCCCGTTGCAAAAGAATCCCTAGGTCATGTCGATCCTGGGATCCAGTGAAGCTGCTTGATGCAAGCGTATCGAGTGCTGTGGTGCCACCTAATGCAACCAACCACGCCGTTGCCATTGCGAACATGTACGAAAAAGCGGCTGTGGCTAGAGCTTCTGGCGAAAGTCGCCCGACAATTAGCACGGATGCGGTCTGAAGGCTATTTTGGAGGGTATATGCCAATATCACAGGTATCGCCGCTTTGGCCAGTATCCAGATTTCCCCGAGCCATTCTCGATATCTAGAAACGAATCTATCTCCATATCCACCTATTGGCTTTGGCAGCAACGCGGTAGACTCGGTATTTGGAGTCGAGGGACGGGTCATCGACGTCAAAGTCGAGGAAGTTGATGTTTCTGCCATGTCGTAGAACGGCTCTACAAAGGTCAAGAGGCCATTTGGACTATTTCCGGGTGTCTGGCTTTATAGGCACGGGACAGATACCACCATCACACACATTTGCAGAGCCGCTGGGTTGCTCTCAAGCATAGATCGGGTCAGACTAAGTGTTCCTCACTAACTATAAGCCCCAAACTTATACCCCGAGCAACAAACTCGACAGACATCACTATGTGCGCTCTCGATGCATGACGCATGCAGGCATTGAAAGAAGAGATAAGGACAGACAAAGGGAGATGGATCTATTACCTTGCGGTGACAGTCATAAACCCCCAATCCTTGACTATCAATTCCTAAAACTACACCGTGTCTCGCAGCTTATCTAGATTACTTCTGCCGCCTAGCACGCCTTGGATAAAGCGCAATCTTGCGGTGTATCGCTACCGACCAACGAAAACGAAGACCTGGGAGCAAAAATCCGAGAACACTATCCCAAGGCTTGAGACTCGGGAGCCGTGGAGTATCGGCCGGGTTTATGAAATCACGCCGTGCATGTGCCAAGCACTCCGATACCTGACGTGCAGTTATGCGTTTTCACTTTGGGTAATCGTGCCGTCAGCTTGCGGGCCCCGGCGCCGTGTTATAGGTTGATGACGGCGCGAGTGCATTATCTAAGACCAATGGAAATATGTAACTTTTTTTCTTTCAATTGCTTCTTGAAGCCTTTTATCTGGTGATCAAGATAAGTGGGATTGGGGGCCTGGTTCCCGGAGCGTTACTTGAGAGATCGACACATATCGAAATGTTGCTTCACCTTGCGTCACCTCTGGTGACAGTCTGCGGGTTTTTAACAATTGTTTCAATTCTTTCTAGGATATTTTGGCTGGGCGAAAGTCGTGGATTTTTACCGCTGGGCTTTCTTTAGTTTGCCGATATTTGTCTTTGTTGACGTTTGCGTCCATATAGGCTCTCGCGACTTGCAACCTGGGATGTTACAATACTATAAATATGAGCTACGTTTACTTATATTCAATCATCTACTTTCCTTTCTTTGTTGCGCAGAAATCTTCCAGGATCCCATTGAGGCTATTGGTGTGTCCCTGGGTGCTTTCGTTGTCATGCCCTGAATGTCCAGGCATGCATCTCTTTCTTCTTCATCTTCTTTAGCATGCTACGATGATGCAAGTCGCTACAGAATATTGATGGCTATACTCTACGTCGTTTATCTTTACCTACCTTTTATTCCAAGTGGAAAATTCAAGGATTAATTAACATCATCAATATCATACGGTTACTTAATAGTAGGTATACTCTTCAGCAGCTTTGCCTGCATACTAGACTAAGGAACCCTCAGCTATTATTACTGGGCACCCGGCTTCTGGACACCACTGGTGTGACATTGTTTCTCGAACCATTCATAGTAATCTAGTCCCATATGCTACATTCTGTGATACTATAAATAAGGCGCGAGACATTGTCAATGTTGTATCTGCCAGAACGGCCGTGCTTGAAAGTTAGCTGGTTACAGCCATACACTGTGGCCCCTCCCGCGAGGGCAACGGCCAAGCCATCGATAGTCAATCAGCGCCAACAATTCCTTGCCTGAGAAGCTCCTTGGAGGTGGTCACTACTGGCTCGTGTCGAGAAATAGTGTCGTTTCACTATGATATTCAAATATCAACCTGCATACTCATGACCCTTTCCCTTTTTTTAATATGCGGGATTAGCTCGCTAGCATGATACCACGTATACCCACATCATAAACCTCGGGGTAATCCCATGGAATTGCGGAGAACCCAAGACATACAAGAGCGTGGATCGACTCACCGGTTAAATACACCCTCCGTATTAGACGGAGAATCCGATGGCCTAGATGGAACCCTCGCGGCCGGAGAAATTTACAATGCAGCAACTGAGCACGGAAGGGAATACACCCCGAGCAAGCGGAGAAGAAATAAACTGGATCGTGATGTCCGCAGGACTCGCGATCTCGCGCTGCTGGGAATACAAACTCCCCTTGACTCATATTCATGATGAGGTTTTCAGGCTTGAGTTCAGCGATTGGTCTGCTCGCGGGCATTGCAGCCGTAGCTCCGGCTGCGGCTGGTGCGAGCAACTCGTCTTATTATAACCCGGTACTACCTGGTTGGCACTCGGATCCGTCATGCACTCAGGTCGACGGGACATTCTACTGCGTGACGTCGACGTTCATATCATTCCCAGCGTTACCAATTTACGCCTCCAAGGACCTAGTGAACTGGAAGCTGATCAGCCACGCTTGGAACCGGGAAAGCCAGCTCCCGGGTGTCAGCGCGAACACGACGGGGCAGCAACAGGGCATGTACGCTGCGACCCTGCGTCACCGCGACGGGCTGTTCTACGTCATCTGCGAGTACCTCGGGGTCGGGAGCAGCAACCTCGGCGTGATCTTCAAGTCGCCGGACCCGTTTGATGAACCCGCCTGGTCGGACCCGGTGACGTTCAGAACAAACCTCATCGATCCGGACTTATTCTGGGATGACGATGGAAAGGCCTACGTAGCGACGCAGAGCGTTGTGTTGCAGGAGATTGATCTCACAACCGGCGCGCTTAGTCAGCCGCCCGTCAGTCTCTGGAACGGCACCGGTGGCGTGTGGCCCGAAGGCCCGCATCTGTACAAGAAAGACGGATACTACTACCTCATGATCGCTGAAGGTGGGACGGAGACGGACCACTCGATCACGATCGCGCGATCGAAGAGTCTGAAGGGTCCGTACGAGGCGTATGAAAACAACCCCATTCTGACGAACCGCGGCACAAACGAGTACTTCCAGACGGTAGGTCACGGCGACTTGTTCCAAGATCCCGAGGGCAACTGGTGGGGGATGTGTCTAGCCACGCGCTCTGGACCAGGATGGGAGGTCTACCCAATGGGGCGCGAAACCGTGCTGTTCCCCGTCAGGTGGGAAGAGGGCGAGTGGCCGGTCCTGCAGCCTGTGCGAGGGCAAATGAACGGCTGGGCCCTACCGGCGCCGGACAGAGATCTCCCCGGAGACGGCCCCTTCAACTCCGACGACGACGTCTACGACTTTAGAGAGGGGACGAAAATCCCCCGGAATTTGGTGTACTGGCGCGTACCTCGCAAGGGTGCTTTCTCGACTACAGAGAAGGGACTGCAGATCGTCCCGAGCCGGAACAACCTCACGGGCACGCCCTTCTCGCAGACGACGCCGGAACTGACGGGGCAGGCCGGAATCTCGTTTATCGGGCGTCGGCAGACTGATACTCTCTTCACGTTCAGTGTCGATCTGTCTTTCGCTCCCAAGTCCGTGGACCAGGAGGCGGGTGTCACGGTCTTCTTGACGCAGGCGAACCACATCGACCTGGGCGTAGTCCTCCTCGAGCCATCTCATCGCTCGGATGGGGTTGCTGGAGCATCTCAGCTGGCTTTCAGATTCCGCGCTGAAGGGACGGGGGTTCCGCCCGCGCCGAGGATCGTGCCCATTCCATCGGGCTGGGTCCATGGGAAGATAAGACTCCAGATTCGCACTGTGAATGCGACGCATTATAGCTTGGCGGTCATGCCTGCGAGTAACCCTAAAGCCAAGCTGGTTATCGGCACGGCTTACGCGAGGCTCGTGAGCGGTGGCAACGGCTCCTTCGTTGGCAGTCTAGTGGGCGCTTATGCCACTTGCAATGGAGCTGGGTCGGGGCTCACTTGTCCTGAAGGCGGGGATGCTTACTTTAGTCGCTGGAGATATACGGGAGAGGCGCAGTTTATATCAGCCACGGAAAGTATAAAAGTTTAGCGCTGGTCTGATGAATCTAGACACTGACTTATCGCGCAATGCGAGAGCATGAAAAACATATGACGAAGAATTGGAAAAGGCCACAAAAGAAGCTCCTGGATCTTTTTTCTGCGTCTGACACCGTTTATTATCGTTACTCTAGTGTTGTTCTATGCTCCATGAAGTCCGGCCCCAGATTCTATAGTCATCTATGAGTTGTAGTCGGTATACGTAAAACAGTTAGGATGGCATGCTATTCATACTACGAAAGAAATGCTTAGGGCACCTCCTTCTTCTCGAGTTTATCAGATGTCGCCTCGACAATAGTGATCTGACTATCCGAGATTCTCGCCAGCTCCGCATCGATAAAAGCCTGGGGTCGGGTAGGTTGCGTCATTTCTTTCTTGCCGAAGACAAACCACGAGGGGTTGCGAAGGAACATCTCATCCATATCTTCAAGTTTCCGACCAGCAGTTTCAGGGTAGAAGCAATACACCACGGGGAAGAACGATAGGCAAAGTATCGCAAATACTATAATGCGGCCGTTAGGCCGGGTTGAGAGAGAGAAGGGGGTTTGGGGGCTTGGGGCTTGGGGGGGAACTCACTTAAGAAGAACGCCCACTGGAGATTGTCGATGCCGACTTTGGTGAACTGCACAACGGCGAATCCTGTCACCCAGTTGGTGGCGGTTGCTGCGCCTGCGCCGCGGGTCCGCCAACCTATGGAGTTGACTTCGGCTGCGTAGACTTTGGCACCAAATGTCAGTATTATTTTCTTCCAGGTGTCGTAACAGAGAGCTTTTGTTTTCCCCAAAACTACTCAAAACAGAAAGAAATGACGCTTCATAATACTCACCCCAAGGGATACCTGACCATGTCGGCGCAAACACGGCATGGTAGATGACGAAGAACGCTACCGTCACACTGCCGAACTGGGACACGGTTAGATCCTGGAGTTGTATATGAAGTCTCTTGTTACTTACTGTTTTCGCTCTAGAAGGGTCATCTTGCGCAGTCTTTAACGATAGGGACGAAATAAGATGACAGGCTGCCATGAGCAAAGAACCGTATAGCATAAGTCTTTGAGTGTTAATTACACGTTGCAAAAGGTATCTCTAGGGATATACTAACTTCCGTCGCCCGACACGGTCGACGACCGCCAGAGCAAAGAACGCGGCAACAAAATAGATTGTGCCGCTTACTGCAGCGAGCAATCTACTCGTCTGTAGGTCATATCCAACGCTTTCGTGGAGCAACGTTGGTAGATAGAACCCCTACACGGAAGTCAGCATCGGACATACCGGGACTGGATTAAGGTTAAGATTATCATATATCTTCATACCAGGCTGTTAACCCCTGTAAACTGCTGCATGAATTGTGTTCCGCAGGACAGGATCAGACGCCGCAGATTCTGGGTCTTGTCTCGGTTTCGAAGAACGTCTCTCAGGGGTACTCGGTGACTCCTCTCGAGCTGGATGGATGCCTTGATTGAGTTATAGTCGGCCATCACAGAATCGTCGGTAACAGATTCGTTGTTCAATCTCGAGATCACCTGCTTCGCCTCGTCATCCCGACCAACCAGCAGAAGCCACCTCGGGCTCTCTGGCACGAAAGGCGCGACTGGGAAGATGAGGAATGGGAAAACAAGCTGGATCGCTAACGGAAGCCGCCATTGTATCGCACCGCCGTGGAATGCTAACGCGTAACCAATCCAGTTCGCCAGCGCGAACGATGATACATTGGAAGATGCCCCAATGACGAGTAAGCGGCCTCGGAGATGGGGCTTTACGCATTCCCCTAAATAAACTGGTGACATCGTGGACGTTATCCCTATCCCAATGCCATTCAAAGTCCTCCCTATGACGAGCTGCGGCAGACTATATGCAGAGGCCTGCAATGCTGCGCCCACCGTGTTCAAGATGTGCCCTGCTATAATAGTCTTTTTGCGACCGAGTTTATCACCCAAAATGAAGGCGATTATAGCACCGACGAATGCACCAAGCTAGTATTGATTTATTATCATTAGTCCAGCCCTCCAGACGAATGACATTGGCAAAGGGTGGAGGGGAAAGACAAGACTCACGAAGAAACTGCTTGTCACGGCGCCGGAGATATTTCCATTCTTGATCTGTGGGAAAAGCTTCAAGAAGTCCGGTGACACAAGTACACCAGCGAATACGCCCTTGGAAATCAATCGACATGAGCTGTGGCACTTATAACTGTCGTCTACAGACTGACCTGGCAATACCCAAACCAGCACGAGGACACTGGATCATAACATTAGCAATGCGACTTTCAATACTGCCTCGCGGCCATTGGTATACTAACTCGCATCGATGAATGTGATTAAGGCAACTAATTGGCCACCACGGACCCGGTTTCTTGAAGTAATAGTCATGATTAACTAGCAATGAGGCTTCAGCCCCCTGTGTTACAATATCACCACACGTATCCTCGGAATTGCGATTGGAATACGGAACAGGGACACAAAAACAAAGAGATGTAGAGAGAGAGAAAATTGGTGTTATAGTCACCCATACCTTAATCTTCTCCTCCCCCATTATCGCTGCCAGCGCACATCATTTGATCACGAAGCCACACAAACTTTGGGTCCTCTGTCTTTGCGACCCTATCACGACCCATTCATTACCCACAAACTCGCCGACCGCGGATGTCTATTCCCGTAGGAAATTTGTTGGTTGTCAACGTTGTCTAGACCGGTTTTTTGGGGCCTTGGGCAACGCATGGGCGCGATAGTACCGACAATTTGTTCCGCGATCTATCACCTGCCATCCGGTTTTGGGTAGGCTTGCTGCATCGTGATGGGGATTATGCCAACTGCACCTTATCTAACCCCATTTGATAATGCAAGGAGAAAAAGCTTTTCGCGGGACGGTGGGTTGACATACCAATATATTAAATGGCGGTGATCGTGTGGAAATGCATCTTTGCGAGAGTCCGGACTGTTACGAATTGGCAGGTGGTCGTACATGATGAGCGTTGGCGTGACTCACTGTCGTCCAACCCGAACATATATCATCATCTTATTCATGCGTTTGACGTGTGATACGATTGACTCTCGCAGCGAAATTGGGGTTGAGATCTACGGCTATTGAACAACCGGAACTCGAATATCGATTCACGTCTACCTTCGACCTCAGATACCGTAGGGAAGGCAGATAGCAGGCGAGTGGGTTATGGCATGGTATGTTTGCAAGGGGGATTGCTTGAGTGAAGTAGAGGGTTGCCATCATAGGCCGTGAGCAGCATCCACGGCCTGTCCTTGCCATGATACATTTCTTCCTAAGGTTGTGTTAATTAACTTCATTGCTATCGTATCCAGTACCATGAGATTATTCTACTCTTGCTTCAAAGGAAAAAAACGCCTTGGTACGGAAAAACTCGACCGTTCTTGGCTGTCACACAGACCCAATGGACTGGATCCGATATCATGTATATAATCATATGAGCGGGAGACCGCGTTGAGGCTTCTACTCGCGTTTGCCTGATCAAACATATGACCTAGCCGAGACCTAACGGGTCGGTAACTATACGCGAGGCTATTCAGACATAAAAGACCCTAGGTCTCCCACTGGCTGGAAAGGGGGACAAGACCTTCATGGCCCCCTTGACGCCCTAGATGATTATTACAATTTGAAGACCATTCCAAGCCCTTGATTCAAGCCCTTGTTACATTGGCTGAACAAGGCATACTCCGGCTCGGTGTAACTCTCAAGCCGCCCGAGACCAGTTCCTCGACGATCTCTGAGGCGTTGCTAGTTCGGGTGTCCGCAAATGACGTTACAAGATGGGTTACAGAACCTGGGCCCGGGTTACTCAGCTACTCTGCCAGGCTGTCTAGGCATACTCAGCCCTACAGGCTGTCTTCGTCGCCGTGACACCCCACCGACGGTAGCTAAGTATCGGGACCGATGGCGGAGGATAAATTAGCCTAACTTGCTTCATCTCCGCCGAGGTTGCCGCTGCCGCCGCCAACGTGGTACGGATGGAGGTCGTCTCACAGGGACTCGCTTGTTTCGGATTATGCAGGGGATTTTCCTACTTGTGGGGGAAGGAATGCCGGTCAATCGCTGCGTAGTATCACATGGTTTGCAGCCTTCCCGGAAAAGACCGTGGTCGTTCGTACAGGTAGGTAGGTAGGTACCTTGCATGTTGTCTAAGGTGGCCAATGTCCTAGTGGCGTCTCGAGAGTCTCAGATGCTTACCAGGCTGACATCTGCATGTTGCTAGATAGACGACGGTAGTATAAAAAAAAAAAAATCTCGAATGGTATTGCTTCGTGTTCTAATCCGAGGTTCTCTGCCCAGTAGGTGTTTGAGTTTTCGATAGTGTCATGCAAAGGACTGAGCGGCCACCTATTCTCACTTCTGGATAACGAATAGACACGTTGACGTTTCCAAGGATTCGTATATGTCGGTAGTGTACACATGGGGGCTGCATCTAGCAATGACATGTCGATACCAACGTGGTATCCATCCATAATGGGAAGGGCCATCAGCTGCAGAGATTCTCTTTTTACCTATCAGGTCTTCTATATCAGAAACGCAACAACGTCTTCCATATGTCAGGTGGAGTAGACGACGCGGATCCTATTCCGGATGCTAGCCATCGTGGCGATCATGGATTGTGTCTCATGGCACCGGTTCAAATCAATATGGTACCCTCCTCCAGGAGCACCCGGGTGTGGATTGAGTATCAAGCGCCGCGATGTTGTCTCTCCTCTCGATTGTTGAAATCGAATGCGGAGTTGTATCAACGCAGATCAATACTTGCTTCGCCCCGGCCGCTGGCAAACTGACAAGGCGAATAAGAAGGACATATCAGTTAAGAACTAGGAATAAGCGATCAGGTGTATAGAGTTTTACCAAGGCGAGGCAGGGTGCTGTCGGCTCCCGCTTGATCTACAAGCAGCGCAGCATCGGCCACCTCGCCATAGCCGCAACAGATACAATGACACAGTTGGGAGACATAGTCTAGTCTATCGGACCGAAAGGATTTAGTGATAA
Organism: Xylaria acuta; assembly: GCA_022495125.1. NCBI lineage: Eukaryota > Fungi > Ascomycota > Sordariomycetes > Xylariales > Xylariaceae > Xylaria > Xylaria acuta. The sequence continues at coordinate 124,535 of MU383130.1, read as the reverse complement.
CGTCCGTGTATGCGTCCATTGTACGTGGCAGCCTGCCTGATTTAGTTCAGACGAGGGACATCTGATGCAAGGTACGAATTTGACATACATCAAGCACGTCGGATTCGAATGACATGCATGATTGGGGATCACAGATGCCGCAACGAGCCGAACGGGAGTGTTCATCAAGGGTTGAGAACTGGTTGGCGAGTATAGCTTGAGAGCCGAATGATGATGGGGGCGTGTAGGAGGGGCGCGATGAGTTTGGACCTTACCTTGAACTAAAAAGATCTCGATGCCGGCCGACAGCATATGTCATGCAGGGTGACAATGGATGGGAGTAAGCATTGCCTTTCGAGACAGCCACGCGGTCGTGTGGCATCCGCGCGCGCGGGTGAGACCGCGCAAAAGAGCGGATAATCGGTCCCGAACAAGCGATTGGCCCAGAAATACCAGTACACAGGCACACGAGGTACTTGCAGTACTGTAGCAATGCCAGCTACTATCGCTGGCGGTAATTTGTTCCCCATGGCTTCATGTCGCAACCGACTTCGGTTAATAGGGCTGTAGGTCTAGCCTTAACATCATGAATATAGCGCGGCTTTCTCTATGGGAAGGGGACGAGAAGTCTGGCCAAAAGATAAAGACAACGTACGTACGTAAAAGAATCCCGAATTAGGACATCCTATAATTAACAATTAAGCGCCGAGTATGAAGGCTGTGGCAATGGCCATTAGCTTACAGGAACTGTAGTCATGGTGCGGGGACTAAAGCACGGTAGGGAAGAAGGGAAAAGGGAAGACGAAAAGAGGAAAAAATACCCGCACGCTGCTGTTATTGGTCGGGCACCGTCATGAAGACTTGGCTTGCTAGAGAGCAGCGCTTCAATGCTACGTCGGTTTATTGGTACATACATAGTATAGTGAGTACCTACTAGGTATTTCCAAAAGGAGGGTCTCTAACTCCAAATATGAAGTAGTGAGACCCCAAGCTTTTACTGGCCCTGTAATACATGTATGTTACCTGGAAACGGCGTTCGAGAGACATACAACGTATAACGGCGGCATATACTCCAGTCATATGATAGTAGGTGGTGAAGTCTGCTTTTCGTTTTATTTAAGGAACGTATTGCTTACACTAATGTAGGATTCTAAAAGGAGATGGATAGTCAACACCCAAGGTAACACGTATATGCATGCCATAGCCAACAGGCAATACCGAGGCCAATAGGTAGAATAGGTACTGATCGGTGCTCATATATATGCATCTTCAGTTTCAATGGTTCAAATGCCAAGAGCTTATACAGTAGGTCGCATAGGATTCATTGTCGCCCCTAGCGATGATTTCGCCAACGACCCCCTTATGAAACCTTGGGTTGCCATCGACTTGCCTGATTCACTAACGGTAAATGGTGCTTATTAATGATGTCAATCCCATTCTTGCCCATCCCAGCAAATAGGCCCTTAGCTTGTCGGCTACTTAGTACCTTGGATTCCAGTTCCAGCAGCCCCCATCTTCACCATGCCCTCGGGCCGCTGCCGAGCGATTTAGACGCGCCGCACGCCTTTGCACGTTCGATAGACGCGATGTCGAAACGGGCAAATTGAGACAGATCACCAGATGATTTCCCCTGCAGCTGGCCCTATACCAATACCGCTCTTCCTTCGCTACGACCGAATGTGTTCTTGATGACGAGCCGACGTACGTCGCTCAATCCTTAGATGGCACCTATAACAGCCTACACTGCTTACCTACAAAATACAAGTACTTGTACGGCTGTCCTAGGGACTCTCAGACACCTATTTCCATGCTACACCCATGCTGCAGCTGTTATATAAATAGGACTTTTGCTGCTTATTATTAATTCAAGTGGGTGCTCGCGCATTCGGCAGCGAGGCCAATAGGCGTTAAGAAAACGGTGTCTAAGCCTCATGAGGACCAAGTCACTGTCAAGACCTTTCTTGGACACCCCACCTGGTGAAAGGCGTGCCACCTTGGCGCAGGATACCCGGGCGGTACCCTGGGCAGAACCCAGCCAACACTCGGCGACTGTCCTGCAGGTAAGATGATTGTCAGCCAGGAGGATTTGGACCAGCATATCTCCCTGTCTCCAAACAGGTATGAAAGCCGGAGCTCTTGTCTTCGACCTTTCAAGATCCAACGGCTTCATGACAAGCTGCTCTCGCCCATGCCATCGGTCATCAGGTCTGAAACACGGAGCGAGTGGCCCGAGAAAGCCTAACGGACCCGGGTCGACGACATCATCTGAAGAAGGGACGGTAGAAGATGTGAACTTAGGTTTTCGGACAGGCTTAGAAGGTCGTCTCTACGGGGGAGCAATACTAGGTAATTAGTCTCTAGCGTAGAGTTACGTTGACCACGTCGCTCGTTGCTGCTCACAGTGTATCAGACTGATTAAGCTTCGACCACCTCTATCTGTCGTTTCACATACCACTGTACAGTAACAGTAGACCCCAAACCCCAGCATTTAGAGGGTCATCCTGCTCACGCCCAGTCGGGCTCTCTCCTGAGTCGATTGGGGATCTTCTGCACTACATTTCGTCAACGTACAAGCAAGGCACATGCACATCCTCAACCCCGCGACTCGCGTTACCAGCAACGGATCATTAGGAGCCGATACCTTACACTACAGTAGGTACCGTTAGCCTACAGTCCTTAGTGTAGACTAGAAGCCAAGTCTAACGGGTGACTTTTCCGGTTTCGGTAGCGGCACTTGTATGGGACACTTTTAAGCCTGTACCATGCATCAATCGGTACACTACACGATGAGACCTGCTGTAAAAGATTGATCTTGAAGACCTCCAGTCTATTCATTGATCAGCTGGCAGTGCAAAACATATTTACACACTTGCATAATCTTTTTTCGTGCCATGATACGACTGCAAGCAAGCTGTGCTGTGGATAGATATACTTATCCTATGGCTCCCTGGCACAAAGGTACTACTTTGGGTTGGCTGTATGCAGCCCATAAACTGCGCCTTGCTTGCTAGCGATTAGAATTGAGTTAGCCTTTACCTAGCCGAGCCGTTCGATGAGCTGCCAACGCGACAGCAGGCGGTAGACGGGTGGGCCAATCTGAGACTGTCTCCTCAACCATTGCTACGCACTTGGACTAGTGCTCGATGTGACGGGACCGCGCTGTCTCCAGTCGAGCCCAATACGATATGCCGAGATGGGGGCTCGCTCGCCAGAATAGTCTACGGTAACATGCTGCGATGGATGCCGTGGAGAAATTCTACCACCATCGACACCTGGGTATTCAGGCTCACAGCCATGGTGAGGACTGCTTGTTGTTGTCGACCCCTGACCGTGAAACACACCAAGATTTTGTCTCAGCCATCGTGTAGGTGGTGTCCCTCGTTCGTCGAGTCCCTTTCACCACCCACACCACCTACTTTACCTACCCTGCAGATGTGCCCACGTACCAATAGCACCACGGCTACGTGTAGCGCACATGGCGCGGCGTCTGCCGTACAACTACAGTACATATTCACTATACCCAGATGGTCACTAAACGCATGGTGGTTTAAGGAGGCCCGCCTCTTCTAATTATGGCAGTCCCGGCACGACCCAGTCTCCCGGATGCGGGTCATGCCTTGTGTGTGCACGCGCTCGTGATTTGCGAAGGTCACGCTCGAGGTTTCCCAGTGACCATACCGGGAAATGTTGGTGGAGTTCCTCCCCATTAACTGTTGTAATCCGTACCATTCCCGCGATGACGGGGACGTGGGTGAGTCCCCTATGTTTTGCTGGCGGGGTCCCCGTGTGGTCGCGAAGTAATATGCGGTAATGTTACAGGCAAGAAAGGACTTGTTTGAGGTTGGCGAAAGGAATCTGCAACGGTGAGTACTGTGTAGTAGCCTCAACAAGCCATCATCGTCGTACCAGTAGTACAGTACTTTTACCTTTCGGAATGAGCCCCTGGAGGGCCTGTCAACTCGGTCTGGCGCGCGACCATCTCTACCCATGCATGCAAGCAAGCATCTCCCAGCTCGCAGGGGTGCCTCATGTCCATCCATGCATGTACTTCCAGGGCTGCAAGGCAACGGCCCAGCCTGCTCTGCCCCAAGTCGGCTCACATGAGTGGCAACCTTGAATTCGGTTTTGTCTTTATTCTAATTTTTATCTTCTCATTTTGTATGTCAGCCAGCTTTATTGTCTCGTTACCCGCATTCGATCGACCCTAGATCTGAATATAGCAATGTCACCCAGCCTGCCGCTGCTTCTCTGTTGGTATTTCCGTTCCATTGCAGACGGAGACATTGGATACGTGCCCTCCAAACATCCACACACTACTACTCAGGCACGCTCGTGAGAAGGCTGAATAGCTCGGTAGCCTTCTTTAGCCACACCCCCGTCGACCTACTCCCTCTCACTACATTCTGAAGTCTATCTATACTTTATTTATCAAAGACAGGGCTGTGCCGATTACTATTTTGTGCGGTTCGTTTTCCATTTTGAGCCAAAGCCTGAGATTTTTTGGCTCGTCTGTAACCATGGCCGACTTGAAATATATTATGGACATGGAAGACGACGAAGACCTTGGAAATGATAAGTACTCCAGACAACCTAGTCTTTCCGGCTCGGCTCGTAGTCTCAATCCTTCCTCAACGCCCAAGAAAAGTGACGACAACCCCCCACCATCGAACCCTGACCCAGGTAAATCTCAACCAAGGCGGCGTGGTCTATTGAGCCGATCATCCAAATCTACAACAACGGCGTCGCCCGCAACGGCAACGGCGAGCGTAGATAAAGCATCGCCATCCCGCTCCCCTTTAGTTGAGAAAAGAAGTGTTGATAGAACTGAGTCAATGGATCCCGTTGGTTACGGCAGTTACGCCCACAGCTCGTCGTCGTCAAATATGCCGCCATCCAGTCGTTCGAATGTATCCTCGAGGCCGATGTCTAGTGCCCCAGGAGAGAGCAGTATCCCTGTCAAGCTGACTCCTATCACTGGCCGTGTCAGCCGAGCAAAGAAAGGTGTACCGGTTCACATCTGCGATGTATGCAAACCGCCTAAGGTAAGTCGTCTTAACCCTTGTTATGTAAGAGACTTATTAATCATGCCTAGACATTCACACGAGCAGAGCATTTGAGGTGAGAGCTCTACCGGCTAAGGGCTCATCCGCTGAACGTTTATCTAATACTGTATGCAGACGACATCAGCTAAGCCACAAGCCAGCTGCTTTCCCATGCCCTTATCACGGGTGTGAGAAGACTTTCCACAGGCAAGATCTACTCGCGCGTCATACACAGAGACAGTGAGTCCTCGATATGTTACTGTATAGAGTAGATGTTAACGGCGGGCGGCAGTGAACAAGATGATAGGTCGGGGACAGACGTGACGGGTAATACTCCGGTTGGGGGAAACACATCTATGGGTATTCTACAAGCCCCTATACTACCCAACAATAGTCTGTCTATAGCGGATGAGATACCCAAGCACACATCTTATCCGGGCAGTGCATCTCCTTACTCGACGAGTCAACGCGACAGTATCTCAGGGCAAGGCCCAATGTCACCTTCTACACACTCGTCTCGGTCTCATTCGACAGGCCCGCAAGATGATTACATTCTGTCGTCTATGCAACACGTGTCTCCCTTCAGGATTCACCCTTCAAGTATGGATGGTTCTCATTTTCACAGTAACCCCTACGGCCTGGAGTTTCAACCGCGAAGGTCCCCTGAGTATCCTTACATGGGATTGGAGGGGCTGCCTAGCTTGACAATACCTGACAGCAGTCTTCCAGGTCATCTCCCTCAGGAGTCAAACTGGCCTTCCTCGGCCTCTGATAGTCCGTACTCAACACCTGATGGAGCTGTGATTCGCGGCTATGAATCACCGACGCCAGATGTCGCCAACCACGAGATATACTACGTTCCTCAATATCATTCACCTCAGCAGCCTGTCTACCCAATAGCAGACTATACCACCTTCGCCGATGATGCTAGTAGTTACTACGAGCTTCAATCCCAGCCCTTTCCTGTTCGTAGTCCGACCCCACCGACCGTTACGCTGTCCGCTCAACCGGCTGAAAATCTAGTCACCCTTGGCCTCTCAGTACCGAACCCCTCGGCGGTACTAGGCCGCCAGAAAGGGCCCGCAGCGTTACTGACTCCTTATTCTGACGCTGCCTTTCTGACGGCCTTGGTCCCGTCGTCGGCGGCACTGAACGCCATCCCCCACTACCTCGACGTATACTGGAAGCGCTTCGACACCCTGTTTCCTCTGGTGCACCGCCGGAGCTTGGAGACTTCTGGCGACCCTATACTGCGCTGCGCCATGGCAGCTGTAGGGGCACAGTTTCTTCAGAGCAAGGAGGATCGTATCAATAGCAACATCCTGCATGGCTTTGCTTGGCAAGAAGCCCGGCGTGTAAGTAGAACCTCCCTCTTTGCCGTGTCTGAATCACAAGCTGAACACCAATAGCGTCCCGAATGGAACGTCCATGTCATGCAGGCGATCCTCCTGTGCGAGTTCTACGGCCGGTTCCGAGGATCGAGGGCAGTGACCCGCACGTCGGAGCCCTTCCAGTCGCTATACTCAAGGGTGAGTAATCCTTCTTCTCCTCCTTTTCCATTTCTCATCTGTTGGTTCCCTCACATGCTTTGCTCTTCAGGATCATCTCTTTAGTCTTGTTCTGTCACCTTCCAACAAATATTGGCACCAATACTCAACGTCTTCCTCACAGGTGGCCAACTCACAAACATCGGCTGATTACGGCAACTCCACTGGCACCGGCCACCGACATTGGGAGGAATGGATCGTTGCCGAATCTCGCCGGAGACTTCTTGCTGCCTGTTTCGTTCTTGATGTCCACACATCCATGTACCATGAACATTCCACTTTGCATCATTTCCTTACGCCAACACCACCCATACCCTTAGTGAAATCCACTCAGCATCTTTGGGCAGCCCAGGACCCCGAGGCATGGGAGGCCCTTGTGAGCTCTGACCCGGCTCAGCTCAACCCCGTCTCCCTCGCCGATGAAGAGATCACCGCCGACCATGTGAACTCGGCCCCACCGTTAGACATAGGGGTATATGTAGCCTCGGAAGCACTCCGCTTGCCACGCAGATCGCCCGCTTCGGCCATGGATATCTCGGCAGATCTGGATCTCGACTCAACGAAGCGGATGTGCAACTTATTCCCTGGATCTTCGGTTGCCAACACCTATCTAGCCCTGCACCATACGCCTCTTCGTGACTTGCTTGCCGTCAGCGGCGACAGCTGGCTATTCTCACGGAAAGTCCTGGACCCGGAGGTTTTCCAACGGCACAAAGCCAGCGTTAGGGGATGGAGCAGCAGTGTTCACGCGGGAGCAGCTTCCACATTTGCCGCCAAGGCTCTTTTGTCTTTTCTTACTAATGATAATACACCTAATACTCGGAATTCGACGGAGAGAAACCAGCAGGGAGGGGGAGGAGGAGGAGGAGAATGGAGCATGTTGGATATCTCAGACTACTGGGCTCTGTATGTCTGCGCCCTCATCTGCTGGTCGATTGGCCACCGCACGACGAGGGGTGCCATGGGGCGGGGTGGGAATGACAATGCTGGTTTCTCGTCCGCGTCTACACATAATACTAATTCGACCTCCGGCAAAGCGGAGATCGAGGCTAAAGGATGGTTGAAGATGGTGGCGAGCTTGAGCCCCGAAGCTGCAATTCAAAACGTGCGAGGGCGGCGGGAGGCCCTCGGCGTAATCGCGATGGTGCGGAGGAGACTCGAAAGCGAGACTATCGGCGGCAAAAGCAAACTCCTTGTCGACGCCGTTCGTGTGTTGAAGACTCTCGAGGAGGATCCTAATAGGGGGCGCTTCTGAGGGATGCGCGAGAGAAAACGTGTGCGAGGGTGTGATTTCTTTTCTTTTCCTTTCCTTTCCTTTCCTTGCGTCCCTATTTCTACTTTTCGCCTCTCTACTTTCGTCGTTCTATATTAGTTTCATTTCTTCTCTTTTATATTTCTCTATGTTACTCTTCTTTTACAGCCTTCTCTTCCGTTTCTTACATTTCATATATTTACTTACGCATATAGACGCATGATGGGAGCGGATACACCATTGTAACACCACCACTATACGGTACGCATAGGGGGGATTTAGGTCATGATCAAGAGTTACGCATTGGACTTACTGAGTGAGGGCGTTCGCTGAGAGGATATGCTTTCCCTTTCTTCATACCCCTTTCCATATCCATTCCTTTTCCTTGCTTTCTCTTCATAGCGATATGAGACGACGACGGGAACGATGTATGATAGTGTTTTTGACTTTTAACGAGAGGGGCACATGAAGGGCACATAAGGTCGCTACGGAAAATACCACCATCCTTTACCTCTTCCTGATCCAGCCACAATTCTCGACATGCCACCCTTCGGATTTAAGCCCTGTTCTACCCAAGTTTATTTATAGCTCCTTAAGCCCACACCCGGGGGGGGACCTTACTGAACAACACTTACCTAGAAAGGGCAAATATGAAAAAAAGAGTTACCAACAGCTTGCAAAATCCCCGATGTATCATCCTCCCCATCCTCGTACCATCTAATGTCCGGAGCCTTCTCCAGGTTGACAACGGATGGCACAGTGTAGATGGCGGTCTGCAATAGCTTACAGACCGCCAAGAGAGCCTGCTTTCGGTCCCACTGCTGTCCAATGACGTATATCGCTGCCCCCTGGCAGATAAGAAAATCCAGCTGCAGCGAGAAAAATAAAACAGGGTCCAATTTGGAGATGCATACGCTACCATACCACAAACAAAAACAATGAATGAAAGGATGGATGGATGGACATACTCGTGTATGCTGTACGGCCTTGCGGAGAACAATGCGTAGGTGCCGTACGAAGGTGGTAGGTACTCGACTCGGGTCATCTTTGCGTTTTCTTCATGCAAACGGAATGATGCCATGGCTACTGTAGTACGTGCGAGTCTGAGACATTGATGGTAGGCCACGTTCATAAGTACATGTATGAAGGGTACCGAGAAAAATGCCCTTGTACTTAGCTACTGTAGTCACTAGCTGGGTACTGTAGAAGCATGCGCGGACATGTTCTGACAGTCAAACATACTGAGTAATTCGCCCTTTTCACTCTATTTAAATGGGCCAAACAAGTGTTTAACCTCTTTCCAAATGTAGCTTGACTATTAGTTTAGTCTCTGTCAGTTTTGAGACAACCGAACGAGCAAAAAAGGGAGCGGTTCAACAGATTACAGATCGTGATGCATCCATGCGAGTCATAGTGGGGCGTTAGGTCGGAAAGGGTATAAAGCGCCTCGGCCTTGAGCGCTTTCAGTACTTACACTAAGGTAACTCCTAGGATACATATGTAGGTGGCTGGTACTCGTACACATTGAGAATCAATTGAGAATCATACCTACCTACATAGGTACCTACTGTACTATACTTGGTGGATAAGGTACTTACAGTACCTAGAAGAGTATTGCAGAGGAATTTGCTATATTATCTACATTCAAGTTGTAGTCCACCGCATTTCGGATTAAGGTAGGTAGTTAGCCTATAGCGGGAATACGTAACCGAGTACAGCAGTATAGCAGTGGTGGGGTCGGCGAGGTTTGTCGCCTCAGTCATCGGCGGTCATGGTGATTGAGTACGAACTGGTGGGTTGCCGCCTATCAACTCAACCCCCGGCCCCCTGGGACTTTTTCGACCTCCCCTGTCATCATAAGTAAGTACCTACCTACCTAACCTTCTACCTAAGTTCTCCGCGCTTCCAGCCACGCACACAAAGAACCACTAGTGTGAGCCGAGCTCTCCCCAAGCTCTACGAACCCGAGACTCCTCCTCGATCCCTCCGTCTACCTAACAATTTAGTTACCTTAGCTATCCCGAAGTATCTATCCTGCGTATACCGACGTACCTCCTGTTGACTACGAATTTGTGCCCCCAAGGCAGAGAAAAAGCAAAAGAATCCTCCCATCTTTTTGCTCCATACCCTATATTCATTTCTACTATACCTTCCTGGTCTGCTATATCTACCTACTATGGGAAGCTTCGTTTTCAAGTGGTAAGTCACGACATCCCAAACCCTCGATGGCGGGCAGACGGCATAAGCAGATTCGAGCGGAAGAGCGCATCCATCGTGGCGGTCGGCGACGGCCAGTTTGATCTTTCTTTGTCTCTCTTACACTCCATCTCCATGTCCCACAACCTCGACTGCCGACCGCAAGGGCGCCTCGTACCATTGGAATATCCCTTCGCTGGGTCCTTGTGTTACTCGAGCCGTGGCCTGTCACCTTACGGACACAATTGAACATCTCGCTAACGGGGCGCTCGTCACTGCTCTCGATAGGAATCATCCTGCCACCGAAGTCTACGTGACCGGTACTTTCGACGACTGGAAGAAAACTGAGAAGCTGGAAAAGGTTGGCGATAGCTTCGAGAAAACGGTCGCCCTGCCCGACGCCTCGAGCAAGATTTTGTACAAGGTTCGTCGCTTTACATGTGGTTTCTACGTTGCCGTCATCGAGTCCTTCCTTGCCTCCTGCCAATGCGTCTGTCTCCTTTGATGTCGCTCGTGTTCACCACGACCCGAGTCCGTGTCCTGGAGGGCAAGGCGCCGCTGGTGGCGGTGATGGTGGTCTGTCTGAGACCCAGGTTGGACCCAAAGACCGCCCGGGCGCCCACCGCTATTTCCAGCCTACCGACACATTTTGCCCAACCAAGCACATTGATTGCACCATCATCGTCGCCGCCCCGTTTTCTTTCAACAGCCTAATTATCAGTCTATACTACGCACGTGCACTGTAAGGCAAGTCGCCCAATAGCACATTCCTGGGGCGCAAATAGCACCAAGGGCTTATGACGCAATGACGCAATTGGGGTCGCGGAGTTCCCTGGCTAGCATTTGCTGGGCAGCTGAGTGGCTTAGGCGGTGGCCCTGATAGGTCAATTGGCGTGAGATGCATTAACCCAGATTAAGATCTCTATCGTCGAAGACCTCCACGTCCACGCCCACGCAAGTGCTGCGCGTATGGGCATCTGGATACCTGATGGCCGTGCAGACACGTGGTGAGCCCTGGACTCACTCAACAGAGAGACGCTCTCAGCCAAGGCAGGCTGGCAGGCAGACGCATTATAGCGGGACTAGCATTCCCTGAGCCCTACGTGCATGCATTCCAGCCCCCAACCCAGAGCAGCAGCCTGCGAGCGGCAGCCCAGGCGTCTCTCGGTCTACTTGTTTTGCTCATTAGTTTGTCGTTGATACCAGTTTGACGCGTCCCCTGCTTGTCGGGTGCTTGCTCGAGTGCAGTATGATGTGCTCACTTTGTGTACTTTGTATCCTTTTTAAGCTCTAGCCCGGAAGTTTGATTAGGGTCCCCTCTTAAACACTATCTTAGCCCCCCAATCCTAACACCGTCTCCTCATCACTTGTAAACTCTCTCCTTACCACCTTACTTGTCCGTACTGACTGAGATCCCCCGTATAGTTTGTTGTCGACGGTGAATGGGTAACTGACCACACCGCGCCGAAAGAAACTGACGAGAGCGGAAACGACAATAACGTGCTAACCCCCGAACGAATTGTCTCGGAAGCTCCCGCTACTACTGCTATAATGAGTTCAGCTGCACCGGTTTCCACCACGGCCGCCTTGGCCGCCGATGCTCCCTTAGAAAAGAAGGAGGAGACTCCGGTGGCCGCCGAGAGCGATGTGAAGGATGAGAAGGTTGAGAAGGGCGAGCAGTCCGACTTGCCTGGAACCTTCCCTGAAACACCTGCTGCTGAACCCAGTGATGAAGGGAGCTTCAGTGTCAATCCGCTTCCTGCCGCTGCGGGCGCTGTCAACCCTATCAAGCTTGCTCCTGGCGAGAAAATCCCTGAGGATATCACTGCCCAGGGCACTACCAGCAATGTGAAACTAGACCCCGAATCCTATGAGAAGAGTGACACGCTTCCAGGTACGTCCCTAACGAAATCACTCTCAGCTCGCCGTCACATGGGGTAACCCGAGATGTTGACTTGTTGACATAGGAGACGTTCCTGTTACCATCTCTTCGGCTGCTCCAGTATCCACCACTGCTGCCCTGGCAGCTGATGCGCCCATCGAGCACAAGGTGCCCGGTATTGTTAAAGAAAGCCAGGAGAAGGCGAATTCCAGTCCCGAAGCGAGTGCAGTGCCTGAGGAGGTCGAGGAGAAGGCAGCTGTCGAGAAGGAGCTGCTAGACAAGGTGAAGGAGGCTCCATCTACCTCCGAGGGTACCGCCGGCGAGGGGACCGAAAAGACTGAGGACGTGGTTACTCCTGGCGAAGCTGCTGCATCTATCGTTGCCGCTGCGTCCGCGGCTGCTGGTGCCGCCGTTGCTGGGGCTATCATTGCTAAAGATGTCGCCGTGGAGAAGACGCAGGATGCTATTTCAGCTGCTCAGACTACCGCCACTTCCGCTGCCGCACAGCTCCCTGATTCGGTTAAGGAGAAGTTGCCCGAATCTGTGCAGAGCACAATCGGTACAACCCAAAAAGAAGAAGTGCGGGAAGAAGTGTCACCTGAGGCGCCTACCCAAGTCAAGGAATCTATTGCTATCGTTGGCGAATCTCCAGAGGCAGCCGCCAACACAGAGGCGGTCGAGGAGAAGAAGGCTGTAGAATCCGAGTTGTTGAAAGAGGTTAAACCTATTGACGCGGCATCAAACGGGGAGCCCCGTGAAGAGGTCTCGTCAGAAGTCCCGTCCGCAGTCAAAGAGTCTATTGCCGTATCAGGAAAATCCCCAGAAGCTGCTACCAACACGGAGGCCGTCGAGGAAAAGAAGGCTGTCGAGACCGAGTTGTTGGAGGAGGTTCAACCCGCAGAGACAGCCGGCGAGTCCTCTCAAAATGATGCCCCAGTGACGAGCGAGGCATCGGCGGCAACCGAAGCTCCTGGAACAAAGGAAACTCCAGTCCTAGCTGTTCCGGCCACAACGGAGGCACCCGCCACATCAGTGGCTGCTGCTACCACAGAGACCCCGGCCGCCGAGCAGGTAAAGGCAACAAACGGCGCTAAAGCCGCCGTTGACCCAACAACACCGGCCAAATCGGCAGAGGATGCCACTCCTCCGGCCAGCAGCAAGGCAAGCGACGGACCGGCAAACGGGGAAAGGAAGAAGAAGAATCGACTCAGCGCTATGTTCGGCAAGGTGAAGGCGAAACTCTCGCACAAAAACTAGGCGGCCCAGCTGAAGCCCAGACTCGATCGCTTCTCCGTCCGTATTCCCGGTTGTTTTAGTCAAGTTGATTTCTTTTGAAGCTCATGATTCCCCCAATGCGTCTCCCACTTTAGTAGATGACGACGGCGGATCGGCATCGCGCACTTCAGGCATCTAGCGTACATACGTAAACCATGTATCGATACAAGTTTGCTTGGACCTATCTCACCCGCCTAAAAAATTACGTGGCTATATCTTACTGTATAAGCAGATTGATGTTTCTGTGATCGCTTTGTTACGTTTGCCTGCTGTTGAGATAATGTGTAGTCAGGTGTATTTAGTGTTGTTGAGCTCACGCCGGCAAGCATGAACTTAGCTTTACGAACCGTTGACGGTTGCACCTAAATGGTTGAGGATGCCGAAGCAATACGCGTGAAGAGTATATTTAATCATACGATCCATTCGCGCTTTTACAGACACCCTACCGTGTAACCATTGCCAAAGATAGGAAGTTCTATACTTGAACTATGGAAGTAACATGGAATACTTAAAGTACTGCATAAGCTGTTGCAAAAACGGAAGTACTTATGCTGGTGTGTTAGGGAGGGGTAAAAAACCAGGGGGAATAAAGACCCCCATCGAGCTCCCCAAGATCAAAAAAAACAAATCAACTCGGAACACTATGTCTTCGACAACGACAGGACTCGAACCTGTGACCCCGAAGGGATATGATTTCTAGTCATACGCTTTAACCACTCAGCCACGTTGCCAGTGGATGGGTATTTGTGATAGTATTGGTGTTAAGATAGGTAGGTAGCATGTGCATGAATGGGTTCCCGAGATTGAGCGATATCCACACGTGCAAGTTCCAAGTCTCCGTCCTGTTACCGGAGTACATAGTACCTGCACCTACCCCTCCGAATGGCTTTACTAGCCGGAAACATCTAGGTTAGTTATAAGTAGGTAACCTGTCACGAACAGACTCCTCCAGGCCAGTCCACACAGGAGGTCGTGCGTGACATTAGGTACGTGGCCAAAACAAATAATCCTGCTTCCAGCATAGGTGACGCCACTAGCATTGGAAGGTTTTGAGCAGCAGCTAAAGGCATACATAGATATATCAAGCATGGGATCCGTGGTAAGGTTCTTTCCTGAGAAGATGAATGTACCCAGCCGGTAGTTAAGTACCTATGTATAACATTAGTAGTTAACGTACTTGAGTACATGTACTGAGGTGAGGTACTTTGCATGAGGTAGGTACTATGTACAGTACATGGCGGACCAAGTATGGTTGAATTGGGCGGCCCACTCAGATTGTGGCGCCTGAATGGAGAATTCGAGAGCTGGCCTCCATCATCATATCAACCAACCAACCCCCGTCCCGTCCTACGGCAACCTGGTAGCCCTTGGCCCCGCCGAGTCGTGACTCCTCGGGTCCGTACCGCCTCTGGGGACCGTCTGCTGAGGCCCTTTCTCTTCCGCATCTACCTCGACCCATCGGCCTATCCGCCCATCGATACTGGTCTGTAGTGTTTACATCCACCCGAGGCCCGTCAACCACCACTTGCGGTCGTCGCAGCGTGTCGTGGCGTTGTTCGAGTCGTCTTAGCTACCTGCCGGTCGTGCTTGGCACGTCGCCACTATGAACTCTGGTGGTTCGAGCAACCTGGGAGCCAAATCCCTTTCGACTCCGGCATTGCACAGCTCTTCTACACAGCAGATATCCGCTCCGCAGTCCAGCTTCGAGTCCGGCGCCCGGCGCTCCGGTCTGTCGAGTCCGTCCATCCCAATCCCAGCTGCCCCAAGGAAAGGACAAGCGTCGAGGAAACAGCACCGGCATCAGCGGAGGCCAAACGGGCACCCGGATGATGACGACGCCATGGCAGAGATCGTAAGCCGGCACACGGCCACTGCTGCGTTTTGCCTGTTGAGGAAATGACTAATCGCAGCGAGACAGAGAGCCGTCCGGAATGCCTCGAGTCGCCGTGGACAAACGTCCATTACGCACCTTCTGAATTACTCCGTTCCCTCTCGTCACTACCAGGACCACCACAGAGCCGCCCGCCGTCACCCTACATGGAGCACCGGTTCCGGCTACCATGCCGTAGATAAGGCCAGGTTTGTAACAACCACGGCCCCTCGAATCTGTCTCTCAATGTAATGCTAAGGCGGCGTGGTCAGGTTTGTCCATGCCAATTACCGCTTCGTAGTCTCGCCAACGGGCAATTACAGCTCCCAGGCTATCGATTCCGACAAGCACCTCGATTGGTCCGACGTGCTCCAGATCATCGCCTCTTCCAAATCCCAGACGACGTCCTGTCCCATATGCTTCTGCGATCCTGTGGCCCCTCGCATGGCCCGCTGCGGTCACATTTTCTGCCTTCCCTGCCTCCTGAGGTTTATGAACTCGACGAGCGATGAGGAGCCTAGTCCCAGGAAAGAGGCGCGCTGGAAGAAGTGTCCTATCTGCGATGACACGTTTCGGCTCTCCGAAGTTCGGCCAGTTCGTTTCTATGAGGGTCAAGAGAATCCCTTGCCCGGTGTTGGGGAAGATGTTGTACTACGATTGATGGTACGCGAGGCTGGGTCTATATTAGCGCTGCCGGACGAAGGGGGGAGTGACGTTGCGAACTTGGGCGAGGACATCCCGTGGCATTTCGCCGCCAGCGTTATGGATTATGCTCGGATCATGAAGGGGACCAACGAGTATGTCGTCGAACAGTTCGAACGCGAAATGAAGGATCTACAGCGGCAAGCCCTAGAAGACGAGCTGCAATATGGTGTTGAGGAGGGTGATTGGCCCCACCGGGCCATACGGGCAATTCACACGGCCAAGGAAAAGATGAAAGATCAGAAGCAGGAGACGGAACCAGTGGTTGCTTCGGCAGCGTTAAAATCCAAACACCACGCCAAGCAGAAATTCCATTTCTACGAAGCGCCGCCGCATCTTTACCTGTCACCCCTCGATATTCGCATCCTCAAAACGAAGTTCGGTGACTTTTCAAATTTCCCATCGACACTCCTTCCCCGGGTGGAGCACATATCGACCGGTCACGTAGTAGACGATGCCTTGCGGAAACGGGCAAAATATTTAGCACATCTTCCTCAGGGGTGTGTTGTGAGCTTTCTGGAGTGTGACTGGACAGACATAGTGCCTTCCGAGATACTCGAGACCTTCGCCAATGATTTAGAACGGCGAAGGAAGTTGCATCGAGACAAAGCAGCACAAGAGGAGCGGGAAAGAATACAAGCGGAGCGCTTGGAGGCCGCCGCCATCGGTCGTACCACCCAACGCCATTTCGATAACCTCAACAGAGATAACCTCGAACCTACTCCTATGATGAACTCGGAGGACTTCCAACCTTTGGGCCCGCCAGCCGGGACATCCCCACCCACCCCGCGACCGGGTTTTGAACAGCTTGCTGACGTGTCAACGAGCCCAACGACCTCAAGGACGGTGTGGGGTACACCGGTCATTCCTGTCTCGCCCGACCTTAAACCGGTTTCAGAGCGTCCGGCAAACGATGGGTGGCTCAAGGAGGACGATTTCCTTGGAGCCGCGGAGATCGCTATGCAGATGGAAGCCTTTAGTCTAGATGGCGTCGGCTCGGCGTCAGGGTCAGGCACTCCAACATTGGCTACCGGTGGTAAGAAGAAAAAGAAGCAGAAAATCACACTGATGAGCACTGGTGGTCGCCGGGGCACATGATATCAAAACGAGAACGAATCGATATTCAATTGATCTCATGCATCTGAGAACATTAAACGCGAGAGCGTACTTGTGACGGTAATTGTCATATTGAGGTGTTCGGCGCATGCTGGGTTAAACTGAGGGCAATAACGCTTACGGTGGCGGCCCGAGAATCAACTCCTATACTATTCCACCTGAAGAAATTCGCATTCAATATCGAAAACCCTCAAACACCCTCAAATCGTTCTAATGCTGCTTAGTCTAACGAAAACAGCACAATTCAATTCGAGAGACGGGGGCATGATAGCTTCGTCTAACATCGGCATCTCGCCTGTCCGCTAACTTTGTTGACTATCCGCTTCTTTATCTTATCTTCAGCTCCCCCGCTTGTCAACCAGCGGTAACATCCAATGCCAAGAATGCATGTGTAGGTACAACTTACAATATTAGATATACAATAGGCAAGCATGTTTATCTACATAACTATCTACATTGGTATCTATCATCTTACCACAAACAACGATTACTTCCAAGTCGCTGTTGGTTTTCTTACCTAGCTAAGGTATACTATATGATACTCATGAAGCCCCACGCAAAGCGATTGAGAAAGAGCAGTCAATTTTAATTAGACATGGAGGAAGATAGTAATCATCTCCCGCCAAGCCTGCACATAGACCCCCCGCTCTTCAACTCGGCCAACCCCTGGGCCACGACGCTGGAGCAGCTCCGGGACCTGTACCACTGCCTCGCCACGGGCGCTGTGACGACGCGCACGGCGCTCCTGGAGGGGTTCCCGCATGATGAGGACGTGCATCGCTATGCGATCTTTGGGGCGGGGACGCATCGGGTCGTCGGGGGCGATGAGGGCGGGGATGATATGGGTGGGGATAGGGGAGATGCGAGCTTGAATACCCTCGGGTATAGCCCGATGCCGCTAGACGTGTATCTGGGCTTCATACGGCGGATTGATGAGGAGGAGGCGAAGGCAGAGCTAAATACGGAAATAGAGGAGGCTAGGGAAGGAAAAATAGAGAAGAGGAGAAAACCTGTTATCGTTTCTGTCACTGGGACGCCCGATCAAGTGGCCGAGTGCTACCGTCGCGTCGCGCGGTGCGCGGGGGAGATTAGGATTCCGCTTACCATGGAGATCAATCTCTCCTGCCCGAATATACCAGGGAAACCACCGCCTGCGTACGAGGGCGAGGCGTTGGGGGGGTATATTAGGCGTGTTGCGGAGGTCGGGGCGGAGGCGAGTAAAGAGGGAAAGGGTTTCGCGATCCCTTGGGGTGTGAAAACGCCTCCGTATACGCATGCGGGACAGTTCGAGATGTTTGTCTCCGTGCTGCGGGGTTGCGCTGTGGGCTTTCCGGGAAGCGGGGATAGGAACGGGGATGGGGATGGGGATGGGGATGGGAATGAGAGGATGCCGATATGTCCCCTCAGCTTCGTCACGGCGACGAACACCCTGGGCTCGTGCCTCTTGCTGGGTGGAAGCGAGAGCATATTATCCCCGGTCCTACCAGGCCCAGGCATCGGCGGGCTAGCCGGGGCCCCGCTGCACCCGCTCGCCCTCGGAAACGTGGCGACGCTCCGGCGCATGCTGGACGCGAACCCTGCGACGAGACACATCGCTCTCCTCGGGATCGGCGGCGTCGCGGATGCGGAGGGGTATAGGAGGATGAGGAGCGTCGGCGCGGCTGCCGTGGGCGTGGGAACGGCGCTCGGGGTTAGGGGGTTGAGAGTTTTTGGGGAGATTAAGGACGGCTTGGGGGATAGGGGTTGGGCTATATAATTGAGTATCGTTTCCGTGTTTATACTACATGAGTGAAACCTGATGACGGAATTACTGGGTAGTGGTTGTCGTATGTGCCGCGAAGATTGTTATACGGGAAACGCCCAGCCTGTGGTGTTAACTTATCTTAAGCTCCATCCTGCACCATGGAATAATGGTGAATTTTTTCAAACCATGGGTGACGATACCCCATTGCGCGGTACGCTTCGTCTTTACTAACCTAGGTATGTAGAATATAGAGATCTGAACGGGAAACAGTGAAGGCTCGCTCATCCGGTATACCCAGACTAACGGCACTGGAGGGGAAAAGGTCACCACCCGGTAATAAGAAACAATATTAATGTGTATGTATGCATTCGCAGCTCAGCTCAACTCGGCACCAGCCTTCTGATTACAACTACCGGCGTAGCTCGCTCACTAACTCACGGCTGTGATGGTTTCGTCGATATTATATAAGGGTTCTCCGTCAAGTTGGGTAAGCTGACGGGGTAGGAAAGCTCTGTAGACAGAAGCACAGGTGATCTCGAAAAGCAAATCGAATCTCAACAGCGGGTAGGGGAAAGGTTGAATCATGATCCAGTGTTCGCTTGTGTGAGTTCCTAGGCTAGGTAATTTCGCATTCCTAATTTCTTACGAGGACTTCTCAGTTGCCTACTTATAATGAACAAGCAATAATTCGGTGGAGCTTACCGGGCCTGCCGTCCTTAGGTTCCGAAAGAAAAAAAAAGAAAAAAAAAAACACCTGGACGGCGAGTACTAGTACCCTTACAGTATTCTGCGCCCGACTTCGTCGCATTACGCTCCCAGTTGCGGCTTCGTCCAGGTTTCATTGTCGTAGCCATCAAGGTGCTCGCCTGCTTCCTTTCGTCGTGTTTCTTGATTCCGTGCAGAGGCAGACCTATGAAAACCCCTGGCCCTCTCATCTCGTGGCGAGTGCTTTTCAATGGCGCGAACCGAGGTCGCATTCGTTGGCCATGCACTGGTCCGACGGCCACTGCATAACATACAAATCGTTGCAGCAAGCAAGGAAACGAAAAAGTATATCCCGGCGCCGACGCAAGGAAAGCCCTGAGTATTTGTATTAGACGGGCGATATTCTGATCCGCTTCCCGTTCCTAACACCTGCCTGCGTGTTTGTGTATGGATTGCCTTTTCATAACTGGAAATAAGGGCCGGGCCTCATTTCATAAAATTTAGCAGCAGACGGTGTCTGCGAGATTACATGGTCTTAGTAACGCTCGTTTTATTCTTGTCAAGATCACCATCTCTATCTGACACCATCTGACGAGATGAAACAAGAACACCTGGCTCATCAGTCGGTCCCATCTCCGTCTGCACTTATGAGTCCAACCCCGTTCTAGTTCCGCTATCAGGTAGTCTATATCAAACTACCCGTCGGGTCCAATCCGATGAAGTTCGACGACTGTTGGCCGATATTGCTGCCATGCAGGTATACTACTACTACTACACCGGAAGGAGCGAGTTTTGGGCTAGACTCAGCTCATATATCGCACTATGTGAGATTCGGCTTTGGGTTGGACATATATGCAGTTCATTTATGTATTAGCAAACCTAGGTACTGCTTTCTCTCCGATAAATTCGTATGGCTTCATCGGGTCTCGGTTGGACTTTCTCGTGCTAAGCTTTCCCGTGCTCTTAAGCGGCCATCAGTCTCATGATCGGCGCCCAAGCACTCCGTCTCCTGTCCATGTATCCGTTTACGCTCACTTGTACACAATACTGTAGTCTAGCTGTGCTACGCTCGTTAACTATCCGTTCTCAAAGACCTACTATACGATAATCCTTCTCTTGTCTACTCTCGCTGCTGAATAATTCACACATACATACACGTCGTTGGCCAGATACCGGGACATAATGAAGAAAACTCTCCTCTCCATCGCCGTTCTGGCCGCCTCCGTCTCGGCTGATACCACCACGACTACGGCGACGACCACCACCACGGCGTGTGCTGCGGAGGCCATCCTCGATGCGTGCCTCGACACGACAGAGGGTTATATCAGCCTGTGCCAAAGCACGGACTACAGCTGTCTCTGCGACAAGTACACGGCCATCATGACGTTCGTCTCACGCACCCCTCCGAAGAAGGGTTCTTTTGTGTGGTTTGGCTAAATAAAACGATAGCTGCTTCGCCAACTGCCCGAACGACGACCGACAATACGCCCTGGATGGTGAGCGACAGCTATATTGGTGAGTTGTTGTCTCTTTCCTTTTTATGTTCTTTGTCTCAGCGAGGCTTAGCCTAGCTTAGCTCATATAGTGATCTAATTAATCACTTCACTTATAACATCTATTTTCTCTTTTCAATGAGAATTATTATTTTCATAAGATCTTCCTCCCTTACCTAACCCCTTTTCAAAAAAAAAAAAAAAAAGGGTTTTTAATTTTTTAAGACTTAACTAACCCCAACGCCCAAAATTTTTTTAGCTCCAACGCAAGCGCCTTCTCCTCCACCAATTTGACGAGCTCCAAGACGCCGAGAAAGACCAGTTCGGGCGAGACGGGGACCGCGACCACGACGACCGACTCAGCCTCGGGATCCACGGACGACGCCACGACGACGACGTACGGCGCCGGCGACACGGCGTCGGACGGCAGCCTCCCGACGCAGACCGCGGGCGCGGTGAATATCGTCGTGGCCGGACAGCACGGCCCCGGCCTGCTGGCTGCTTTTGGAATGGCCGCTGCTGCTCTCTTGTGAGGAGAGGGGGGGAGGGGGGGGTAAGGAAAAGGAGAAAAAAGGAGGGAGAGGAATGTGTGTGCGCGAATGGGAGAATTGTTGTCTGCTGGAAAATAGACGGCTTCGTTCAGTCAGTTAATATTTTAGACCCGCTTCCCATAAGTTGGCGTGTCTTTGTTCGTTTTTTGAACGCGCGAAGACTAAGAATGGGGTGGACGGGGGATAGAGAAGCATCATGTCAAAAAACGAAACAAACGCGGGTCATCCCATCATCTTACCAGGTAATTAGATATCTTGGAAAGGTTAGCTAGAGATTGTGACTCGTGGATCACCCATCCATCTATCTACCAGGTGCGGTGTGTGGGTTGGAGATAGTGTCGTATCTCTCTTTTCATATCTGCCTGATATTTTATACTCAAAACACTTCCCCGACCTTTCTATTGCTATTGGCAGACACCCGAGACTCTTGTGCACTTCATGGTCGATCGACGACTCAGTTGTGAGTCCCATCTTAATGTACCAATCAAATATGCTTGTCACGCGGTATTTTTGAGATCGCATATTGCTCTTACTCACCTACCCTCTTCGGCTTTGAAGAGAACATGACAACTACCCACTTATATACTGACGTAGTCCTCCCTTCAATCACCCAGTTATAGTGATTGATACTATATAGAATTTCCGACTGACATGACCTGACCTGACCTGACATGGCACAACCCACCCTTCCTCCTCGACCCTTATTCACCGCGCGAAGACTAGATAAGATCCCGCTCTAGGGCCCAGCACAGGCACAGCAGGGATTGTCCCGGGGGGGTAAGGGGGGTCAGCAGAAGCTGCGCGGAGAATAGAGCCAGGCGATGATATAGATGTGCGTTCGCCATGGTCTTAACCAGATTCGTCACCATTGAGGGATGTCTGCTATCTATCCGTGGCAACTCTGGTACATGAGTATCAGGCTCCAGGGTAGGCAGGCACCTTATCCACCGCGTACGTACGTACGAGGCTATGTCAAGTCGTTCGTTTGCTTTTCAACATGATCGCCGTTGAATGGCATTTCGTCCATTAGTTCCCGTGCCGCTATCCCAGGCCCGTGTTAACGTGCCACTTATCACACCGGGCCCATTCCTGTCATGTCCCGCCCTCTTCTCGCCGTTATCTTCCACAGCCTCCGCTCCTCGTGGGGATTGCGCAGACCGTTAAAATCGCTAATCACGATAGCGGGTTCCGGATACTTTTAGTCTAGGTTTCCATTTCACCTAACGTCTGCTAGGTTAGGGCGGAGGGGGACCCCAGGATACCACTAAACAGCTGAGAGATAAAAGTTTGACGATGACCAGAGGGAATGAGAGAGGGGCAATTTGGAAACTGAAGGCCAATATCAGCTTTTATGATATACCAAGGGACCAGGCAGGCAAAGGTAAGAGGCCAGACATGATCGTTCATGCTTGGCTAGTCGTTCGAGAAGCATCAGTGTAGTGGGTTGAGGGATGGGACTCGAGATAGACAGGATGTTTCCGATGTTTGTCTAACGAAGGAGATTCACAGAGAAAAAGTATACTCTACACATATGAATGCATTCATCGTATTCGGCCATCTATGACCTCCTTTCAACTAAAAAGGTATCATGATTGTTCCTGCCGGTCACGAATTAGAGTTATAAGCGACGAGATTGAAGTTCAAAATGCAGTTTCGTGCCTCTAGTCCTGGTGCGTACACTCGAACACCGTATATATGTACAATGGCCCTCGACAAATGAAACGGCTCTCTATCATGTGTTGGCTTGTACCTTCCCTCGCTCTTGTTCTACTTCCTGTACCACATTCGTGTGATGCGGGTCTGCCTCATCTTCCGCTGCAGTTGGAAGATACCGTACATCAGGGCTTCGCTCGTGGGGGGGCAACCGGGGACGTAGATATCGACGGGGACAATGCGGTCACAGCCCCGGACGACACTATAGCTGTAGTGGTAGTAGCCGCCTCCGTTGGCACAGCTTCCCATGCTGACGACCCACCGAGGCTCGGGCATCTGATCGTAGACCTGGCGCAGGGCGGGGGCCATCTTGTTGGTGAGGGTGCCGGCGACGATCATGACATCGGACTGACGCGGCGAGGCACGGAAGATGATGCCCAGGCGATCCTGGTCGTATCGCGGCGTGGACAGGTGCATCATCTCGACGGCGCAGCAGGCGAGACCGAAGGTCATGGGCCAGAGCGACGACTGGCGGGCCCAGTTGGCGACTTGGTCGAGCGTGGTCAGCGCGTACTGCATGACGCCCTTCTTGGGCTCCTGGCTCGCGAGCGGCACCTCCTTGCGCTGGCGGGCGAGGCCGCCGTGGGCGTGGCCATGGGGCGCCACCGACGTGGCGGCATCCTTCTTCGAGGTCGTCGAGATAGAGGCAACGGACTGTAGCGGGGCGATGCGCGATGTCGTCGGGTTCGCTGTGCACGATGCGGAACAGGCCAATATCAGCTTCAACTGGCGACATGCGGCGGCGGTGGCGGGGGGGAGCTGGTCACAAACCTCGCATGGCCAGCGTGGCTGCCCTTCTCGAAGACGCCAGCATCTTTCCTCGGCTCCGATGGACAGCGCGTTGAATGACGAGGACGAACAGAAAACGGGCACGACGGCGTTGTGGGATGGATGGATGGAGTGGAGAGGGTTGTTGCGAGGAAGGCTCGAGGAGCTCCGGCTCTTGGGTGCACTCAATCAATCAATCAATCAATCAGTCGGTCGATACCGAATTCGCCTCGCGCGAATCGAGCTTTCCCTTTCGCTCAATTGACGTTGACGACTGGCTGAGGTGCTTTTCGCCGCCTCGCTAAGCAGGAAATGCTGCGCTCTGAGTGGCCCGAGCAGCTCCCAGCGCCAGTTTTCCCGACACCCGATCCCGTCTGTCCCCATCTGGCAGCTTCCCACCTACACCTTCCCCTCGGACATGAGGGAAGCTACGGAAACCGATAACTCATCGAAACCACCAGCGTACCATTATCAAAGCCGTCCATATGAATGCGGGGTCTCCTTTCTTACACCTGAGGACTTCTAGCCAATCTAGCTGCAGTTGCTTGTATTTCGACTGCTGCTTACTGACGTCTCTTTCCCCGACACGACACAGAAGCTTTGCAGAGTAGCTGTGTTGTAGAAGGTCCGAACGAGGTGTTTTTTTACTCGGATTCATATGATTCGTTCGATTGGTCTGATTTTACTTTGCTTCTCGGTGTGCTACAATTTTTGTCGTAACACCATCTTCCAATTTGATCCGTCTGTACCCGTCTCGGGTCTATAAACTAACAATGCCTCATAATCCGATCCAAGATAAGAGCTCGTGGCTGTTTGCCTAACAAACATAAAACGTAGCATCGGAAGAGGCATACGATCTAGTGGCATCCAGAGATGTACTGGGTTGCCATTGTGACATCGAAGCCGACTAGGATCCTGCAAGAAATATTCATCGGTCTGGACTTGCTAATTGAGTTGGCTGCTTAATTTCGCCGGCGAATTGAGAGACGTCTTGCCGGCCGATCTATTCCTCAAGAGTGCCAACGTGGTCGTTACCCTTGTCCAGCAAGCAGCCACGACAAAGTTAGGGCCACGAGGGTAGCGCCGGTCGTCGGCTGGCAGGAAGGTAGTTATGTGCTATCAAATACGGTAAGTATTTGCGAAACACTATCGCAAGCCCGGGGGGACTATCACTGAGTACAAGAATCATGAACGAAGATAATGTCACGCAGCGATGACTCGCCGCGCTTGGGGCTACCAACACCACTCGTATCGGTTGGGTAATATAAGTACATATATAAATCAAAGCCGGTTCCGGAAACAGTTGGCTCGCTTCACGGAGATGCGGGACACACGGCTGAGTCAGTATGTGGCTTTCGCGAGTTGGAGTACATCGTAGACGACTGAATGATTCATGGACAACTCAACTCATTACACGTGATCGACGCTGTTAGCAATTAGCTCGAGTTTCTGCATGCACAACACAACACAACACCTAAAGGAGCCACCTATAGAAGTTCTATAGTAGCAGGACTGTGACCTTCACACCGATATTTGACCAATATTCCCTTGAAATTACTAAAATCTCCGTCGGCGGCCTTCCTAGCAATCTCGTCTCTTCCATAAGCTATATGCCGTTGGGTCCATCTCATTGGATGTGGCCGTCTGCCATACCAAGCGGTGTGTTGCCAAGTTCTCCCGCGTATTCTGGGTAGGGTAGGACAAGACGATCGGCCGGAGTCACAAAATCCCATTCGTGGTAGAATCGATATAGTTAATACTACGTATTGTAACGGAAAAGAACCTTTTGAAAAAAAGCTATTTGAGTACCATGTCAGTACTAGGTACCTTCTTTACCCGGGGGGATGGATGACCCTCGGGGCTTGAGACAAAAAGCTGCGCAAGTGTAACGGTGCTGTGGGTACCTACTCCAGGGGGACATGGCCAAATCCAGCCTCTGGCTTACAGTACACCTACAGGCTACCTACAGTACTTACAGTACAAGCCTACGCGAACATACCTTAGGTGACTTGTATAGACTCGGGAGTCA
Source organism: Xylaria acuta (assembly GCA_022495125.1). Taxonomy (NCBI): domain Eukaryota; kingdom Fungi; phylum Ascomycota; class Sordariomycetes; order Xylariales; family Xylariaceae; genus Xylaria; species Xylaria acuta. The sequence continues at coordinate 98,671 of MU383130.1, read as the reverse complement.
GTATACGGCTGTTTAAACAACCTAAACACATTTACTCTGCTAATCACTCGATATTTCGCCGGAGATAAAGGCTCATATGCGCGATCAACGGATGTTTGACGCTCTGTATGTAAGAGCAAAATACAGTATATATGCAGCATTAGGTACTGTAGAGTTTGCTGAGTGGACAAGAAGCTAGCCAAGTACGGGTAAAATTGTACCCTTACCCCGGAAAATCCGGGGAATATAAGTCTGATCCCGTTGCCCGCTACGGCTACGACGAAAAGGGTGCGATGGGTCTTTTAGCGAGCCAATGGGGGTCGAATAATGCCGTCGGCGCTGATGAGCGGGCCAATCCCGGCGAGTGGCTGGGACTCCTACAATGTACACTAGGTACCTATGGTACACTAAGTACGCTGTCGGCCTTAGCGCTGGGCGATCCAAGGTGCTGCATTGTAACAACGTCATGCCTGCTGTCCTTTTTCCACCTGGGTCGAATCCCAGATCGAGTCGCCCAGATGACCACCAACAAGCCTGAACCCAGCATACGTAGCAGAAGTACGGATTATGCTTATGTGCCAGTGACACACGCCAATACATGCGTCTAGTCTACCGTACACCACGCCAATGCAACTCGTTTCTGATGGCCGTTTCTGTTCATCATGACCACCGTCATCAGCATGCGAGGCATCGCTGGCTCACTTGCAGTACTTAATTGCTTGGCAGCAAAATTTGCCAGTTCTCTTGGGCAGACCTGGGGGACATCTTTCTCCTACCAGGTAGGTACCGGTACTATAGGTAGACTCACCGTACAGTATAGGCCACAGTACGTCCAGCTCACCTCTTGGTCGGAAGGATGTCATCATATGATCTGCTCTACACTAATGGGAATGGAAACATGCGGGTTCGGCGGGCGAGCTTGAACAAAAAGAGACTCGGCACTCGAGTCTCAAGACAAAGGCAGGCGAACGGCTCGACTCAAATACTGTAGCGAACAATCGGACCAAGGTGGGCGCCCATCTTTATTTCGTGATCTACCGTAACGTAACGGGCTGCTGACCTCAGCCGCCCTCCTCATCATTGCACACGTACTATGTACGTAGTACCTCCCCCAGCAACATCCCCTTACCAGGTTTAGGTGATCCGCTGCGTTGCGTTGCATTGTCTGCTCTGCCTGCCGACACTACTGTACCTACAAGCGCAAGGTAGGCCACCTCCCTCATACCGGCGGCAACAGCTCTTCCCCAGGCTGCCAGGCTGTCAGGCAGCGAGATCGAGAGAACGGTTGTCCATCGTGTTTATATCCTGTGCTGTGCGTCGTGGCTCCCTCCAGCCTTGTCGAGTTTCTCCATCGGTGCACAGCATACATATAGCCTACAGCATACCTACATAGTAGTGTGCGGCCAGACCACGGCATACAGCATCCATACCTAAGTAATAAAAAAAGACGCCGCTAATCCTTGTCCTGTATCCGACTGTCACGATCCGTTTCTGCACATGCGTCAGGATCATCACAGGATATTGGCACGCACCTATTGCACCGTATAAGTACGCCACACTACCTGCATCCTGACAACCGGTAACCTGAAATCCTGGTGTCTTGACCGCCCGGCCGTTCTTTGCATCCTCCCCGGCTCCTTTCAACTGCGCGTGTATATTCAGCATACCTCGATACGGCATCCTCGACAGAAATCGCGCAGCTACTCTCTGCTGAGCACCCTTCGCTTGTCCCGTCGTTCTCCTCTCGTTCTCCTCGCTTCCCCAATCCTATCGGTACGGCACTAGCGAGTCTACCATTGGTACATCTTCGTCCACCTCAACTCCTCATACAGAAATCCCCTCTGGGTCGATGACAGGTACTGGTTATTGTCGGTGGGCCGCAATCCCCCACTCGAATCGATCCAAGTCATACCCAGAAGCCGAGCTCCACCCTTGCGCCGCACTAAAGCTACCGAGTAGCAATCTCGCTAACCGGATCCTGTCTTCAAATACTGACGAAAGTCCTGTGCTGTGCCTGGGTCTGTGCCCTGCACATCGCCAGCCTTTACTTCTGGATCCCGATTCCAGATCCGGTGACCATCGCATTCGCAGTTTGTTCGACCCGTCTTCGAACATGTCCTCTCTATTTATATACATCCTTTCGTACTTGTAGAGTAACGACCACTTTTGCTTTTGCTCCTTGCGAGCTGGCGGCTCTCTATGATACGTATCTGGCCGCCTAGCATATACGACGCCACGCTTTTAGGCATGAACTGATGGCATTTTTCGACCGCGAGGGTCGTTCTCCAGTATGAATCCGCCGGTGTTGGATAGTTTGTCGGCTGGTGACTACCCGGATCGTGGCCCTGTTGTTTTCGCTGTCACCACGGGAACTCTCGTTTTGGCTACCGTATTCGTCTGTGCGAGACTAACCTGCCGGACATTCATCGTTCGGCAGGTTTCCTGGGACGACTATTTCATAATCATTGCTTGGGTTCTCGCTTTTGGACTCAGCTTCGCCATTGATTATGGTACCGCAAAAGGACTTGGTCGGCATGATGCCGATATCAGGGCCGAGAACTGGGAGGCTCTTAGGCGTTCCGAATATACTTTCACCGTTCTCTACGTGCGTCATACTCTAAACCCCTATTGTGAACATTTGGCCTGATATCTTGTAGAACCCAGCCCTGATGGCTTTCAAAACATCAGTACTTATCTTCTACCTCCGGTTATCGAAAAACACGCAAAAGGTACTTAGGCTAGCCTCTTGGGCCGTACTTGTGATCGTGAATCTAGCCGGCACCGGATTGACTCTGCTCAACATTTTCCAATGCAATCCCGTGGAAGCTGCTTTCAACAGCCATCCAGGACGGTGCATTCCTCTCTTGACGGAGTTTATTTGCTCGGCTCCCGTCAACATAGTGACCGATCTCGCAATCCTTGCCCTGCCTTTACCTGTCTTGACAAGTATGAGGCTACCCCCACGGCAGAAGATTATCTTGATCATCACTTTTGCTCTAGGCATCTTCGTCACTGTTGTAGATGTGGTTCGCATCTATTATCTTCAGAAAGCCATTAACGACGCTCCTTCAACATTACCTTCGAGCGACGAGAACGCGGCATTTGGCGGTTCACCTGAGTTCTCTTGGAATGCGTCGCTGGCACTTTTGTGGTCGGCTATTGAGGTGAACGTTGGGATTGCCTGTGCCTGCATTCCGACCTTGAAGCCTTTGATCATTCGCATCCTCCCTGCTATGCTCGTTGATCCGGACGGCAGCGGCCGTCGAGCATCTGAAACGACCGATAAAACACCGACCGTACAATCCTCTTATGGACACGAACCCACGATTGCCGGACCAAACGCAGCTCGGGGTGAACCCTCCGTCCCAAGCCAAGCTCATCAACCCGAAAACGATATTGATGCGCAAATCTCGGCCATGGAGTTTCTCACCACACCAGATATGGTCATAGAGGGAGGAACAAATCGGAATCATGTCCCTATGATAAGTAATACAGCAACCACAGGTAGCCTAGAAGCGTCGGGGGTATATTTTGGCTTTGTCAACATGCGGAAACCCAAAAGCATGATCCGAACATCCGTCAAGGACTCGCTCAAATACTGCACATTGGTCTCGATTCTCTTCCTACTGTGGGGTTTTTCATACGGACTTCTTAACACACTGTCGAACGTCGTGGCTCAGATCTCTAACATGACCATTCCAGAGACGTTGGGTCTTACCAGCATTTACTTTGGTGCTGGGTATTTCTTTGGACCACTTCTAGTCGGCGAGTGGATTTTGCGGCACGATGAACATCGAAGGCTCGAGAAGAGACGAAAGAACAGCAGTTTTGATGATAGCATAGGCGGCTTTAAATCGACTTTCAGTAAGCAAGCCTCCGCTTAAGCGGCCTTTTTCCCAACTAGGTTCACCTCCAGCACTCTCACTTGAGGAAAATGCTGACCCATTTACAGTGCTTGGATTGTGTATCTACGGCATTGGGACTATTATATTTTGGCCCAGCGCCGTGCTTACTTCGTTTCCTGGGTTTCTTATTTCTAACTTCGTTGTTGGTTTTGGGCTGGCTGTCCTAGAAAGTATGTATTTTGGAGTTGTCCTTTTTTCCACCCTTTTTTTTTTTTTTCTGGTCTCGACCTTCTTCCTTTTATATATGTATAACTGAAATGCGTTGTATCACAATATATACTATATATGGCAGTCACTAACTTTTTTTTAATAGCTGCGGCGAACCCCTTCATAATACTCTGTGGTCCCATGGATTATGCGGAAATGAGACTTCTATTGTCACAAGGCGTTCAGGCTGTAGCCACCGTCTTGAGTGGGCTCCTTGCTCAGAAGGTGTTCTTCGTTGAACTCAGCACCCGCGACTCTATAGGCTCAACGACTCTCATTGACGTACAGTGGACGTTCTTGGCTATTACGCTTCTCTGCGTCGCACTAGCCCTATTCTTTTATTACATGCCGTTGCCGGAAGTTACCGATGCGGAGATGGAGAACTCAACACGATATCTGCCTGTTGACCCAAAGAAACGTAGCTTTTTCGGTTTCCAACTGAGAACCTGGAGCCTAGCTCTGGCGGTCATGGCTCAATGGTTTTACGTTGCTAGCCAGGAGACAATGAGCATCTTCTTTCGAAGCATTCTAACGCCTAGTTTGGACTCGTCAATGGTGACACCAACGAACATGGTACGGGACACTTCGGCGAAGAAAGAAGGCTTAATTTTAAGCACCACTGACTACCTTCTCATTGCTCATACTGCTTTCGCTTTGTCCCGTTTCCTCGCAGCCTACCTTGCGTACTTATCGCCGACTCATCCTAAAGTACCCCAACCCCGGACTATATTGAACCTCTGCGCAGGATTTAGTATTATTTCCGGTGTCTTAGTGGCCGCTCTCCGCCCGAGAAATCCAAATATACTAGTCATCCCGGTTGTCCTGTTCTTCTTTTTCGAAGGGCCCATGTGGCCCTTGATATATACACTCGGGCTCCGAGGCCAAGGCAAACGCACCAAACGAGGGGCTGCATTTATTACCATGGGGGCATCAGGGCCAGCCTTCTGGCCGTTCGTTGGTGAGTTTATAATCTCTCTTGCACTACGCCCTTTTCCCACAGTTTTTTGTCCAGATTAGTAGTCTATATTTCTCCCTCATACGCTATAGTGTGCTAATGTGACACCTCGCAGTATATGGCATCCATCAGAGAGGTGCCAGCTATCAAACCGCCTTTATATTAGTCCCTGCCCTCTTAGTAATCTCGGGACTCTTCTCTCTATTCCTTGATCTCAAGCGCGACGCTAGAGCTTTAGTTGATGCCCGTATCGGCCCCGAACAACAGGAAAAGATTCAAGATCGTGCGAATCGTGAGATGGATCTAGACGCGATTATTGCAGCGAGGAGGCGAGCATCACTGGCCGGGCTGGACGGTTTCGGCACTCACACTTTCGATTACGAGAAGTTCAACCTAGTCAAGAGACTGTCAGTCGCTTTGGCGAAAAACCGAAGAACCTCTGAACCAACTTCTACCGAACATAGGGAGTCCAAGAGCAGCAATTCAGAGAGAGGTTGAAAAGGTCATCCAGGAAGTGAGAGCTTGAAGTTTAAACATTGACATTCAAGTCCTACTTGTAGACGGGAGACGGACGAATCATTTTAGACCTTGTCCGTACTCCCTAAAATCTGCCTTCGCCAGACAGTCCGCAATGCATGAAGAGGGCCCCTGCCTTGATAATCAGAATGGCAACCCCGCACATCGACATTTCTGTGGTGGAATGAGCGAGCCGATTGGCAGGCGAACAGCTACAAGCCATGGTAGACCCGGTGGTGAGTCGGTCGTTTCGGGCAGGGTATAGGCGTTGATCGCCTATCACGGTTTTGCAAAAACCGTTGCTCGAATGCCGCGAGCCACCAACGAGACGAAGTTTTGGTGGAAGGATGGCATATTCTCGAGGTTTCCAGGCGCAATGGTATAAGCTTTCAGCGGTCTTACCATGCCACAACGTTGCCTGATGGAAAACCCGGTCTCTGCTTTCCACGTGAGAGAGAGAGCGTCTCTGTCCAATGAGATTTTTCAAGACGGACGATTGCATAGCGTATAGTTTTGATACCCAAGTCGTTGCGACTACTCAATTAATGATGCATATGGTTTTCTATGGAATACTTATTGAGCCTCGAAGAAAACACGAAGCGTTTCTTGCACTCTTGTAAACCCCGTATGTGCTCATACTTTCTACTAACTGTTAGATGGGTACACTGCTCGCAAACTTGGGCCGGTGTACGTGACGCCATAAAACGCCCTCGTACACTCCGGCAGTCTTGGTGTAGTTGGTTGGCTTCTCTGCAAGCACGTATCTACTTAGTAGCCTTGTATGTAACCTTGTCTAGCTTATTAGATGAGGATGCAGGCGGAACGATCGGGGACTATCCGTTCAATTGGATATTAGTGTGGCCAATAACAAAGACCGGGAACTTTCCCGGTGGGGTGCCCCTGATAAGTAGCGTAACCGTCCCGTCCGGCTTACCAATCTACCTGCTCTTATCCCTGTATTAGCTGTGGTGATGTCGTTCGCTGTTACAACTTCTTCCCATTCTTCCCTGTGTCTGTTAATAGTTTAGGAGGATGTTGCAATCATCTAATCTTTTGTTGTAACTCTCCTTTGGCTGTGTTGTGACAGTTTATTCTTGGGTACTGGTTTATACTACCACCTGCTGTTGGACAGTAGATGAATGCTATTTTTTCGATGAGATGAAATTATGTCCGCTAGGGGACAAGAACGCCGCGACACATCGATAATGCGAGACGACATGACATCTACTACGGCCACCGAGGACTCGCCGCTGCTGCAGTCCGAACGCAGTAGCTCGAGCCCCCCGAGTTCGAGGTCGTCGATAGGGCCCGAAGATGAGGATTTGGATATCGCGAACCAGACCGTCACTAAGAAGAGGGGAATTGCGATCATCTTGAGCGTGTATATCCTTATCTTCCTACAAGGTATTATGTAGTCTTTTCGTGTCTTAAAAAACTTATGGTCAATATAGAAGGAGGGGGTTTTCTACTCTGCCAGATTACGTCTTGTTCCTAAGACGATGAAGCCAAAGACCCCGTGCTGACTTACAGAAACATAGCCATGAACATGAGCGGCATAACAATGGCGCAATCCACCATCGCTGCAGATCTGGACTCGTACGAGAACGCGATGTGGTTCACGACGTCGTTTCTCGTCGCCCTGTCATCCATGTCACCGATCACGGGGAAGCTGGCGACAATATTCTCCCCGCGGAGCATGGTGCTGGTCTCCTCGGTGCTGTTTGCCATCGGATGTCTGGTCACGTCCCAGGCTCGCTCGTTCGCCGTCTTCATCCTCGGCCGCGTCATCACCGGCCTGGGCGGTGGCGGGACTATGGTGCTCGCCTTCATTCTGGTGCTGGAACTCACCACGAAGAGGAATCGGGGCTTGTTTATTGGGATTACGTGAGTGCGGGTTTCTTGCTGTTAGTCAACCAAACGAAAGCTTGAGATTCTTGGGATCTTGGGAAATATCAAACATTAGATAAGACAAGATAATTTTGACGTTGGGCGAGGTCATTGGCTGTCATGAACGGATATCGCTGACTTTGACCGCGCAGAAACGCCGGCTTTACAACGGGCGTTTCCCTAGGAGCAGTGGTTTTCGGCGGTTTGATCGAGACAGTTGGCTGGGTAAGGGGTACTTCTTAAAAACGAGTTATCTGGCTCGGCCACTTACCCATCACACAGAGACCCCTTTTCTGGGCCCAGGCGCCCGCAAGTCTAATCGCCGGCTGCCTCATCTTCTTCAGCATACCCAGGAGCTTGGGTTCGCCGAATCAGATGGAAGACAAAGACGTGTCGCTGCGTACCAAACTCAAGCGAATTGACTACCCAGGCGCTTTTTTCTTGGTATGCGGATCCTCCCAGACAGCCGTGCTGTATTCAATCCAAACTTACACAAACGTAGTCTGCAACCGTCGTCCTCTTTCTCTTCGGCCTGTCAGGGAAGATCCAGCCCATCCCGCTCGGGTCGTCTCTCGGCGCCCTTGCCATTTTCGTTCTGATTGAGAAATACGTCGCAGTCGACCCAATTGTTCCTCTCACAGTCCTTCAGAATCGTGGCGCTTTGCTGTCGTGTGTTTCTCAGCTTGGTTTCAGTAAGTTTACTACGTTTTCCACAGTCTGATCGGTGACGGGACAAATGTCTACTATCTCGACTAGACTCCATGCCTTCAGGACTTTACAATTATGCCAGGATCGAGCCGAATTACTAACTCTTGTCGTTAAAGTGGCCGCTCGGTGGACGGTACTATTCTATACACCCATGACGGCGCTCGCTGTTTTCGGCTTCAACTCGGCAGCCAGTGGTAGTATCCTCATACCCACTAACCTTGGATTTGGTCTTGGCGGACTCTTAGTCGGCGTAAGTCTAGCTCGCATCCCTCATTCCAAAGGCCTTCCTTCCCAGCAACTGACCCGCCGCACCACAAATACTGACAAAGCCCATGCACTACAGGCATTCCACATCCGCCGTTCAGGTAGCTTCTGGGGTCCCAGCATTCTGTGCTTCATTCTATTCGGGATAAGCCTCATGGCCCTGTCCGTGTCGTCCACGCGGGACACGCCGTTCACGCTCTACGTCGCCATCGTCTTCGTCAACGGGCTTTTCACAGGCGGCGCGCTGAACTACACCCTGGCCCACCTCCTGCACCTGACGCTCCCGGAGACGCACTACGTCGCCACGAGCCTGCTGGGCACGTTCCGGGGTTTCGCCGGGAGCTTCGGCAGCGCGATCGGGGGCGGCATATTCGCGCGCGCCCTGCGGGATAGCTTGGAGAAGGGCCTCAAGGCCCTCGACGGGAGCGACCACCTCTCCGAGGACCGCGTGGAACTCATCAGGAAGTTAATCGGCAGCCCTCTACTCGTCTATCATGGTGGTCTGACGGACGCTGAGACGGCGGTTGCGGCCCGGGGGTATAGTGCTGCGCTTCGCGTCTTGTTCCAGGCCGCTGTCGTGTTGACTGCTGTCGTGCTGCTCTTACAGGCTGCTACGGGGTGGAAGGGCCCTGGGGACAAAGCCAATGATCAGGAGGCTGTCCGTGATGAGCGTGACGGGTGAGTGTGATTGATGGTTCATTAGAATTGGGTTGTGAAAGTATTCCAAGACAAGATGTCGTGTAAGTATATACACCGAGGAACCGGCAACCGTATACGCACGTTAAGGGATGTTAGATGTATATAGGTTTTTTTTTTTTTTCTTTAAACAAAAACTAGTACACACGATGGATCCGAAACAGAGAATAATCCCCGATAGCTAGGATAAGCATTTCGAATGGCGGTACCTAAGTACTAATCATCCAACGTGGGTGAAACCCCCCTCCCCCCTGAGCCGTTTTGCATAACATCTAACCCTTACTTCAATTCATTTTCCCTTCACTTGCGCCGGGGCGTAGATCATACGCGGCCTGCGCCCGCCGCACCAGGGCCGCGTTCTCCCTGCCGAGCCAGAACGGACGCAGGTCGGCGGTGGGCTCCTCGAGCTCGGCGTACGCCGTCCCCAGCGCCAGGATCACGCGCCCGTTCCAGCGCCCGCGCCGCCACAGGTCCGCGTCCGCGTCCCTGCCGTACAGCTGCACCTCCCGGTCCTGCGCGGCGACGGCCGAGTAGACGAGCGCCAGCCCGACGAAGCGCGGCGCGCCCGCGGCGCCGGGCACCTGCGCCGCCAGGGCGTCCGCGATGTACGCGGGCACGAGGCCCGTGGCGGTGGCGCCCGGCGCTACCCCGTTGATGGTGATGCCGTCCCGGATCATGACGGATCGCAGGGAGCGGATGAGTCCGAGGAGCTAGAATTTTATTATTCATTTCATCAGACTTTTTTTCTGTTCTGTTCTGTTCTTCTCCTGATCCTTTTCCTGCGAACTGACTCGGTTACAAGGAAAATTTAAAGAAAAAGCGATACTGCTGATCTATTTTTTTTACACACAATAAATCTGTTCAGCCTGTCCCTCTGCTGCTGCTGCTGCTACTGCTGCTGCTACTGCTGCTGCTACTGCTACTACTTACCGCGAATTTTGTGCCAGAATACACGGGATAGGCCTGCTCGGGGCAGTAGGCGGCGGAGCTAACCGTGAGGACGATGCTGTAGGGCCGGCCGGCCGGCTGCTTACGCATCCGGCTCCAGGCGAGCTTCACGGTGTTGTACGCGGCGCGCAGGTTGACGTCGAGGACGCGGTATCGGGGCTCGACGAGCGCGCCCTCCGCGTCCGTGAAGTCGTCGGCGAAGTCGTCCTTGTCCTCAATCACCCCCGCATTGACGAAGACGTAATCCACGTGGCCGACCTCGTCGAAGGCCGTCCGCTGCTCCTCCCAAACCGCCACGTCGCAGCGGTGGTAGTGGAGTGCTGCTGCTGCTGCTGCTGTATTCGCCACGTCTTCTTCCGGTGGTGGCGGGTTGAGGTCGAGCACGTGGACTGTCGCGCCCTTTTCTAGGAGGATCTTGGTTGTCGCGAGCCCGATGCCTGCGGAACCTCCTGTGTGTTGGTGGTATGTCGTTAATATGGTTTTTATATCTGGTGATATCTTGCTTGCACTGGTGGCTTGTCTTACCCGTGATGAGGGCGACTTTCCCCGCTTGTGATGGGATGTCGCTCTCCTCGATATTCAGAGATGCCATAGCGGCGAGATGTTCTATTCCACGTCTGAACCTCGTATTATGAGAGATGGGTTATATCTTGATAGTTCGAGCGTTCCTTCTCTTGCCGTTGGTTTTCTTGTGAGTCTTATAGTTTTTCCCCGGTCAAAGATCTCATATTATCTCCAACCTGTCGCCCGCCATGCTGCTTGTAACGTCCTATCCCCGCCAATTGCGTCCCCTCGCCACATCTTCTTCCCCTCATTATTATTGACCGATGGAGCTCCGCGGATCATGGGTCCGTGCTCTGTCTTCGTTCATAGGTCTGCGGGCGTTCCCTGGCTGCTGTGTTACGTGCCGGAGGCTGCATGATGGCGCCCATGTCGCCCGAATGGTGTTGATTGGGGTAAAATGATTTGTGAAAAAGGGTTTATAGATAATCGCCACCGGTTTGCGGTCTCACTCGATTGTGCCGTATGCCGCGGGCTTTTACAGACTGGTCCAAGCCATTGATGTCGTAGAGGCAGGCAATGGAGTAGTTTGACATGGCATTGCGTGGCCACGGTTCGAGGCTAGCGAGACTGGACCAAAGCATGAATGATAAATTTAAAGTCATTAACATACATAGGTAGATTAAGTGTTGAATTTCAATTGAAATATATAATAGGAATCCTAACACTCTAATCAGCACAGCAAATGTCCAGACATTAGTATGATTGCTGGTGCCTAGCGACTAAGTTTATCGTATACAGTGACGGCAGAAGATACAAAACTTACACACACACACACACACACATATATATATATATACATTTCTTTTATTTGCAACACCCGGAATACTTGGGTAACAATGTCCATTTCATATCTATTCTGTTTAGATAGCTGTACCGCCATCAAGGGTTCGGGATCTTATCGACTAGTCTTATTCATAAAGATGCTTAAAAGGGCGAAGGTCTCTCACATGCATGAGACCAAGTCTCGTCACAATCCTTCACAATAAGCTCCTGGAAGTACCTTGAATACATGACTATAACCGCTGATCACAAGGAAACTGAAAGCCGGATGCAGTTATGACGTAACAACGTGTAGGGTAACAGCCACGTGCTGGATGTACATAATATGGCCACATAGGAGGTCATTCATTGTGACAAGGGCTTGATATCAGGGGCTTGGAACGAGGAAGTCTATGTTTCCTTTTTCTGATCCCAACGTAACCTCGCTTTTTGCCCTCTGTTGATATACAGGTCCTTTCTATTACCCCTCATCTGTTGGGCTCCGATTCTAGGCCTCATTGCAGAGGCTATGATAGTCGCCGACTAATAGCTTGGTCGAGGCTGAGACATATGGCTTGACAGTCCTTGCCGTGTGACATTCATAGCCGTAATTGGTAACTCGCCCCGGTGAAGTGTTGCTCAAGCACACGCACGATGATGCCTCGGAGTTTCTTTGCGCAAGTGGAGGGAACGGAGATCAGAAAGGGGATTTGAAAACAGAAAGACTTCGAGTAGAGTCTGATGCATTGTTGTTGATGACAAGGTTTACTTAGCAGTTCAGTTCCTCACTACTGGGTTCAATTACGTTAGGAATAGGCCTAGCTTATCGCTAGCTTATTCTCAAAGTGCACTCGGTTGACGCGCTTACAGTATGCGGTATTGCGGTATACCTAGTTTGGTATTTTCAATTAGCATACTGTACATCCAATTATCTACACTACTTACGTAGTACCTGGACTGCCATTTCGAGATCAAGGTATTAGGGTTATAAGCGATCGGCGGCATCTAGGGGCCTCGGCATAATCCAATGCGAGATATCTCCCTTGTCACCATTTCACATGACACACCGGAATTTTTAGGACTGGGATTAATGAGCCTCAACGACGTCCATCGTAACACCGATATACAGTAGTCTATTTGTGCAACGGTGTTTTGCCACGCGGACAAATTGGGTTGCATCTTTAATCCCGTACAAGCGACCCTATTCCCCTTGAAGAATCCCATCTCTTAAACCGGTTTGTTTGAACGCGATCTGCGACTACGTCCGTACTACACTAGCCCTATGTATGGACTACACTAGAAGAAATAAAGTGGGTGTCGAAGGGCAATCAATCCTTAGTGGGGGGTTCGGTTCTTCGGTCACAGTACAGCGGCTGACTCGACTGTTCGAGCAGGTGGCGGGGATCGGGCTGGTTTATTAACTTGTGTCCTACGACCAGTACTACGACTGTAGGTGCTGTAGTGTAGGCAGCCCGTACACTGCATCAGGTAGGATGTCGGGAAAATGGGACCTAGATCCTACTAAGTCCCGTAGCTCCGGAAATCTAGAGTACCTCATTCCCGCGATTTCCCGGCTTATATGCATGTTGTCTGCCGAATACAGTATTGGCAGGGATACGAATAGATGACTCTCGTTCTTGCAACTCGACCACGCGATATAACTGAAAAGCCCGACTTTCAGTACGGCGCCAGCTCGTCATAGAAGTGTGCGCGCACTGTCCGTTATCACGCGGTACGTCAGCGTAGCCCGAGACCCTTAGAAGGCGGGCGTTTAGATAGCCGGTCCTCTTTTTTCTGGAGCATCGTGGGTATTCTCGCCTTGCCCGAAGTAGTAAAAACTACAGGTAAATCGTCTATTCAAAGAGATAGAGGCGCTGTTGCCCGTAAGTTATTGGTCTCCTTTTCGCAGCTTGGGCGGGAAAGTTTAGTACACGTAGTCCCTGGATCGGCGAGAGATGGTTACTTGCGGTCCCGTCTTGACGTTAGCCGCAGAGAAAGGTGGTCACGCCGCTCCACCCTCACTCAAATGTCACGATAGTTTTTCTAGAGCTAGCAACTGTCCGAGGGCGACCGAGTTGGCAGGTGTGGACCATACCCACCAAGAATAGCTTCTTCGTGACCTGACTAGCGCCGCGTTCGCTTGGCCGTACTTCGTGAAGGCGAATGCTATAGGTATCGTATATAGTAAGTCGGGCGTCCCGATTTCCTACGTGACAAGTATCTAGACGCAATCAACGGACCTGCCCTGGGAGTTTTGTGACATAATACAGGGCGGCTTTCTCCCCAGATTCGTACGAAATTTTCTAGCCTACGCTCTATTCCGCGGCTGATGGAGGTCAAATTAGCTTGACCGTTGGTGCCTATCCTCACGATCTTACCGCTAGTTTGTAACAACCGTGTGGTTCTTCACATTATCGTGGGGCTTCTTATAATTAGCAAACAACCCCGTGGCCGTCTCGAATCGTTTCCGTCGGTAGCGGACCACCACACAACTTGTGCCCTACGGCCAATTCCTTAGTCTCGGCTGAAAAATAAGAGGGGATCGAGTATTGGCTGGCGACCGTTCTTCCTTTTCACCATGGTGGAAGTTATTCGAATCTCGTCTCGGGGTCAATACCCGTCCGACACAATGGATATGGATATGAGGGAATTATCAAGCCGGCTGATGGCTTCAACGCTGGGGTCAATTCAAGGGGAGCTAAAGAAGGGACTGACCAAAGATGGAAATTCTAAGAATGACGGCATACACGTACCGCCTCGGCGAGCCTTCACCACAGCCGAATACCTGCTACCGACGGCACCTGTGTCGCGTGCTGCAACACCGTCTGCCAGCCCACGGCAGTCGATGGCACCAGACTCGTATTTCCAACTATCCGTGGCGCACTTGACACCACCCATATCGCCGTACCCGGCTCCTGCGGCACCGATGCCTTCAGGGAGAGGCCATAAAACGCTACAACGGATGGCTCAACCAGCGCCGCATAGATCATACTCGGTCATGGACTACGAACCCATCCCATTCACCCACCAGCCGGGGACGGCATTGCAACTATCCCACCTGCCGGCGGAGCTGCACTACGCCCTCTTCGACTTCCTCGACCCGATCGACAGCGTGTGCCTGGCGCTGACGAGCCGGCACTTCTACGCGGTGCACTGGAAGATGCACGGCAAGGTGTCGCTGGCGGCGCGGCGCGAGGGCCCCAACGACATGGAGTGGGTGTGGCGGCACGCCGGGCCCTTCCTGCTGCGCAGCAACGGCGTGGGCAAGCAGAACTCGCTCGCCATGCTGTCCCCCCGCGGCCAGGTCTACTGCCGCAAGTGCCGCACCGCCCGCTGCGAGCTGCACAAGCACATCAGGGACTGGATGGGCGACGGCCTCGAGTACTGCCTCGTCACCGAGAAGTTCGGCCCCGCGGCCCCGGAGGGCGGCAGGGGCTTCTGCTATCGCAGCTCGCCGAGACATCCCAACCGGTGCGGGCGCCACACGCGGAATCGGCGGGCGGTTCGCCTTGTGTAAGCTGCGGGTTGGGTCTATGACAGACACACTCCGTCTCAAGAACGGGAGAGCGTCATTGCTCTCGCAGATCTGGCGAAACCATCTGGCGCTCCGGCTGTGAGGATATTCTCGAAACTATCGGCGTTGGCGGTAGTGCGAGTATTCGGCTCATCGAGTGAATAAAAAAAATAAATAAAAATAAATAAAAAAGGTGTCACAAGGGCTGGATATAGATACCACTGGCGTGGCATGACGGACCATTGGCTGGCATTTACGACGGATAGAGGAAAGCATTTGTTTTAGATTGTTCGGCACCTACCCGCATTAGCGGCTCCTTTTATGTCACAACGAGGCGTTTTGACGTTAATAGAACGCGATGAAGTTCCAAGTTGAGGTCGCAAGTGAGGTCAGAGTGCATGATCTGATGACGCGCATTGCATCGAACCAGGTTATTTTAATCCATACATAGTACTTACCTACTTACGTGGCATGCATTATGTGTCCCCCTTGTGCCCTGCCCTGTCCGCCTCTCCTCCCCGTGCACCTCTTACTGATTTAATGATTTCAGCCCCTTCTCTTTTATGACTGACTAAGTTAACTATGTACTTGTCCTAGTAGATTGATGATGAAGTTGATGAAGACAACATCCCTAAATACATTCCTGCTGATTGCGGCAAGGGCAGGCTCCTACTCTATATAACAACTTAGGAAGTTTAGTCTTGATGATTTCACATACTGTTGTAGGTTAGGATTGATCGGTGCATGGAAATGTGGAATGAAGGACTTGGCAAATGGCACTAAGCTGTGTGCATAGCAATCTCCCCCTTTTATGCCGGACATCATTGGTTCGAAGCAGCCAACACCTTCATGCTACATTGTTCGGTAGGTATCATATTCTTTTGGGCTTATACCACAGTCCATGTGCCTAGTGTCATCAACTCGGGTCTTTGTCCGCAATATATCGGGACTTGATAGATAATCACAAATGAGCTAAAAGCAAATACCAATAGCGCTATCAGGAATCGAACCCAACTCACTATTAGTACCTGGTAGGTATCACATGTACGGCTTATGCAGTATTGACGCAAGCAGTTGAGGTTCTGCACAATGAGCCTTATGTGTCTTCAACGCAAAGTACTTTATACGTGAATATAGTACTAAAATCCAAGTAGTCTATGGGTATCTGCGACTTCTCCTGTTCTTTGTGCGGGCTGTTCTTGGGATTTCATTGGTCGACGCGTGCTCTAACATGTACCAAAACGTCATTTAGGTCGGATTGATCTTTTTTTTATTTTCGCTATCCCCAGCTGCCTCCATGTTGCACTATCAGGCCATTTGCGCGCCCGTAACCACTCGGGCTACCGGTATATTGTTCCAACCGATGGACTAATCAGGAGGCAGTACTACGGCAAGTTGTCTTGCTGAAAACCCAACCCGATTACGATTGCGCAGGAGACGTGAGCTTAAGCTTACTCCAGGTACCTACCGAATAAGCCGCTCTTTCGCAATCTTATCTTACAGCATAGTTGGAACTAGCTGAGCATTACGCCCACACTTGCACCCGCACTTGCCATTCCACTATCCCCAACTTTCCCCGACTACCCGATAACTAGTAGGTACGCAGGGCTAGAAAGTGGCGGAAAGAGGAAACCCAAACCCAACACCTTTTCCGTCCTCTGCCAAAAGGCGCCTGCCGAAGCTCTAAGCCCAGCCTGCAACGTGACGTGACGTGACGTGACGGGCGTTAGGTGTCTTTTCACCCAACAAGTCAGGTCGACCCATTCCTGCCTCAGACCGCGTCCCAAGCCTGGCTGGCCAGCAAGCGAGTAAGCAAGCAGGCCAACTCAGCCAGTGTCTCTCCTTCGCCCAGCTCGATTGGCGCCTTGGACTTGCCTGTCTGCCTGCCTACGTATATGTACGTAATTGTGCTGTTGGGATTGTTGGTCAGTCTTGACGTGGCCCGAACCTAAAATCACAATGTCATCCCCTTCCAGCTCGTCTCACGCCGGCAAGCGGAAACGCCCTACCACGGCCAATTCGGCGATGATGGACGACAACCCGCTCCTACAGCCCTCCTCGAGGGACGCGTCCGGCGAGGAGGGCGACACCACCGCCCCCGAGACCGGCAGACTCACCCACCGCAAGTCCGATGCCGCCTCTGGCTCCAACCCGGCAAAGCGTCAGCGTGCCAATTCCGAACGTGCGTCTGCCGCCTCGACGCTTGACCACGCGCACACCGGCCACATCGTCGACCCCGGCGAGCCCAGCGACACCACCGAGGCCAGCATTGATATCGCCGACCGTGTCACCCGCAAGGGCAAGAAGCCCAGCCTCTTCAGCAAGGATTCGAACGGCCAAGATGACCCCCAGAAGCAGGAAGCTGTGGCCATGCCGCCACCTCCCACGGGCCGCTTGATACACCCCGTTGGCTACAAGACAAACCCCCCTCCTACAGGTCGCACCATAAGGGTGTATGCCGATGGTGTCTTTGACCTGTTCCATCTCGGGTGCGTTTGCCGCTGTATTCGCTGGATGCTTTTCCCCGGCTCCACTTGATCATGAGCCATGCTGACGGCCGTAACTAGACACATGCGCCAATTGGAGCAGGCCAAAAAGGCTTTTGACAATGTCTACCTGTTGGTGGGGGTGACCGGTGACGAGGAAACACATAAGCGCAAGGGTCTTACCGTGTTATCCGGCCGGGAGCGCGCTGAGACACTGAGACATTGCAAATGGGTAGACGAGGTCATCGAGAACTGCCCCTGGATTGTGACCCCGGACTTTCTCGAGAAGCATCAGATTGACTATGTTGCTCACGACGATATTCCGTATGGAGCTGATGAGGGTGACGACATCTACGCCCCTATCAAGAGGGAGGGCAAATTCTTAGTTACACAGCGAACCGAGGGTGTAAGCACAACGGGCATCATCACTAAGTAAGCAGCCACACAATCACCCCTCTGGACTTGTTAGGCGCAACACTTTGGCCCTTCTAGATGATATTAACACCCTATTGCAGGATTGTCCGCGACTACGAAAAGTACATTGCACGCCAACTCAAGCGAGGCACCTCGCGCCAGGAACTCAATGTCAGCTGGCTCAAGAAGAACGAGCTCGACTTGAAGCGTCACGTCCAGGAGATTCGCGATAACATCCGAGCGAACTGGACCACGACAGGTCAAGAGCTGAGCCGCGAGCTTCGCCAATACTGGCCCGCTAGTCGCCCCCAGAGCCCTGCCCCCGGCGGCCGTTTTATCTTCCCCACGACCCCGAGCCATTCGAACGGCGAAGTGAATCTGCGTGAAGCTGCCATGGCTGCTGCTGCTAAGTCACCGACGACGCCCGGTCCTAGCGAGAGGGCCCCAGCACCCAATGATTTCATGACTGGCTACACGCTAGGTCTCATTGGTGGTGTGAGGTCTTGGGTATGTCTCACCTTCCTAGTCCTCTTACCAGCATGAAACATTGGAGAAAAGTGAAATGACTAACGCGAGCTCCTATTGCAGATGACCAAGAGCCGCCGTAACTTGCGCGATAGCCGGCCTCCCAGCGACGATGAGTCAGAAGAGAGCGACGACAAGCCAAACGACCGCGGGCGTCCAGTCGCGTCTGCCAGCTAGCTTCGTAGACCACTGTTACGCCCGCGTGTGGACGGGGATACAAAGGTCCCAGGAAACGGAAGGGGAATAGAGGAATGTCCATTACGGCAACACAAGCATCCACGCCATCGCCATGGGTACCGGGGGGGTTCACTATAAAGCGGAAGAGAGAAAAGCCAGGAGAGATCTCATTAATGGAAATGGATTCCATATACGATAGTAATGACAGGGTAGGCGGCTCGTTCGTCCCTTAATAAGTCACGGTTGGGTGATTGTTGGTCGTTCTCTATGGATTACATAAAATAAAGAATAAATGCAAAAGAGGGCTTATGGGTTTTCTCTCTAAAGGACATGGCGTTTTGTAGGGACCTTTATTTTTCTCCTCCACGAGTGCTCGTGTACGTCTTGAGGTGATGCGGGTTTTTGTATTATTATTATTTGGTGGTGTAGTGGGTGGTTTGCCTGACACTTGGTTTCTATAGCAGACGGACAAACAAACGGAAACACGGACGCTCGAATAGGTAGCCGTGGGTTGGTCAATGGCATGCTTGTGTGAGATTTGTTGATCTGTCGTTACTGTGATGTGGAAAACCATGAGGGTAAAAGTAAGCTGGTTTATGCGCTTAGGTGGTTCTAGGATGCTTCGCCGTCTATCTAATCTACAACTGCAATGCCAGCTTAATCTCCTTTCGTTTCCCTCCCTTTATAAAAAGTTGATAACTAGACCTACCCTATAACACAATCATTCTACTATTTTCTAACTTAGAACGACTAACTACCCAATATTATTCATTATCTAAATTGTATAGTTACTACCTTAACTAAGCGTATTGTTAACAAATTATAAGTTATAGCTTGCTGGAGTTAGTCCCCATAATAAAACATGGTCCATGGTACTACAACTGACACAGAGCTAGGTAGTTATTGATAGACAAGCAAACATATCTCTTTTTCTCTTCTCTTCGGGGTCATGAGCATAACTTTTTTTTTTGTTTTTTTTGTTTTTGTGAAACCTTCTACGTCTAGTCCCAAGCGAGCATCAATCTTACATTCCTTGCAAAGACAGCAAGACGACGATTCTGTTGGTTGGCGGTAGAGGGAATATTAGGGCGGATCACTTTGTCAAACACCAAAAGAAAAGTGAACAATCGTGTCTACCAAAGTTGGGTAGGTATCTATAGCATTTACCTGCTTGGATAACATCGTATGAGTGAGTGTCGGGGATTTAGACTCAGGCCTATCCAGTTTGGTAGCACTATCCACGGGCAGCAGAACGGAGGACCATCACGGAATCAAGTTACATCTGTAGTATACATACATACACACCACCTACCAAAGACACGAGCAGGCCGAACCAAGTGAAAAAAAAAAAGACTAAGGGATATATAAACGAACATGGTATCAATTCCCACCCCATTTTAATCCGTGTATCGTACCTAGGTAATCAATTCCCCGTACCGGATACAGTAGCAGATGCAAATGCAAAACATGCAAGTAGCAAACAATTTCGTAGACACAACATACAAAGTTGGTTAATATCGAATTTCCTCCCCCCCCAAGGTCTTTCTGCCTGGGCGTGAGCCTTTTGCATTCTGTCTGTCTGCTCCCCTTTTTTTTTCTACCTGTATCCGGCTCTCGTCCGTCTCTCTTCATGCGCTGGTGATATACAGGCGAAGAACAAGACTGGGGTGGTCCCTTTGCCTTTTTCGCTTATTTTGCTATACGTCGCACTAACGGATGGCAGGTAGGTAAAGTGGGATGATATAAGAGCGAGTGAGTGTCGAGGTGCGTTGCGGGCGGGCGAAAGTAGAGTGGGAAGATGGGAACGACCCCATGTTGTTGTGATATGTATGGCTTCTTTATATGCCGATCCAGATGACGCTCACGACGACGTCCATGCCCTTGCCCTCGCCGCCGTCGTACTTGAAGCTCCACATGCCGTCTGTCTTCTCATTCCAGAAAGCCTGGGTGGCCGAGTGCATGCCGCGGCGGCCGACGTGCGGCTTCCCATCCGTGGCCGTTGCGCCCGGTGCGTCGCTGCTCGTGCTGACGTGCGGCTCGTCGGCCTTGGAGTCGCTCCCGCCCTTGGGCTTGTTGAGCGCCGAAGTCGGCACCAGGTGCTGCACGATGGTGCTGTTGACGACGTACTTGAAGGTCGGCGCTTGGGAGCCCGCGGGTGTGGACTCGGAGATGACGGCGCGGAGGATTGAGTTCTGTCCAGGCGCGAGCGCGATTTAACGTTAATTCTTAGTATAGAAGTCTGTTTCCACGTAGACGCCGGGGGGAAAAGAGGGTAGGTAGTGTAGGAATGGACGCCAAGAGGCGACAAAGAGGGATAGAAGAGGACAAACGTACGATGATGGTAGAGTTCCAGCCCTCGACTTTGGAGTGCTCGTAGTATTCGGCGCTACCGACGGCGACCTGGCAAGCCTGTATTGTTGTCAACCCCCTTTAGCAAGCTGATATAGATGCGACGAGAGGGTCCGGGATTGCCCCTGGGATAAACCTACGTCCATGGCGATTTGCCTCAGTCTGGTGGCATTGATGGGCTGGTCGCTACAGTCAGCCAACCGTGTTTGGAAGCAGGGTTTCCCCTTGGTTGATTGCTTGCAGCACAGAGTGCGTCCATACCGTGTTCGTTGTCGATGCCATCTTGTATAGGGGTGTGCGGAAGTGGTTCCTCTCGTCGTAGAGCAAGTAGGTGGACTGGATGAGGGGAAACAGAAAGGGGTCAGTTTAATATCGCCGTGGGCTAGGAAACGTCGGCAGTAGGTGGCGGACTAGGTGGGGGTTGTAGAAATGTCTCGTCTGATATTGGAGGGATTTCCAATCGTGGCCGGCTGTCAGATATGTCAGATAGATGTGTGATTGCAAAAGTAATGGATTGGCAGGTTGACAGGCAGCCTTGTGCTGAAGGTTGAGGTTCAGCCTTCTCCCCTGGCAGCTGGTATTATTATTACGGGGGTTAATGGCAGGCAATTTTGGCCCGAACCACCCAACAGCACGCTAAGCTTCTTACACATTAGTCACTACATAGTATATGTCGTAGTTGCTGCAGAGGACCATTCGTGGGGTGCGACGACAATATTAAAAGTAGATGAATGGCACTGTCTTGCACTGTGTCAGGTGTCCGGCCGTCATACTTTGGTAGCTGTGCTGTGCCTCGGTGTATTCTTATCTTATCTTTGCTGGTTGTTTGCCATTTCAGTGATAGTCCGAGGACGCAACCAACAAAGCACGTGAGCTCTTGCGAGGCAGGGAAAAGAAAATTCCCGACCCAGAACAGGGGTGTTCTTAGCAAGGACATAGCAACCTGATCTGACCATTCACGTCTACAGGATCGCACACGTGGGGCGAAACAGTACGGGGCACTTGGCGTGTCAAAGCTCCGGTCTCAGTTGCCCAGCTCTTTTTCGTCCATATCGTCATTGAACGCAGCCATCCGTCCCTCAATTAATACCTATTGACCGCCTTGATGGGATCGGCTGTACTACAGAAGCTTAAATTTATTCCTGGCAGGCGAGGCGAACCAATTGTCCAAGCCCAGACCCCGAGTCTATTCACGCGTCTTGCTTCAATTAGCTATACCAGCTGCCCAGCATGTCGAGCCAGCCCCTCCTTCAAACCGCACCTGGTAAATAAACAGAACACCCAACTGCTTCGGCTCCCTCGCGATGGCCCCAGGCGACACATAGTCGAGTCAGAATCAATCAGCTAACCCGCCCATTTCGACGTCTAGGGAAACGGATAGCCCTACCGACCCGAGTCGAGCCCAAAGTCTTCTTCGCCAATGAGCGCACGTTCCTCTCATGGCTTAACTTCACCGTCATACTTGGCGCCCTCGCCATCGGTATGCTCAACTTTGGCGACCGGCCCGCCTTCATCTCCGCATTCCTGTTCACCGGCGTCGCCATGCTCACCATGATCTACGCTCTCTTTACATACCACTGGCGCGCCAAATCAATAAGAGTCAAGGGCCAGGCCGGCTTCGACGACCGTTTCGGTCCAACAGTGCTGGCCATCATTCTATTGCTAGCCGTCATTGTCAACTTTGTCTTGCGCATAACTTATGCCGGCGCTGAGGGTGGTAGGAAACACTAGGAGTGAGGCCTAACACGACAGGCGACCCAAGGAGGCAAAGTAGTATCGTTATGATCACTATCCAACGCGCGAGCACCAACGGCGAAATTTCGTCGCACTTAAAAAAAGGGGAAATTCGAGCTGAATGATTGTTGGAGTAGAGATTATATTGTGGTCGAGAACCATAGGTGCATTATTGATAACAGCGACGATAGTGCTTGGTGTGGTGATTGGATGCAAATGTATTTTGTATGAGCTCCAACAAAACTATGGCATTAATTGGCGAGGGTAACGGATATTATCGTGAACGGTTCGCTACGAGATTGCTGATGAGGCTGTTCCGCCGGGATCGTTGTTGAAAGATTGGACATAACCATCGTGAACACTACCAATAAAAGAATGGTCGTTATACTGAATTTGAGTCGCGTGTACATCTCCCATTCCTTTTAAGTAGCGGTTTCTCGGGTTTACCCTCGTTTCTGCTGCGCTGGTGTGTAGTGTATCGTTGTTACCGGAACGTAAGACGGTTTCTTGTATCGCATCGCTGTTCCCTAAGTAGGAGGGACATTCGTCTGTTCTCCGTATCGTTTCTTCAATTCCTCGATGGATGATCTCGAGAGGAATAAACTCATGACTGGAACCCCTCTCACCAGTGGTCGGCCCTCAATTGCTCTCTCAAAGGGTGTCTTCATGACCTCGAACTCGTCATCCTCGTCGTGATCCCCCTTGTCAGCACCCGGGCCTCCAAGCACAGTCTCTTCGATGATGGTGCTACCCCCATTACAAGCCTCGTTACGAGGTTTCTGTATGAGCTCTTCGCCGAGGGCAATGTATTGAAACCAACGGCCCGTCTTTCCCTCCCGACCCGCCTCACCTGCTCCATCGTCCCCCGCGGGTAGCTCCTTTTCGATTTCGCGCTTGGCGATTTCGGCAATGGAAACTAGCTTGCCTGCTTCCGTAGCCTTTGCTCGTAGAATTGAAACTCTGGTCTTGGATGTGGTTGCGTCGGGCGCCGGCTCGGTGGAGGAAGACTGTGTGGGCGGGGTGAGATGTCGCAGCATGGCCGTGACTCTCTGCTGGATCTTGGAGGATGAAATGACGGACTGCAGTTGAACTTCGTAGCGGGCGTCGATGGTATTTAGTATCTTTGCATCATCGTCGTCGGATAGACACAAGCTTTTGGTGAGGCATTGGCGCTTGTTGCTCGTGGTTATGGGCTCCGCGCTGCTGTTTGTGTCGGCGCGCTTGCGTTTGGGTGCCGCTGACTGCCCGCTTTTCGGCAAGACATCCTGTCGCGGCATTTCGACGGTCATGGTATCGTGAGCTTGGATAAGACTTGTCGCACAAGATCTGCCATCTCTATGGTTTGTTGATCGAGCAATGCATGATTTAGAGCTGTGGATAAGATCGGTGCTACATTTGGCTTCGTCATCGAGACTTAAGGGAAGGAAATGTGCAGCAAATGGGCTGACAACTTGTTACTGTAGTGTAGATGGGGTAAGGAAAATTAATAGCCAACACACTTATCGATAGTGCAACACTGCATGACCAGTGGCTATTTTTACTTATTTGGTAGCGATAAGTTCTATGTAGCTCACTGGATCAACCTCCCTTGGAGAAGTTGACAAAAAAACGGTTAGCCTTCCTGAATAGGGACCTGCATGTGAGTAGATGCCGCGACAGTGTCACCACCAAATCATGTACAACGTATAATTACGATCATGTCTCGTCATCCGAGGTGGCTGCGGGAGTGTTATGTATCTCATTTTTAGTGTTAGTCTCCCTGGGGGGAGTGAGATCGGCAATAACGACGACGCTATACGTACAAGGAGCATGATCTACCAACATTGAATACAGCAAGTGTGCCACCACCACCACTTTGCTTTCTCCTGGCCGTCTCCCGATGTTTTAGGTTCTTAGAGGCAAGACAGTGGAAATGACAAAACGATATAGAGGTGTAGTTGCGAGGCCAGAGGCCAAAATCTGCGCAAGCAGATATGCGTGATCTTTATGATAGCAATATTTGCGCTGCACTTATACCTACATGTACATAAGTTACCTAGTAGGAGTCATCGGCGCCCCCACGGTACAAAAGTGAACAACGTCCTGGAAATGGCTCGAGCTCCCGGGTGCATACGGGAGCTGCGTTCCATTTGGGAAAGTCTGGAGCCAGGCCTTGCCTTGCGCTATTGGCTGCCAAGAATCCCTCATCCCTGCTTTTCGCATGCACGTCGCACGGCCACCGGCCCACGGCTGAAGCCACCATTTTGTCGGGCTTCTGCCAAGCCCTGCCAACTCTGGCTTCCAAGTGGGGATGCACTCTGTTATCGTCAACTTGCGACACGAGCGGCCTGTCTTGTCTCTCACCCCAGGAACACAACCGAAACAACCACCTTTATGCAAGACCGGCACACTACCTGGTCGCAGTCTATCTACTACCTAAGGTACATTACTATGTACACTACGCGACGCGACACAAAGATACGCGCAAGTTTATTTGTCTCGCAACAGTCGTTTGTCTCGAAAAGATCGTCAATACCAAGGCAGTGTAGGTATTCGGACTATTAAACTCGGTTATGCAGAAACATGTGTTGGCCCAGATCCTAGGGGCCTCTTCGCCGTCCTGTGGGGCGCGTACTAACACCCACCGGCGCATTAAGTTGCTATCGGATCCTTATCTGCACATTTGCTGTACTCAGGCATCTTCCCGAATCCTCGCCCGACTACATAGACAGACCGGCAATGCGGAAGGCTGCCTATCCAATCTAAGCACCATAGGTGCCTATTAGTAGGTACATTGTCTAAGTGGACGTCAAGTTCCTACTACTACTACTAATATCGGACGAATCAACCGGTGACTTTGTTTCTCGACTTACATATACACGCACATATTGTAATGTATATGATTTCGTATTAGTAGGTAGTTTGTAGGTTTAGGAGGTGCATATAAATCCGACGAGGCGATGCCCGGTAGATGAAAAGATGAGCTCAGGAAACTTGTTATCAAAATCAGGCTCATGTTTTCCATATATCGTCTACACCTGCACCTAGATTGGCGTATTACTATTCGTATTCCAGCTTCATGTTGGAAAGTTGGATGTATGTACAATACACATATGGACGTTTCTAGGTGCACAATGTAAGTACAGTATAGTCACTTTGTGGGGTGTACAGTAGTGCGTGTATGGAGTCATGGGCATCTTCCTTCGAGAAACATTTCCCAAACTTGGATGGAATTAATGACCCACATCGGATGGTTGTACCTACACCCTAGTCCGCAGTGTACGCCGCACCACAGTCTACAGCACGGGTACCTTGATGTCCCCTGTTCACGTTAGACCCGCAGTGCGCATTCTCGGCGCTCAACGTAGCGGATCGTAGGTATCTGAAATGAGAACACAATCAAACACATCATCTCACCACCGACTAAGGTACTAAGGTACTACATAGTAAGGTAATAACCTGCCCACCCACACTGAACCGGTCCCCTGACAGGCAATGCGTTGACTAGCGAATTTGAATTTTTAGCAGCAAACCTCGCCAGCCCCTTTCCCTGCTCTCTCCGAGCCAGCTCGTATCGCCAGGCTGGTTTTCCCATCAAGGCCCCCCCCCCCCCCTAATCGCCTCTCAACTCACTCCAGTGCTATTCTTTGTAGTCGCAACAATCGCGCAATAGGCTACCAGCATAGAGGAGGCCAAAGCAGATGCGATTCATTTGCCTTTTCCCTTTGATCCTTCGCCATACCATACCAATACCACTTACTCGTACTAATAATACCACGTACATCGTGCACCGTTTGTGTTATCTCAGCTGCTACTTTCGCATTCCTTCGCGGCGGCCAAACGTTTCTCTTCTTCCTTGTCGTTCCCTCCTGTCCCCCAAATAGTTACTCTTGCGCACGCACCATATTCGGCATCATTCTCTCGGTCGCAAACCGCAGCCTCAGAAGCCTACCAAAAAAGGAACAAAATATATACAAGTATTTTAATACATGCGGTATTCCGTCTTTCCCGCTAAATAGAGTGATTGATCGCCCTATTGATTCTCCGTCGTGGCACTGTCCTACTATTTTGTCGCCGGTCGCAACTCTGCATCAACCGTCACTAAATCGGTCAATCAATCAACACATCAATCAATCAACATCAGTCGGCGCAACCACCAAACGGATAACGGACTTCCTGTACTTTTATTTAATGCTTCAATTTTTGGCCATCTACGTACCACCTTTTTAATCCGCGTCTTGCGCGCGCAGAGATTCTCTCGTGCATCGCCTCTGGCGTTGTCGTCGTCGCCGTCGCCGACAGCCGCCTGTTGTCACTGCATACCACTCTCGCAGCGCAACACCTGCAACTCACTCACTGTAGTGTACTGCGCGGCCTCGACTCCGGGGCGCACTGGATTCTCCCTTCCAGGTGTGCGCGCGCATCCATCACACAACGGTCCGACGGCACTACTGTCCTTGTCCTTGATCTGGGACTGGGCCTGACTCAGACAGAGTTTCGCTTGGCTTTGACAAATTGGCGGTGGCCACATCACCAAGAGGAATCCTCTTTCTCCCCGATTTGCCGCCTATATCCTCCCTTTCAGCAGGCTGGTCCGCCACTACGGTGTCGGTCAAATCGCCAACTCAACCCACTCAGTGCGGTGCGAAAGGACCGCGCGCGCTCTCTCTATTGGGCGCAGGTGCATTGTGTGCCGGATTGGAGTTGTTTGCCAGCCAGCCATTCCAGCCATTGAAGCACCCCAGGTAGGCTGCTGCCTCAGCCCTTGCACGGTTCCGATCCCCCGATCGCATGCTGCTTAGCCAGCACGCAGCAGTGCTCCAGTACTGAGCCACCCGCGTCGCAAGAACCCACCAGACGCCCCCCAGTCACCCCGGTCGGTGCCCCAGTCAACGCCGACCCGCTCGTTACGTCAGCCTTGGCCCCCAACCTGCCCTTGGGCGTCACACGTCTGACACACGTCTCCGCTCCCCCTTTTCCAGCAGCTGCACCGTCCCAACGCGCAGTCGCCTTTTTAGGCAGCACAGGACCAGCGTAGCACAACACAGCACCCGCGCAGCGTAGGACTTTCCCTGGCGCTCCGACCACCTTCTCCAACCTCTACTATTTATACCCTCCATCACCCACCTCCACCTCCACCTCCACGCCAGACCGAACTTGCGCCTCGCGCTCTGTCGTTGATTCTCCCATCCACGGCTGCCCGCTTGGTCTTCCCTCCGTGTCTAGGTTGGGTATGCTCATGTTCCGATTCTGGAATTCGGATCACAGGGGAAGTGACAGGACTCTACAAGTTGATCGGCCTATGCTCGACTTCGCCAAGTCAGTGCAGCCTTGGATATCGGCGGACGCTTGCATTCCCCAGGCGCCACGGCCTCTTAAGCGGCGGAGGCAGAGCAACGCCGCGATAGCGTCGCAAACCGCTCCTGTTTCCTCCGCCGTGAAGCGGCCGAGGACGAGCGATGAAGGTTTCTCCACTGACAATGTCAGCCATCCACAGAAGAAGGTGGCGTTGGCCCCGGTGACACAGCCTGCAGCTCCTGTCTCGGCTGCATGCGGCGCCGCTGATATAGAAAGAGTCAAGGAAGCTATTGAGGAGCAGTTCAGTCTCGAGATACTATTAAAACATGATGAATTGCGTCTCATCAACCAAGAACTTGCCAAGTGCCAGGTTGCATTAGAGCAGCTGCGCAGGTGCCATTTGATCCCGTACCCAGTCAC
This sequence comes from Xylaria acuta, assembly GCA_022495125.1. Taxonomy (NCBI): domain Eukaryota; kingdom Fungi; phylum Ascomycota; class Sordariomycetes; order Xylariales; family Xylariaceae; genus Xylaria; species Xylaria acuta. The sequence goes on along the minus strand of MU383130.1, from coordinate 70,387 downwards.
CGCTCCCACGCCCGAGCAGATGTTGAATGTCGCCAATGGCTCAGGTTCCTCATTGCAGCCCGGGTCTGGTGATAAGTTGCCTCAGTGGGCGCCGCCTTTCGGTGTCACCGATGGCCCTTATGCGCGACACTACGCCAAGTGGCTCATACCAGATCCCAAATTCGATGGTGTTCAACTCGAAACCCCAACACCTACTGATTCGTGGCGGATGAGATCGGCAGTCGAAGGCAGATCGACGAGAAATAGTTTCATGGATCTTAATGCATCGCAGGGAAAGACGCGGCCGGCTAGGGGTACTGCTGGCCAGAAGCTGCAGGCTCTCTCCAACGGATATCCTCCACCGAAAGACAAGAGTGGACCTTGCGTTCTGAAGAGGTCCGACGGCCAGATTGTCAAATTGGTTTGCATCGATTGTCACCGCGAGAACTTCTCAAGCACTCAGGGATTCATTAATCACTGCCGTATTGCCCATAAGAGAGATTTCAAGAGCCACGAAGAAGCAGCCATTCACTGCGGTCACCCTATTGAAGCTGCCGAAGTTCCCAATAAAGGTGCTGCTGTTGAAGAGAAGTCTACCGGGTCTACTGCACCGCCTCCTTCTGGGCTTGTTCATCCATTCACACGCGCTAATGGCATGACCGACTCGGAGGCTTGCTTTTCTGTTGTGCGTCGTATTCAACAGTCCATGGAACTATACCGTCAAGGGAAGTTACCGGGAGTTACATCTGTCCCTACAATCTCCGATAAATCAACAAGAACTAGTTCTACAACCAAATCATCCTCAGGGTTTTCCCCTTCGACTGATTCGCCCCATCTTTCACGTCTACTGAAAAGTAGAGGATTTGGTGGCAATTTGGGTGCATTTATTGAAGATGCTAAGACACAGATAGATTTTGACCAGGTCTCGTCACCCACAGACGATGAGTCGGAGGACCGGGAGATGTCGACGACTCCTATCGGCGCTTTCGGTCGTCCCATTTCCTCGCAGGCGACAACAGGTATGCGTGTTCCTGCGAGGGCCGTCATGGCTCCAGTGGTTACTACGTCTCGTCCGTCGAGTAGCAAAGGCACACTCGTGCATCCTGCACCTTACGCCACCCCCATTCCTACTCCAACTCCTCACTCTGCGACTAGACCTAGGCCCGGAATGGCTATAGATGAAGATATGCTAGACGTGACAGAGTTGAGCCCAAACACTGCCGTAGGCAACAATGCCCCGTCGCTTGTTAGTGACGACGGTGAGTATGATGACTCCGCAGACTCCGACTCTGCCTCGGAAATGGACGTTAGTATTGGTGCTGAGTCGATCTCGGATGTGGAGGACATCGATATTGATGATGATCATGCCGGCGCTCGAGCACTACGGCACCATGGGTCCACTGGTCCTGGGGCTGGAACGAGGGTAAGATTGGGGAAAAGCGATGCAAAACAAGTCAGCTTTGTGGCTTCGATTAAAGAAGAAAACACAAAGCAGGGCCACGGACGAGGCATCGATATCGAGAGGATCCATTAATCGACATACAGCTAGCTCTGCTCGACGGACGCCAAGACGGCGAATGATTTTACGACATAGTTTGTATGAGGAGTACCCAACTCGCCAGTATTGGCGTCCCTTTGTTGGACTAGGGCATTTATTCTTGGAACCATTATATTTTTATCCGTACACGTTGTATTATACAACCCCGTATACGCGCAGTCACCTAGCTTTGCGGGGTTTTTTATCCGATGGGCTGGTCTGGTCACAACTTCGTTTCTATGGTTTCGCGGGCAAGATACATACATGATCATTTGACCCGCATTTACCTATCCATCCCATGCATTCATAGCGTACCATGGCAGCAGCGACGGAGAGTTGGGTTTTGGTAATAGGCCCTCATCTTGGTTGGCATGGTGGCTGCCTTGTAAACATTAGAAAGAGAAACGAGGAGTATATCAGACGTTCGAAAGCAAAGAGTGGACAACTGTCAGTTAGTATTTGATGTATAGCAGAGAAGCATTATCTCAAACGTAATAAACGCCCTTCATCGGCAATTCGAGTGTGCTCATGTATGTGATGTGTTTGGTGCTTCGTTACCTTCGGACATGTTGCTTGCTACTGAGATCTTCGTTGTCTTTACCTAACACATAATCGATGAGAAATTATATGTGACGATGGTCTGTACATAATCCGTTTATTGCATTCAGTGCTACCCGCCTTATTTTCAAATAATATGGGCGGTAGGGGTCTGTGTAGTCTTCTGAGCAGATACATTTTCTGTGTTTCAACGCGTGTACTAGATGTAGATGGTGTGTTGTGATATTGTGATAGCGGGTTAAATAAATTCATTATCCCACGAAGTGTACGGTGGACACGGTTATTTTGTTGTCTTCAAACTTCTTAGCTTACTCGGTACAGCTGGGGGCATTCGGCTCTATATTCCCTAGTAAGATTATCCATGGGAGGATGATAGTTTATATGAACAGAATACCTCTTCCGAGGGGGGGGGGGGGGGGGTTGGATATCTTATTAACTGGCGTGTATACATCTGTGTGTGTGTGTTTGAGGTAGGTTCGTGACTGTATTAAGTATCGATCGTTCCAGTCAGTCATATTCACCACTGAATCACCGCAGAAATTTCCAAGCAGCTAGATAACAAAGGATAGGTGTTGCCTACCTTGTCGAGGTCCCCAGACAGCTAAATAGCTACATAGGTAATCTACTTACCTACTATGCGGGCGTGACTTTTACAAAAACCATCACGACCATACGTAGATAGTAGGTATTGTAAACGAAGTTATGAGAAAAGGAGGAGCCCAGGTGGTAAATATCCAGCCGAATAACCCACGCAAGAGCAGACAACCGTTGAGAGCCAAGCTACTGATTTGCGCATCTTGTTACCTCCTGTCCCGGCTTTCTTCCGCCCTTGACAACTTACTTACTTACTTTCGTTATTTAGTCCTCTCATCGCAGCAACTCTACAAATCTCAACCACGGTTTCGAAGACCACGTCTACACCACACAAACAAACCTATTCAAACTTACCATACGCAATGACCCATGTCATTTACAAATCCCCAATCCCATCTCGCGATTGTTTGTTCTCTCTCTGCTCTTCTCCATATATATATATATATATAACCCCCATATCTCACAAACCGGTCTCACAGCAGTAATTCGCCTAAACGAGTTCTACATCCCTCTACATCTACATCCACGATCAAAGGCCCAAGTCCAGAGTGCTGTTAAATAAAGATTGGAACCAAGAACCAAGCATCACTCACACGCCGGACCAGGTAACCAACCGACCGACCAACGGACGAGTCAGGTCTCAACTCAACTCTCCCAAGCTATCTATCAAACGAAATCGTTCAACACCAACGTATATAGCAAGTACGTAGACATCAAACAAGCAATAAACCATTTTTCGTTATAGGTCTTCGAGATTGTTAGAAATTGGTAAGTATGAGGAGGAAAAAAAAAAAAAGGAAAAAAAAAGGGAAAAAAAAGGGGAAAAAAAAAAGGGAAAAAAAAAAGGGAACACCCAAAGATTCGCTGATCGTCTCTGATTTCTAACTGATACGTCTAATCTGACAAAACTCGCCGGTTTGTCATCAGACTGAGGGGAGAGTTGAGGACGGGACCCCGAGTTTTCCGGAACGATACGGTCATATATGACCAGCAATTTATATGTTAGAAGTTAAGTAATGAGAGAGAGGACTCGATGGAACCAACCAACCTCTAAAAAGGACACACCACATTCACATAACAAGATTCAACATCAAGTCACACAAGTCAAGCCTTCAAGATCCACTCAGTCCAAAGCAAGTTTCATTCATTACAACTCCCCATCAATCAATCAATCAATGCCGCGCCATGGACGTATCCTATATGTAATCCCGTTCCAATACAGGCGGGGGGCAATCGGGACAAAAACGAACGAGTAAGCTACATCAAACTAGGACAACGCTTGAACGATCTTGGTAGCCATTATTGACAGGCTTCTTCTCTAACCAAAACAGCGGATGCCGATAATGGAAGAAACCAAACACGCAACGGCGCCTCTTCTCTGAAAAAGAGTATACAGTCCTAAAAACCAGACCATTCGCCATATACAGCGACAGGGAGTTAACGGCGATGCCGCTTGTGCCCAGCCGTAACAGGACGGATGCCAACAGACTTCTACTCTTGGCCAAAGCCCATGGTCTCCTCAACGGCTATAGTTAACTTCTGCTGTAACGCTTCTAATGACTTGTAAGGCGGGAGGTCAAGACGGTTGAAACTGCGAAGAGGTTAGTTACATTCCGGAGACAATTCAAGCCTGGAGACGTACCAAGTGTGAGCTTTGGGCAAGTTTCCAACATCGCCAGCCTTTTCAATGGTAAATCTTCTGGGCCCATCGCTGCCTTGGAGATCCTTGAACCCGTTGACAGGAATGCGTGACGTGCCGGTTGCAAATTGAAGTAATCTGCTCTTCTGCTCTCCATCCCAACTCCTTATGGTTTGCCAGAAGAACTGAATGACTTCGTCATTCTCTGTATAACCACGATAATCCGTGTGCTTCTTCCAGTCATCCACATCAATCTCCGCAATGCCTCCGATCAGGAGTTCCAACTCACGCTCATCAAAGACGTTGATGAGATCATGAGGGATCAACTCTTGGAAGCCATCCTTGAATGCTTGGAACTGTTCGGCGATACGCTTCTCGATGCGCCACTTGACCATCAAATCCACATACTCCTTCTTGTTTTCATTGGTCACGTCGATATTACGCCCGTTGGGGATGAGATCCTCGACAGTCATGACACCAAAACGCTCGTCTTCAGTGGAGAAAGTTTGTTCCAGGATCCCACCAGAGATATCGTTATCCAACATCCACTGCAAACTACGGTGGAAGTCCGCATCTACACCTTCCATGTCGGCCAGTTGAACGGCTTTACCGAGTATCATCTTGTAGAGAGCCCCGATAAAGAAGGCATCCAAGAAACGGCGGTGGAAAATGGCGAGACCCACCACACGACCTATGAACTTGAAGTAATTAAGATGTTCCGGATTGATACCAGAATGTGGGTTAATTTGTAGGGTGTAGTTGTCATGAGCCGAATACTCGAAAAGACAGTAAAACGGGTTGAACATCTCATGCGACAACAAGAAGAAGAACTCTCTCGACAAGCCACCATAATCCAAACCATCTTCGCCCTCGAATTTTATCATCAGGCGCTTCTTGAGATCCGTGGCTGATTGCCGTGAGATCTCAGCAAACGAGTCTTCGAAAATGTGTGATCTCCGGACCTTGATATGACATTGGCCAGACAGAATGCGCATGGCGGGCTGGGATCGGAAATAGATCAGCTTTCTTCGGAAGTCTCGCTTATACTGGGGCACGTTCTGGTCTAGGGAAGACGGTAGTCGTGGATCGTCCCAAGTTGTTGTCTTCGTATTATGGTCGACAAAGTATACACGAGCCGTGTTGGTGAGGCGCATCTCCCATCCACTGGGAAGAGGACCGAGCTGAGATACAGGCTGCTGCTGAATAGTGCCGTTTGCATTATTGTGGCCGCCATACATCCTGATGTATTGCTGGCGTCGAGGGTCCACCCAAGTAGTCGTGCGAGTGTTATGGTCGACAAAGTAAGGTCGCCCTTCTGGTGTCCATCGCTGTTCCCATCCCGGGGGAAGCTCGCCAGTGCCGGGACTGGTAGCACCGGTGTGCATCATCGTACTGTTCTGTGCATTTTGCTGAGTACTTGCTTGTTGTTGTTGCTGTTGAAGCGTGGGGGAGTTGGCACCGGTGCGATCCTCTGGAAGGGTTCGGTTCTGATGCCGCTGGCGCTCGACCTGTGTGGCCGCCTCTCGCTCGCCCCGAGCATCGCCGACGCCAGCTAGGGTGGGCCGAGTCCAGCTCGTTGTACGGGAGTTGTGGTCGACATAATATGTCCTACCTAGATGGTCTTCACGACGCTCCCACCCAGCGGGTAGGCGCCCTTGACCATCTTCGAAAGGACTCATTTGGCCGGCGGATCGACCATGGGCAGAAGCGTTCCCACTCGCCGGTGCTGCACCATTCACGCCGTTAGTGCGAATAGGTAGATTTGTCTGCGCTCCCGGGCCTGTGCCGTTGAGTGCTGAGGTAGACGAGGTAGGACGTTCTGAGGTACGATCAGCACTCAAAGTCGAAGCTTGGGGCGCCAGGGATGGGCGGCTTGAGTTGGTGGATTGTGGTTGCTGGGGGCGTGCCGGAGTGGAGAGGTTCGTAGACAAGTTAATGATCAGCTTCCCGTGTACGACAAGGTTATCGGTCGATTTCTTCAGGTCCCGCGTGAGCATCTGATCTAGAGAGAATATCTGTCAGTGGGAGGCGGAGTGAGCGGCGTCGGTAGAATCGAGAGGTTACCATCGGCGCCGTCCGCTAACTCAATGACGTCGCCAATGCGAACGTTGATGACACCCAGGAAACCCTGGTCCTTCTTCTTAAACTTTTTCTGATCGAACACCTGCACAGCTAAAATGCCATCCTCGGTTGCGCGACTAAATCTTGATGTGAGCACAGGGGTAAGCGCTGGGGAACACGGACAAGGACCATACTAGTCGAAGCTTTCATTCCAGTAGGGGTTCAAGGTCCTCTTGCAAACCTGGGTGGTCTTAGTCTGCTCGCCGTTGATGGTGGCCACGGCGAAGGGATCAGGGAGCCCTGCGCCTGGGTGTCAGAAATAGTGTATATGCCGAGCAACATGGAGGACATGGCAGTAAAAGGACGATGCAAGTGCGTGGAGTGGAGGGGGGTTGCGTACTGAAGACATCTCGCTTATACAAGCCATCGGCGGCAATGACTGGGAATACGCATTAATATAATTATGCCAATTTCCTCCCCTCCTGTAGCCCAGATAGCCGTCGTGCAGACAGAGATACGGGAACATACTAGTTACTCGCAAGTTGGGTTGACTGTCACCCGGATACAAGGACGTGGTTAGCGACGCTGCTCTGCAAGGAGGGGAGGGCGATGGGAGGGCGACGGAAGGGGCAGACAAGAGGCTCTCGACTCACGCTGATGACCCGGAGTCGGAGCGGTTCGTAGCCATGGCCGTGGTGATACCATGCGATGAGGCGTCGACGGGAGGTCCTCGGGCTCTCCCACCTCCTGTTCGCTGCGGGCCGGTTGCAAGAGCGTGAGGAAGAGGGGTCACTCGAGCAGCGGGAGGGGATCTGGGGCCGGGGGATATGGACTAAGAGATGGACGATTCTGACTCGATGCTCGACGTGTCCACCACGCGCTGTGGTGGCCGGAAGGAAAAGGGAAACAAAACAAACGTGCAAAACGGAGGGCTCTGAGCAACAGGCACCGTTGAGGCTAAGATCCGGGAGGTAATACTAAGTCGAGACGCAGAGGCAGGCGACAGGTGGTGGGTGTTAGAGGACAAGAGATAGGTGGGTAGGTAGGTGGTCGAGGCATGGGCTGTAGGCGGTGACTTGGAGGTAGGTAGCAGGCGCAGTATGTTGGTAATGCAGATGGCCTCCGCAGTACTGGGCTATACTTCCGCACGCTAGGCGAGCTACATGGCGGGCGCCGCGCGGTGATTATGTCAGTGGCAGTGAGACCCGCCGTGAGTCCACGGGACAAAAATTAGCAAGAATCGCTCAATTAGGTACCGCTAGCGTCTCAACATGTACCTAGGAAGTAGCATTAAGCCCGCAGTAACAAGCAGTTTACCTGCTAGCGCCCTGCCCTCCGCTGGCGCCCATTGCAGTTGCAACTTACCTAGGTACCTACAGTGCAAGTGAGCCGATGGGAAAGGGCGTGACGAGATTGGCTAGAACCCGGCCAACCGTGGGCACACTACTGTAGTGTAGCGGTCCTTGACCGGGGGCTTCTTGCTGGAGGCTGTGCACAAACCTGTATCGAACGAAACACTCGGATATCCTGGTCTCAGCCGCGGTTCTTTGCAGAACGTGGGAGGGACGGAAAATCTCCTGGTAGACAGTACGGTACTTCAATTCGAACTACACGATTCGACGGAATGGTATGATTAAAGAACACGATTTACACCAGTATCATTTGCTAGGTACGGACGGACACTTACAGAAGATACGATCTACCGTCCACACACATATACCGGGTTCAAATCCAACTATGACGCATGTCCACTGGAGACCGAGGTGGCTGTGAAGATTGATGACAGAAAGACATGCTCTGCCACAACGTCCCGCGACAATGCTACCCGGTCACCCCCTTTCCTCGCCACACCGATCCCATATGGCCAGATCTAGGTCCGTTGCAAGGGCACGAGAGAGCTCGTTCAGATATGCAAATTATCTGCCCGGCGTGTTGTCCACTACGGATCTAATTCCTTGAGCTACACCAACCTTGGTGCGTGTCGCGCCGCGTGCTTGGTACGTATATGATGCCTGCTCCACCTGTCATCGGGTCAGTAAGTACTCGGACTATCTCTTTCTTTATTCTGCTACGGATATCCTATGGTCGGCAGGCACTTCTTCTTTGTCTTGAATATGCTGGGTAAATCCGTGAAATTCTCCTTACGAGGCATACACCTCCAGACCAGGGGTTGTTTGACGGAATCCAGGTACCAAACGGACTTGATGACCGAAACGAGATTATACGAGTATAGAACCATCAGAATATTCCCAGTGCTTGTGAGACTGGACATATGTGTGTGTACGCTGTGCTGTTTACTCTACTCCCGGTTAGTTTCCTTCATCTAGATAATACAATTGTTGTATGTCGGGTCTGAGTCAATCGGTCTGGCCAAGGTTACCTAGTCTTGATACCTTTATGCAGGTACCAAGCTGGAAGGTGTCAATTAAAAGTTGTGTGGGAATACAGCGTGTCATCACATTGCGGGGTATCACTTCAGACGTAGAAGATGAAAATGGGAGGCAGGGATAAGACCAATTTGTTTCTTGGTGACACATTTCCCGCTCACATCTAGGAGCATACCAACGCTACTCATGGTTGAACGTCGGAAGTGACTTTGGTCTGAACCATTCACTTTCCCGCCACCGCGATATTCGATGGAAATTCGTCCAGGTTCCGCCTCCAAGGCTTCTGTTCAATGGCTCGAAGATAGCCTCGGTCATTATCGGGACGCGCATGAATATGTTTGAGTTTGATTCTCGATACGATCTGCCAGAACAGGACCAGAACAAAGCGGATAAGTTGGCAAGGCGCAAGGTGAACGTTTGTCGCATGGTAAATTACTACCTAGCTGATGAGACGACATCGAAATCATGACCAACCAACGCCATTTCCCTAGTTGCCATTTTTACCATCGTTTAGACATCAGTGATTTCCCTCAATCGTCGCAGGGTCGAGCGGGCAGCTGTCGCAGCGGGGGACCTAATTCTCAAGTCAGGATCGTCCAGCCTCCAATCTCTTCAGGCTGATACGTACGACATGGTGTAGGCTCCGCCAGCAATGGTCTTCTTGCAGCCCCGGCAGGTCCAGATACCGACGGCAGCACGGCGAACTGAGGTCTTTCCGCAGAAGGGGCTTCGCAGTGTTAGCACAAGGATTCGGCACCGTCGTCGGTTGTGTGATCGGGGAAGCGTACCATCCGTAGCGGGCGTGCTGGGTGATCTCGAAGCGCTTGGTCTGCTTTCGCAGAGAAGCACCGTAACGGGTGCCGTACTTGCCGACAATGCCGACCTCTGTAACGTCGAGATTAGCTCAGGAACCGATTCGAGGGAGGCGAGAATTGGTCGGACGTACTGGTTGTATGCTTGGCCATTGTGTTGACGACGGTGGGTGGTGTTGGCGCGTCGGGGCGGTGGTTGGTTGTATGTTGGGGATGTTGGCGGGCAGGGAAATTTTGAGATATCTGAGGTTTGTAAAACGACTTGGGAAACTGTGTGCGCAGAGAACTGGCGTGTTCTCATTGGCCGAAGAGGGGTAGGCGAGTGCACTCAGTCCCACTCTTTTCGGAAGATTCTCGGATAAATGCGCAAACAGGCTTGGGGACCACTGGCAGCTTTGCTCTCACCTGGCACCACCCGTGGCACGCACGATTAAGTACGCAGGTACCTATCGATAAACCTGTGACGTCTACTGTAAGTATTACCTCTTACCATAGAATTACAACACTTGGGTACATAATGTAAGAGTTTGGGCTATTCCCGTCTGGCTTCTGAATGTATTAAATAAGCCACCCGCATTATGCACCAGAGACGACTTGAAGCGTATCGGCAATAGCGGCAAATCTAAGTCTGGCAGCCGTCAGTCAATAAGGTCGTCGGCCCGCACCAGACGGTGTTGGCTAAGTAGGTAGACCGAGCAGAGACCGAGCACAACCCACGACCCCGAAAAGCCCTGAGATGGAACACCCAGCAAATGTCTACAGGGATGCCAACCTTTATGGCTTGGAGGCGCACCACAGCTGGTACTTAGTTTATGCGAGAAAGCGAAAATCGCTTCGGGATACGATCGAAACTATGGATCGCAGCTCAGAGACACTGCCACTGCCACTGCCACTGCACCTTACCCCCCCGGACCCGGAGTGATGGACGTTGGAGCCGCTTCGGGAAGCTGCGGGGCGTAAGCCAAGCTCCGCCACTTTGGATACACAGTGGAGCAAGAATACAATGTGTTGGGGTGCGGGTATTGTCAAGATTGTCGCAGTACATATACTAACCAGTATGTTGGTCATGAGAAGTTGCATAAGCCCGGACAATAGCCTCTTGGGGCAGCAACCCGATGCATTTATTGCATCGTCTACCGCTTCGGCACCGGTGGGATGGGAGTGCAATACAGCGCTGACAATGAGTAATACAGCGAGTCCGGTATTGATAAGGGTAGTCACCAACCCCATTATCTCCAACTGATTCCGCTTACCATGGGATGAGAGGCCCGAAGTGAGGGACACAATCGAGAACGACGCCGATTCTATCCCTACCCTACTACTTACAACAGGCCTTCAGTTGGGAGCAGAATATTCTCAAATCGCGCATCTCTGTCGCTGGTGGTATTATCTGAGATAAGAAACGCGGCACGTTACGAGAATCATGTTATCGTTTTGTCTGGGCTTGCATAATAGACTAGCCCGCAGGATGCTAATCCTTCCTAAGCTGAGTTGGACGCCTTTGGCGGCCTCGATGGGGCCATCGACGGGGCGCATTCGTGGGCTGAATAATACTTGCCGAGCTCCATGCATCACATCACAGTTCACATATTGGCTGGGATGTTTCTCTTGACCTGCGAGAGCAGTAACGTTGTTGTTACCTCAGCTAACAATCGCGGGCAATTAGACTACCCCCTCTCTCAGATTGTTGGATTGAGGTCTCATGTTACAGCCAGAAGCTTGACACACTATTCATTTGGCTGTTGATAGTCTCCGGTACCCCTACTCCATACTCAAGCAGTCTTTCCTGCTTAAGGGTACCAATCCCAAGTGCAATGGATCCTCTCTCCATTACGACCTCTGTGATCACGCTTCTCGGGGCGGCAAGCAATGTCTACAATTGTTTGCAATCCATTCGCCATGCCGATAGAGGGCTTCAGTCATTGGTTAAAGAAGTCAGTACTCTTAATGGCTTCTTGAGATCTATCGAAAGGGCATTGGAGGATTGTCGGGATAGCCCTTATGCCTTGACTCATATCGATCCGGCTCTGTGGAGAGAGAGCAAAGTTGCACTCTCGGACTGTCAGGAGACACTAGACCAGTTGGGCTCCGTTTTTAGTGAACCGAAGAGGCCATCCCGCTCTAATACACTCTTTCGTCGAGCAAGAGTCGCAGCTGAATTGCATTCTCGCGCGGGAGAGATTGCCTCGTTCCGAGAGAAGATCTCCATGTCAAATATGTCCTTGCAGACACTATTACAGGTCATTAACGTGTAAGTCAGAGATTCAACTTGCCTAGTTCTCGCCACGCTTTTTAATAAGTCAAAGGTCGCTTTCTCTTCGGAGCAACGAATCTCACGACAATATCTTGAGAGAGCTCAAAGAGCTGAAAGATGCTCTGAGGAAGTCTTCTCAGGCTGCCACTGTTTCGTACTCGGCGTTATTTCTCAGCGAAAAGGATACACGTCTGGTTCACCATTTGAAGGGCTTGGTCCGAGCAGCGCAGGACTTCCATTCAAGCGCCAGTGTAACCGCTAGTACAGTGGTCGGTAGTGGTGAATCTCAACCACCGCCTACCGATTTTGGGGACGATGATGCAAGGTCAGGAATTGCCTCCCGACTGCCCTCTATGAAAAGAGAACAGATCGAGACATATCTCTCTCAAAACCAACCAGTCTCACGCACCGGGACCTCTAAATCCAACGGAGAAAAAGACGAGACAATGCCAGGGCCGCTAAAAAGCCCTGAAGTAAACTTGGAGACACGTGAACCTGGCTCCAACAACACTTTCAGCACTATCTTTACTAGTGGTTTCAGCAAGATCGCTCAGCGAGCTCTTCAGCAACTTGATCTCAGCAAGGCAGATGGGCTCCTCAGAGAAGCTCTGAAATGGCATAGCTCTTCTGGGTCAGATGATATACATCACTACCGACGTTTACAAACCCAACTTGCCTTGTGCAGTCTCCTTCAGGGTAATTGTCAAGAAGCGCAAGATTTAATACTCGGCTTGTTTGGTTCTAGCACAGAGAAAGACACCGTTGCGCCTCAACTTCTTTATGCTCTGACACTGTTGCAACTGCACGAGTTGGACTTCGAGGGGGCTCGAGACAACAGCAAACGGCTCTGGGAAGTCCTTCAAAGAATGCCACATTGCACAATTCTGGGAGCGAACGATGCAATGAAGCTCCTGGCCACTTCGTATCAGGAATCAGGTGATAGCCTTCTGGCTGACGCAATAGAAGCGGAATTGCCTGATTTGAGGCTCTTCGAGCCTGTGCCTAAGATGACAGACTTCCTGGTTGATTGTGAAGAGCTTCTCGTTGGGATTCTCGGGCTCCAGGACTGTTCGGAACCCTCGACCCCTCTATCAGTGGTTAGCAGAATTCACGATCTCCCAATAGCTAAGAAACCCAGCTCGCTCCAGATGCGCGGATTGCTACTGGAAAACGTGCGTTCTCCTATATCAGAGGGCTCTTCCAGCGAGGCAGACGACTGTTTGTCTGTGAAACCATCCTCAGAATTTGCGAATACCCAGCCAAAAGCGAAGAAGAGGTCTTGGTCTAACCTACGAGCCTTATTCAGGCCTCGCTTGTGGGACATTGGTAATATGGAGTTATATCCCTTAAATACCGGGGCACAAGATTCGACATTTAAACTGAGGAAAAGGGCAAAAACATCACATGTTGTGCAAGTCTCTTCCCAAGAGACCGACCCCGACTGTAACATATCTTCGCATTTAGTTATACAAAGCGAAACTAAATCAAGGCCGAGTACTTCCACAAGAGCGGGCTCAGTGGTGCAAAATCACGACCCAGAGAACGCCTCCCGAACTATGGAGTGGGTCATCGAACAAACCGACAACAATAATGCAACAGATACGAAAGCAGATATGACAACGGAGCGCCAGGATGTCCAGGAACAAACACAACGACTGCAACGCCAGTTTAGTTTCCAGATCGGTATTCCCGATCACGTCTCAGAGAAGCCACTAAATAAAACCGCGACTGCCTGTTATGAGATGCCCAATAACGCAGTCTTTGAGCTAATGGACACCTCTCCGCGTGTGAAACTACCCACCTGGACACATGAGTCGCATGGTCATAGCCGACAACCTAACAACAAAAGCGAGACAATAAGTTTTCATAAAGTATCCAGGCTTATCCATCACTTCGATAATAGCAGCAGTCCATCTTTATCTCTATATGATGGCTCAATACCAATGCCAGACGTCCGCCCCCCCAGCAACTTACTCACGGAATCTCGTAGACGCCAAGATAGCATGACCATGACAACAGCTACTCCCCTTGAGACGGAAAACGATATTTACGATTTGCTCGGCTATGATAGACATTCAGTGGCCAGTGGCAATATCCTAGGCCATCTTGGCATCAATAGGGAGAGTAGCTTCTCCGAGTCCGAGTCGGAACTATCCTCTGTTTTCGACCACATAGCACCGTCAACCCGCCAAACGACATTCGACTCCCTAGTAGAATGCGCAGACCACGACAGCAGTGTCGATGAAGGTTGGCCGCTCAAAAGCGTTAAGCGGATGAAGAGCCAACGAGCTACCGAGTCCATGACTAGTGATGAGTCCCCCACGCGCACATCTTTCAAACCAATGAACAATTATGGGTTAGACGTGGAACTAGATGAGTCTCTGGGTCCTCTCCAAACCCGCACGTTAAGCTATGAAGCAACCAACGACATGGCTCAGCCCCGAAATCTGAAATCTCACACCCACGATCGCCGGGAGTTTGGCCCGGCAATAGCAAGGCTCTGCCGGTATAAGTCACCTCGGAAGACTGCCTTTAGGACACGGTTACCTGGTAGCGCAGCTGCCGGACTTGGCAGGCTATTCCACGCACAGGATGGTGGGGACAACTTCGACTTTGGCTTCAGCAATGCACTCTACTCTGGTCCCGTCGCTGTTGCCGGCCCGTTCACGGATCCAGGGGAGGCCGACTTGTCCAGCGGGCAAGGCATTAACGAGCCTGCGCCTCAGGGCGTCTCCACATCTGCGGACAACTCGAGGTCTATTAAACCAAATCCACGACATATAGGCAATGATCGGGAAGCATTAGTGGGCGAGAATCGTAAACCTTCGGTGCACACCAACGAGCCGCCACCTTATCATAACGAGGACCTGGTTGGAAACAGAAAGCGCAGCTGGACACGGACTCATATTGATGACTTTTTCGAGATCTCGCTGGAACGTCCGCTTTTTCAATCCATTTCCTGTGCTTGAGGATGAGGGGTTTTGAGGTTGCTCGTTAGGAATATCGACATGGTGTTAACCAAACGGCCCGGTTATGCTACATCCCACGTGTCCACCTTCGCGTGTCCACAGCTTTTGTCGAATGGAAAGCTTACATACTGGGGATGTGCTTGTGCCCTTCGTCCAGGTATAATCGTGTTTAGCTTGTTTGGGATAGTACTCTTGGATTATTTGCCGAATGGTTTAGGTACTCAGTTAGAGCAACAACAAGGCAAGTTACCATCACCATGCTGCGACTGCCCTCTTTTCACTTTTTCTTCACCTTTATTTTCTTCTTTCCCCATTTGCCCTTTATAGCGGCATCGTAGGGGCCTCCGTTAGTGCAATGAAAATACGCACTTAAGTCTCCAATAGACCACTAACCTTAGGTCACGTATTTAGGCTCATAACGCCGAGACTTGCCGTTCTCCTCTGTTCAACGGCTCCAGGATACAACCCCGATATAGGTCCCATCACAGCCCCGCAGCTCGGGACAACGTTGCAAGTCTGAGTTGCCGATTAGGTATACAGTAATTATTCGAGAGACCCCCGCGTACTGCCCCGCGCCAGACCCCCAAATTTCGCGATCGCAACCCACCAAGGTTAAGCCAACAGGGACGGGATCGACCCCTGGACAGATCTCCCGGTAAAGGAATAACAACGCATTTCAATACTCGTTTTCGCCCGACGTCCAGGGACAGACCATTCTCACAAATTTCCCGGAATCATGAAGCTCCTTTACCCAACGTCACTCAAGCTCGATGTCGCGAGCCTTGAAGGCTTCAGCGTATCCCTGCACGCCTATTGCGTCAAGAGCACGATCCCCGAGGACCTGATCGACGCCGACGTGCTCGTGACATGGTCCAACAGCGCCAGAAACCTCCAGGACGCCGCGAAGCGCATGAAGAACCTGCGCTGGATTCAATCGCTGGCCGCCGGGCCCAACGACGTGTTATCGGCCGGCTTCCCGTCGTCCGTAACAGTCACCACGGGCTCGGGCCTGCACGACCGCACCGTCGCCGAGCACACCCTGGGCCTCCTCCTCAACGCCGCCAGACGCTTCGATGAAATGCGCGATTACCAGGTACAGAGCAAATGGGCCGCCCACCTCGGTGGTCCCCAGCCCGACCGCCCCAAGGACCGCTTCACCACGCTGCGTGACGCGAACGTTACCGTCTGGGGATACGGCAACATCGCCAAGACGCTCACGCCGCACCTGACAGCCCTGGGCGCCACGGTGCGCGGTATCGCGCGATCGTCCGGCGTGCGCGAGGGTACCGAGGTCTACGGCGAGGATAAGCTGGCCGAACTCCTCCCCGAGACAGACGCGCTCGTCATGATCCTGCCCGGGTCCGAGAGCACCAAGGACGCCCTGAACGCCGAGCGTCTGAAGCTACTGCCCAAGCACGCGTGGGTCGTGAATGTCGGACGGGGCACCTCCATCAACGAGGACGCGCTGGCCGATGCGCTGGAGAAGGGTGAGATCGGCGGTGCGGCCCTCGACGTCTTCGTCAAGGAGCCCTTGCCCACAGAGTCGAGGTTGTACAAGGCGAAGAATTGCATCGTCAGTCCACATGCTGCTGGCGGTCGGCCGCAGGATGCCGAGGCGCTCATCGCGTATAATTTGCGGAGGTTCTTGGCTGGCCAGGAGCTTAAGAATGTGATTTAGGGGTTGCATGTGGTATAAGTAGCGAGTATTAGAATTACTGCACTGTAGACATTATAAATAAATATCTTTGAACCATGGTCGCCGACTTTGTAGTCTTAACTGTGTACAAGTCTACTTGTAACTTGGACTTGCCTTGCCTACCCATCTTTGCGCAAAACAAAGTAGTCTGTTGGTTATAGTTAATAGCATCGCACATGGGGGTTTGTAAGCCTTCAACATTGCTGCAACGGGTAGTCCCTCCTTCACGTCTGGCAGTTAGCGTTCTCCGATCGCCGGCCTCACTTTTTCTCGAGACCACACGCCCATCGGCAAGTAGTCTAAGTTCAGATGAATCTGCGTCCGCAAGGAGTTGAGATAGAGTCTTTCCGTCTGACCCCATCAAGACCAGTACTGACAACGTTGACATCCGGAGGCCTCTTGCTCACGCCCTGGCCCACGCTGAGCACTACCCTCACATATTCACATCAAAAAAAACGCCCAAGCAGCAGACCTCCCAATTGGTAAACACAGCTCTCTGCACATTTGTACCAACCACTGGCATATTTGGCTCGAACATCGCCGGATCAGCGAAAACGCCAAAGGCATATCAGCAAGCAGTCCTTAACAGATACCCTATCCAGAAAGGAGGATCAATCAAGCGAGTGATAAAGTACCTTTCTACAATCTTCCCAGACAGACAACCATCGGAACAGCACTAATATACTTCAGTAAAAAGACAACTGGAGGCAATCGTGGAGTGCCGTGAGAAGACCAACTTCGCAGATGCAGACCGACAGCTGGACTTACCACGGAAAGAGGAGAAATACCATTTCAACAAAGACACATACATGTTTGATCTGATTGCTTGGAAGAAGAAGATCAATTGAGGTTTGAGTATTGCCCAGTAATATGACTAGCGTTAATCGACATCTCAAAATCGTCCCTTTTAATAGGCCTAATAGTTCGCATTACGAACGAACCGCAGGAATCTCCCAAGTAAAAGAAAACCAATCGCCATCCCGTCCCAACGCCATTGCCGTGTCGAATCGCAAACGCCACGTCCAACTCCAAAAGAAACGTACTCGTAGATCTAAGCAATCTAATGCCCACGTTCAATCAGGACGCTTCTTCCTCTTTCTTGATCTCCTTGCGTGGGACATGAACGACCTCGTCATCCTCACTAGAGTCGGCGTCCATCTCCCACAATTCTTCGTCGTAACCGCTCTCAGGCGTATCGGCATCGGCATCATCATCATCACCATCATCGTAGAACATAAGGTCAATGACCTGCTTCCCAGGCGCTTTCGCCGTCCCCTTCTTCGCGCTGCTGGAACCAAGATCGCCAAACTTGGCCTGGTTCTCGAGATCCCTCTCGATCTGCGCCAGCGGCTTCTTCACATCGGAACACCGCAGCGGCTCTCTCGGGTCCTTGACCGACGCCGACGCCACGGGGCCGGCATGGTCGAGGTCCTGGTCCGTGTGCGCCATCTCCGTGAGCAGGCGCCGCAGGCGTCTGCGGCGCGGGGCGTCGTCGGCCCCCGAGGAGAGGTCGATCATGGGGAACGGCAGCATGGCGATGTCGCTGGCGCCCAGACGCACGCGCAGCATCAGCTCGAGCGCGCGCTCCAGCACCGCCGGGTTGTCGAGGTCGGCCTCGGTCCACGGCACGGCCGACAGCTCCCCGTCGCCGCCGTTGCCGTACGACAGCAGGCGCCGCAGGTTGTTCTTCTCGTGGCTGAACAGGCCCCTGGACTCCCGCGGCAGAGCGATGAACTCCCCGTAGTAGTCGTCCCGCGTGCGCAGCTCGAGGAACGCGTCCGCGTCGCTCGTATCCGGGGCGTCGTGGTTGTACCAACCCCCGCTGCCGTCGCCTGTCCTGGGCTTGATGGCCTCTTGGCTTCGCTTTTTCGGACCGGAGCTGGTTGTGGCGTTCGTGTTGGGTTCACTTGGGGCGGCGAATAACTTGGGGACATTTTTGATGAAATTGTCTTCGTTTTCCTTCTTGATACCTTTGCTCTCGACCTTGCATTGGGTTCCTTTTTCAAGTTTGATTTTCTTGCGAGCAGGAAGCTCATCTTCCTCCTCGTCTTCGTCATCCTCGAGCAAGTTTTTCTCCTTCAGGAGCTTTTGACCCTCTGGAGAACGCCATGCATTGTGGATCTCGTATTGGAAGAGATTCAGGAGTCGGACTAGAACCTTTTTCGTGTTTCCTTGTGCCCTTGCGCCAAGCTCCGGAAGGATTTTTTCGATCTGTCGGCTCTCTCGAAATGTGTGGAACGAGTTCTTAAGCTTCACTCTGTGGACAGTAACGTCTGAATTCTGACCGACCTGTGGCCAGTCAGTATACTCTTGAGTAAAAATATAGTAGTGACACCGCCAGAACGGAACTCACTCGAATCACTCGATGGATGGCCTGCCACTGAACCTGTAGACTGTGCGACTGAGAAGCAACCAAAACTCGCGAGCAGTTCTTGTGCAAGTTCGTGCCGGCAAAACCAACGGTATACAGCTGGATTAAAATCTGGCATGAGTCATTGTCGCTGCTATTGAAGCTGTCGACGAGCTTCTGGCGTTCATCCAAAGACAATTGGGCGTGCATGCAGTAGCACCTGAAGCCCAAGAACTGCAGAACGAGCTCGTAGTAGAAAGCGATCATCAGGTTCTGCTCGATGATGAGCAGCTTCTTGATCGGGCCGTTCTCCTTTCTGGTTAGGATGTTCTCGTTAATGTAATGGAGGATGTATCGAAGGACGGGAGAATTGCGAGCGACGAGCTTCATCCAGTCAACGTGAGTTGCCGGCCGAGCCTCGTTCAATGGGATTAAGAATTGCGCCAGGCGGAGGAGATTCACTTTTTTGTCGCGCATTTCGGCAACTTGAGGTGCTAGTGTTGAGTGTTCATTGGCCGTGATGATGGTGTCTAGGTCATATACATCCAACGATGAAGAAGCCAACTGAAGGAGTCTGAGCGAATGAGAGACGGGCCCCTTTCTCTCCTCCTCATCTTCTTCTTTCTTGATTTCCTTCTTAACCTTCTTTTTGGTTTCTTTCTTAACGTCTTTATCCTGCTTCTTACCGAAGCCTCTCCCCCAGTCCTTGAGGCCCTCTAGATAGTCGATTAGGAGGTCTATGTGCACCCTCTGGTATTCCTGGTTATAGGCTTCTGCAACACTGATATCAACGGTGTAGTTCTCAACTTTGGGAAACAGGCCCTCAAGAGAGATGGGCTTGGTCTTTTCCCAATCAGAATAGAGGTAGGAACTTGGCGACCGTTTCAACATGGCAAGTGTTTCAAAGTATTTGAGGTACTTGCGTGTCATGTTGATATCCTGTGTTCTCGCGTTCCTGTGCTTGAAGAGCAGCCTAGTGAGCAAACCAGGCCGTCCTGCGACCAGCTGAAAGTCGTGAGCTGAGGGATAGTCATCAAGTTGGTCAAGGTCCTTCAGATCTTTGAACATTCGGTCGATTTCAACCGCCATTTCCGCGTCTTGCATCAGGTACTCCTCGGGTGCGGTCCACAGAAGCCTTGCAAGCCCGAAGAGATCGGTGAGTGTGTTCATGCACGGTGTCGCGGTAATGAGGAGAGTGAACTGGCGCTTAAGAAAATATACCGATCGCCAATTTTTAGTGCCCGGGTTCTTCAATTTGTAAGCTTCGTCCACAACGACTAGTGAGAAGCCTCGCCCCTCCTCCGTGAAGGATGAGATCCATTCCCCCTCCTCGTCTTTGGTACAGGTTCTCGCCGCCCAACTCTCCATAGTCATAATAAGCACGACCTGGGATGCCCGGGGGTCGTCCTCGTCCCACATGTAGTTAATAGCAGCTGGCCACTGTCTGAAGTTCTCGCGGGCCAGATGGATGACCCTGTAATTTTCAGACGATGCTTCCAAACCAGGGCCAGAGACTACGATATTATGTAGTATGGATTCGTCAATTACTTGATCAAACTCCTGCACCCATTGGTTAGCTACTGTAGCGTTGGGAGTTATGAGTAGAATGGGACGATAACTGGGGGTTCCGTCGTCATCTTGCTCAACATTGAGTTTCTGTCTGATCAACAGGTCTATAAGAGCAACCGCAGTAAGTGTTTTCCCGAGACCCATCGAATCCGCAAGGATCCCACCAAAGTATTTAGGGCCTTTGAGCGAATCGCGATTCTCTTCATCGGAAGAGTTTATGATGTTCGAGTGGAACCTTCCAGTAACAGGGTCCTCATATTTCAATGTAGGGAGGTTTCCAAACATCCTGGAGAGCAGCCAGACTATTGCTGTGACCTGATGGTCCAGCAAGCCTCGGCGCCCATCCTCGTGGTCCAATGTTGGGATAAAAGGCGATCTCCACACGGTTGAATTGCTGCGACCATACCGACCACATTCGGTCATCTTCAGATATGCTGCGCAGGGGTCGATAGGAGGGCCGAGACTGTTAGGACTAGCTGCAATCATTGATTGAGCTGCTGCACTGATCTTCTGCGTGGATTCGTGTCCCTGGGCCTTAGAGGAACGAGTTGTGATATCTCTGGGAACCTAAAGTAACATTAGCAGCTTGACTGAGGTGATTGTGTATATGTATGGATCATCCGCACCTCATTGTCTACATCTTGCTGCGCATCGGCCCTGATTGCTCTTGCTAAGTCATCCAGCGCTTCTGGCTCTTCCGACTGATCAGTGACAAGTTCATTCTTCATAACTTCACCTGTAATTTTGAAATCATCGTCGGGATGGCCTTCAAGAGTCTTCCCAATGGCAAACTTGGCAAAATTCTCGCGATCGATGAGAGAAAAGCGGCGGTATCTATGACCGGAGAAGAACTTGGTCACATCTGTTAAAGTCAGTCATTCAGTTTATGTACGTAGATTGTGACGCGCAGATTCTGCTATCCTACCCTCGTTGTTATTGAATCTATCGTAAGGATCCCACCTGCCCTTTTCCTCGGGCTCTTCCTGGTTGGTAGCATCCGATTTTCCAGCTTTCGTGGGGTATTCGAAAAGCTCAGTATTGACCTTTCGTTCCCAGGAAACAGAACACTTCGCGGCCGCCGCCCGGCGATGCGGCCTCCCAGTCATGCTTTCAACTGATCCGGGAGGATAACGGTCTGAATAAACAGGTAGGCTAGGCAAAGAAGGAACGTGAAATGGTGGTTTTAGCGTAATATATACCGAATAAGCCTACAGGAATAAACCGCTTAATAATGGAGTGAGGCAGGGTAACGGGGAAAGAAGGGCTGGGGAAGGAAGGCTTTCCTGCTGCGAGAGGCGTGGGTGTGTGTATATGTGTGTGGAACGTTGGTGGGAATCTCGGTTGTAGTAGAGTGTGGTAGGAGAATAGCAACGAAACAAGAAATCGTCTCATATACTTGGGAGAAATACTAATCTTCCGTTGCAAGTTGGAGGCCTAGAGGTACTTGCGTTAGTTTGTTCGTTAGAAAGCGAAATGGTGCTGGAACCTGATTGAATAGAAAGAACGATATGATTTATGAGGAGACACAAGAAATGGAATGTTTGCAGTTGTCAGGGGATGTGTGCAATAGGTGGTGTTGAGAAGCGGAGATCTAAAAGGGCGGAGGATGCGTAGAATGGGTAACTTGAGCATAGTGTAGTGTACCTAAAGTTGGCAAGTGCTGGGCATTGCATATAAATTCACCGTGTTATTTGAATAAACACCGATTAGCCACTTGATTTCACACAAAAGCGAGCCCAACGAACCCTCTTCTGCTGGGAGAAGTAGTTATGTTGGTGAGTGTAGCAACCTGGAATGGGGTTAGGGAGAGCAGAACCGTATCGAGGTTGCCACGAAAGAGAGAGGAAAAGAAAGAGAATGGTTGGTGATGGTGTGAGTGTTCACCCAGGTGCTGGTATAGTCGAAACCGGTGGCAGAAAGGTGAGAGGATGTGAAGATGTGAGTGAAACTGAGCGTACCAGTTGTGGAAATGTGGATTTTCGATGCTGGAGCAGGCGGTTTGGATGCAGAAGTTGAAGACTACTGGCACGCGAGAGTCGGAGAGAAGAGACGAACGTTGTGATACCGGTAGATAGTAGATTGCGACCGATGAGAAGGATGGCGGCGGGGCCACGCGAGACGGACGCACTTACCTCCGTTGCTATGGTGAAGTGAAGTGAAGAAAAAGAATATTAAGATGCTAGAGGTTGCGAGGAGAACCTGAAAAGGGTAGGGTTGTGGCCATGTAGAAACGAAGGCGTCTGATAATCCAGAGTGGAAGAGGTTGGAAGTTTGCAGAAAGGCAGCAGGTATCCAGGTAGATTGGTTGTGATTGCGAGATAGATACTGGATGTCGAGGTCAAAGTACCCAGACCAGGTATGAGAGATCACCTTAGCGTTGAATACCAGAGGAAGCGACGTTTAGTGTTGTTGATCTGGGAACAAGTTAAAGTATCTGGGCAAGGGGGTAATCTGCCAGTGTTAGAGCTTGTAAATAGCCAATTCTATTATTGTTGTTTCGTCGATAGTTATGAAGGATACATCACTGTAGGTTTGACATATCATTGCTTCGTTTCGAGACGTCTTCCATTTGATAAACTCCCACCTCTACACCTTGAATCTGAATCCATGTTCCGCTGCGTGTCCTGGTAACGCGTTAATAGCACCCTCCACGAAAATACCCTGATCAAGCTTCCTGTTCAACCTGACAAGCATAATACGTAGGATCAAAGCTGATATAATGGCGAGCGCAGCAGTTCCGCTGTTCACACTGAATGCGATAACGTATTGCGGAGCCATCCAGTCTTGGTAGCTGTGTTCCTTGTCAGCATAATGCTTTCCTCTCATTTTGTGTGGGGGAATGGCGGGAAGACTTACAGGTAGCTCGCGTAGATACTGGTGGCATTCGATACGGCATTGATGAAGGATAGGGCGGCAGCACGCTTGGCTGGAGGACGGGGCATCGTGTTGCTGATCCATGCCAAAGCCACTACGAATGCGCTATAAATCCCAGGAACCTGCCCACCACAATGTTAACAACCTTATGCGTGCTATTGAGTGATCGGGGTTCTGCCGACTTACCATGATAAGAATGGCGAAGTATCGTGGACCTATCGCTGTGGTGGTTGCGGCAATGATGAAGCCAACGAGAGCTACAATTAACGAGAGCGTGATGTGCCAAAACCTCTCCCCAGTCCTATCGGCATGCCAAGCGTTCAGCGCCGAGGTAATAACGCAGAGGACGTAGGGGGGGCTTGTCAACAGAAGAGTTTCGACAGAGCCGTATCCCAGTGTCTTGACCACTGCCGGCAAGAAGTTCGTCACACCACCACATGAGACGATGCCGAGGAGCAAAAACAGCTGTCAACAGCTTTTGGTCAGTAAAAGCTCAATGATAGATAAGCCTCCCAGAAAGACCTTACCAAGACATAGGTTTTCACGTCAGTAAATGCCAGCTTTGCACCAAGCCACATCGACTGTTTCTCCTCGCCAACCCAGTCATCCTCACCGACGTCTTCTTCTAACCTCCAGATTGCAAGTGCCTTCTCTTCCTCGGAAAGCCACTTCGTTGTTCGTGGGAAATTCGGAAGAACGGGAATCGCTATCAATGCGACGCCCACTGTGATGACACCTTCGATAATGAAGAGCCATTGCCAGGCACTGTAGCCCATTGCACCGTTCAAATTCGCATTAACGCCTGCCGCAATCAGACCGGAAAAGGCGCCGGAGATGAGCGCGCCGGAGTAGAGCAAAGCAGTGCGTAATCCGAGTTCTTTTCTCGTGTACCAGCAACTAAGATAGTAGAGACATCCGGGCTATCGCCGTCTCGCAGATTAATATCAATACGTGGATCCCGGGGTGTTGGGAGTACTAACAAAGTAGACTGCTTCGACAAAACCCAGGAAGAATCGCACTGCGAGCAAACCGCCGAAGTTCTGGAACCAGGTCAGTTCTCAATGTTCTCCCTTCAAAGACCACCTGCATTCGCTCACCTTCACTGTTGCAGTAACTGCCGAAATGACACCCCAGATTGCCATCTACATATAATCAAGTCAGCGTCTTAGCGTCCAGCACCGTACGAGGATTGTGAAACCCTGTATTAAGGTTAAACTTACACAAACAGGCAGGTATATTCCAGGCAACCCAATTTTGTTCAAAAACAAGTTTGAGGGGACTTGCACTAATAAGTAACTAATTTTCCATCGAGTTAGACGCCAACTAAATCATTATTTCGAATATTTGTGCCCTTACCCGACGAAAAGAATACTGACGGCCGTCTACACCGATGATTAATATGCTGACAAGAAGCCCCGCAGGAGGATCCGTGGGCTGGCCTACCTGGAATTGATTTCCTTCAAGCTTCAGGTCTTCAGGCAAACCAGACAATTTTGCAGCGGCAATGTTATTTCTGCATTGTGTTAGACAGTATTTTCTTCGTCCTTGTAGGTTTTTCTTCACTGACCGGTCGATGTAATTCAAAATATCTATGTCCAAGAAAATTTATTAGCGATAATTGTCAAGGTCGCCAAGCAGAACTAAACCGACTATGTCTGCGGGTTCTCAGGCTCCGGCAGACAAGGTCTTTCAGGGTTGCCGAGGGATGAGAGGTATCACTCACACATAATGATAATCATGGGTAGTAGACGCCAATCAATCCTCCTCACAAGGTGCTTTTCGAGGGCAATGCGCTCTTCGGGCGTTAACCGCGCGATGATCTCGGGGGGTTGCAGCCCTCTCGCCACGGCCTGTTGTATGTCGGCAACGTTGCCGGCAGTGCCGACCTTGAAGTCGTTGGCGGATTCAGCATCGTGCGAGGATGCGCGCTCGGGATCTGAGATGTGGCTTGAAACCGGGGCCATGTTTTCGTTCGTAGCCTTGGACGGCGCAACTGGATCGCTTGTTGGTTCCATGACCTCGCAATTGGCGCCGAAGGGACTGAAGCTCTCTGACAATGCGCCAGATGCAGACAGGACGTCAGTTAAGCAGATAAGAGGTATGCTGCTGATCAGGAATAAGAAGAGCGGGCAAATTTCTCCGCGAGACCAGCGAGATGGATATGGGGAGGGTCACTGTCTTGATTTTATTGTCCTCCGTTACCCCGGATCCAACCAACCAACCCCCTGGTCGATTAGTTGACTGGGGAATCGGCGGTGATAGTTACTCGTTCGGATGGCCGACTCACTCATGGGGCTGATACACAAGGATCAATCACATTGGCCAACAAGAATCCAGCCATAGTCTCAATCCGCCACCCCAAAACTACTCTCCCCGAGATTTCCAGACGTCCAACTAGCCATAAGCAATACTAATATCGTTACATGATGTCCACGATTACTACCCAACTTGGAAATAAGTGCCACAGAAAATGGGGATCCAGCACTTCCACCCCCATCTAGGGGTTGGGGTTGGCGTGTTCGGCCTGGTGTTCGGCACTGAACCCCAACACTATCCCCACACGACTTTATCCATCAACCCTCTACGCTAACCAGGATGAGCCACCAATGCCAAGGGAGGTGCCGAGATGCGGGGAAATTTGTGATTAGCGGTTTTTCCGCTGAGCGAGTTGTCGGAAACTGATTCCGCGAATGGATTAATCAAATGACAAATTCGGCCCGTTCGAGACAAACCACAGGGTGCCCAGATGATCGCCACTATTGGTGAAGAAAGTGATGGATTACGATGTAATATCTTGTTTGAGTAAGTTCTTTATGCGCTTCCGTTCACAAGTAGGTAATCGTGAAGTCATATTGTCTGGAAATGGAAGGATTGGGTAAAAGGGAAGACGTTCCATGCTAATAAGCTGGTGGTTGGCGTGAGACAAAACAACAAACTACTCGGTGTAACATGGTGCACATAGTATAAAATATCCTAATCTAGACCGGTTATATATGTGCTACCGAACTATACGATCAAGCCACATTGAACTACTAATGGTAAGTTCCGAACGTCGTCGGGTCCAAATATGCGAGCGCCTATATGGTATTACGAGGATGAGAGAAATTGCCGTTTTCAGCAAATGAACACTGGAAGGGTTATATATAGCCGGCTGGGGTTCGCCTCAGCTAGCGCAAGTTCAAAAGATTTGGAAATTTAGCGGTCTGGTAAGATGGGGAAAACCCCATTTATATGTAAATGGGTTTGGTACCGAACTATCATTACTTTCGCTTCGCTCCACTTCGCTTCCTACATTATCATCACCTCATACTCAGGGCGTTATGAATACCCGCCAACCCTCCCTCGCCCTTGTTGGCCCTTCACACGCCCTACACGCTACTAACTGACCGATGCTGGACCTTCAATGCGCTGACTATATATGAAAGAATGGATCTCCCGATGGACGTTTGCTGACGAGCAAGACTAAATTCACTCTTGTGGATGGGCATGGCCGAGGAAACTTCGAATGAATGAGGACAAGGTGGATGGAATGAGTGGGCTGTCTCTGAAAGACTCTCCTGGTTTAGGATGGCTGAATGAATGACCGCTAGACGAGCGAGGGAATCAACGAGGGTTACCATGCGCATGCGTGCTCCAGGCGAAACGAGTGGAAACGACCGGCCAGATTTCAAAGGGAGCGAAATTCGGAAAACCCTCTATTTAGGTTGAAAGAGTGGAAGAGAGGAGGTCCCGGCGCCGACGGGGACAGCTAAAGCGGATATCCAAAGCGAGCGGAGTTTTTTAAGCATTCATGAAATCGAGACTTTGACGACGAAGCTCCCCCAGACGGGAAAGGAAATAACCGATCAGACGCCCGAATCCTCCTGCTCGATGCCGTTGGTGTCTTGGTAATCGTTCCACGTGGTGCAGGTGTTGTTCAGCGCGTCCATGTTCGTGATGGCCTCGATCTCGGAATTGCGCTCCACGAGCTGCAGCGCGAGGCCCTGGGATGTGTGCCAGCCGATCTGCAACGTCGCGGGAAGGTTAGCTGCGTGAAATGAACACGAGAGCGGCGGCACGAAAGGGAGAGAAGAAGAAGAAGAAACTCACGTGGCAGTGTGCAAGCCAGACACCTGGGTTGTCGTTCTGGAAGGCGATGGCTAGGAATCCGGACGCGGGAAGCATGGCCACATCACGACGCGGCGGGTTCGAGAGGTTCAGCTGTGAGGAATCCGAGAACGTGGCCATGGGCACCTGCGCCAAGATGAAGAAATCGTGGCCGTGCAGATGGAAAGGGTGTTCCTGAGAACTATTAGCCTCCGCTTACTGGCTGGTGCCTGTGTAGCGAGGAAGGGGGTTTCAAGGTACTCACCAAGCCCAGTTGTGACTCGACGATGAGGTAAGTCCACGTGTTCGTCTCGTTCAGGTTAATGATGTTTTCCGAGTCGGTAAAGATGGCACCTGGAGTTAGGACTTTCTCGAGGGCTGGGAGAGACGGGTTAGCTTCCCGGAAGCGATAGCATCTATGCATCTGGTGCGACTTACTAGGCTCGCCCCAGTCGGAGAGGAACGTGTTGGAGTTGAGGGTCCACTTGAAGAAGCTGTTGACGATGGACAAGCCAACCTCCATGACCTGCTGAGTGGTGGCGTCACCCGCATCCAGGGAAAGAGAGGGTGCGAGACTCTCTATCGGGATATCGTTGCAGTCATCAACGTACTCATAAGCATCTGTGGTAGGGTCTGCGACGGCTAGGTCGTCGTAAGTCACAATACCCTTGATGTTGAGCGTCATCTCGTTGGAGCTGCAAGTGAGCTGAGGGATGGAGCGCATCCAGTAGTTCCCTGGTTGCTGGTTGGCAGTGACAACTACGTCGTATCGCTGGCCGATACCGATGCTGACCATCTCCACCTCGAAAGGAACAACGGGCACCAAGTCGGTTGCGATGACCGTCAACGTGTGGTTGTCGATGCCAAACTTGAACATGGTGTCGATAGCCGTGTTCACCAGACGCAAACGGTATGACTTGCCGCTCTCGAAGCTCGTCTGGAAGCGGGATCCGCCGTCGTCGTACACATTGAGACCATTGATGAGGCCGTTGCTGGCTGTAGGTGGTCCAGCAGTCGAAGCTATGCCATATAGCTCATCAGTAGTCTGATGGAGCCAGTCGCTGAGCACGATCATGCCCTTGTCTTCATCATACGGAGCAGATGCGGGTCCACGGATGATTATCCCGCCAAAAGCACCATTCCTTCAAGACTGTCAGCCTGGAACCCTCGTTCGCGGGCGTGGCCATCCACTTACCAAGCCTGTAGGGAGAAATGGCTGTGATACCAAGTGGTTCCGTACTAGTAAGCTATTAGTACAGCAGCATTCCTAACAGCAAGGCCGGGGAAAAGTACCTGTGTGGCTTTCCATGTATAGGTCATGCTGTCTTCTGGGGCCACTGGGCATTGGGTGATCGAGGCCACGCCGTCCTGATCTGTGCTTCCCTTTTGACGGATACCATGCCAGTGGATACTGGTCCCGTTATTTTGCAAACTGTTCTTCAGATGAACCACTTCACGATAGTCAGCGTGGTATTCGGAGCAAGTTGACAGGGTGTCTGGGCGCTTACCGACAGTGTCACCCCAGTCAGCCTCGATTGTTGGACCGGGTATCGAGCCGTTGAAGGTGAGAGACATGCGCGGAACGCCATCAGGAGAAAGTGTCGAGTTCACAAGCTCAAACCAGTATTCCCGGATGACGCCCGTGTCAGGGGCCTCTTCGTACCAGTTCGTAGAGAGCGAGTAGTTTCCCCAGCAGTTAGGGGCGGTGGCAGAGTCGAACTCGCACGAGTCGGACTGCCTGGAAGTGAGACTGGAATACCCCGTTTTGGGCAGTGCAGCAACGAGTGGTGAAGAAGCTATGGCTGTCAAGCCAGGCAAAAGAGCAAGGAAGCGCATGTTGAAGGAGTGTCTGGGCGAGATGCTATCCGAATCGGCTGTCGGGCGCTGCTGTTCTTTCTTCTATCCATCTTGGTGAAGGGTCACGGACATGTTTATATACCGAGCTGATGGCGGTCAACATGTGGAGCTCTCGCTTTCCTACCCGAGAACGAGTGCTGGCTGAAAGCGCCCGTATGCGTTGGAACCTTCCGTTACGCTCACTGATGAACGCCGAGAGGAACGCGCTTTTCGTGTAAACCGGGTAGAAAACATGGCCGAGAATCGAATGTTGGTGCTCCTGATGGTGTGGAGGAAGTCTCGTGCAGTCGTTCTTGGTCTATTGAATCAATATTATCAAGGGGTGCGCATGGTCCCTGTCTTCGGTGTTTACCGTTTGATAAGACGAACAGTGTGAGGGCATCGTGCTACACTTCGTCGTCGTCGTCAGCAGCATGTTCTAAGAATGACAGTCCAATATTGGTGCCCACATTTAAAACATCAAGGTCAGATGCCCTGTAAAAGGCACTAGTGTTCGTGATGGAACCCTGCCTATCCGAAGAACATCCTCCTCCATGCCTCCTGGCCAAGCCATTATAGGTGAACTCATCAGTTATGAATAATCATATTGTGCAGTCCAACAGACATTTCTGCTAAGCACGCCGACACCACCGGCCTCACAGAGGAGAGGCTTACAAATCTGCACGTTTGACAGACCTGGAAGGTTGTATTCAACTGATCTGACCTCCATCGTCCACGGTCTATGCAGTATTAGGAACTAAGGTCACCTTATTCGAACATAACATCAGCATACTACAGATACGGACCAGGGGATGGGGGAAATACGACCAATGCCCGCCTATCCATGTATGTGTACCTGCATGCAGTGTACGTACGAGGGAAACGCAGACTAGGCGCGGGATCTGGAAGCCAAAATAAGAGCCCACCGAGTACGACCTCGCGTGTGACAGAGCCATTGTAATGTCTCGGTCAGGGAGTAATTGGCGGGCCGCCAGATGGAGTGATGACAAGGGTATGATGTTATATGCGCAGTCTATCGTAAGGGTTGTCTATATCTTAGTCAATGCTTGATACTAGACATTCGGACCTCAGCCGATCTAGTCTAAGGCGTTGCTGGCGATGGTAGCCTTATAACCACTCCTACCTTGGCTCGTTTACGTTTGTAATAGTTAAGTAATAGGCAGCTCGGACGGTCTCATTGGCTGGCCTGGGACAATATAACTCGAGCAGTCCCGTTACGTAGGTGGCGCGCAATGAGCTGGTGGTGTAACTTACTTCAAGCCACAACTGTCCAACAACCACTCAGCTCATAAAAACGGTTTGGTAAAGGGACGAAACAAGGGCCAAATTTGGTGGCGAGTCGATCCACCCCGTCATTGTACTCCTGGAGTTGCTGGGCTAAATTATAACGGCTTGTAAGAGCAACTACGGGCCTCGGTACGGTTGCTCGCTCCCCCTGAGTCGGAACGCGTAGCCTATCCGGGAGGTTGTTCACAACGACTTTATGAAATTGTGGAACGCGCACAGAGCCTCTCGCGGTACCAATCGCTTTCTCGGTCCCGTCCCCACGTGGACTATTCATAGAAGTATTTTGGCGCTTCGGCTTCTCCCGGTATGGAACACACACGATTCCCCCACATCCCTTTAATCTCAGCCTACGTACGGCTGAGGTTCGGACGCACCCAGTGCCCAGCGAGCCACTACTGCTTGTCAGAGGAGCACTTAGGTATTGACATAATACAGGAAACGAGATAAAGCAGAGATAAGCGAGAGCGCTGCACGTAGTCCATGCCGATAGCAATTTGGTTGTGTCGATATAATCGCGTGGCTTTAATCCCATTCGAGAGGGACACGCAAGCTAATTCCTAAATGCAGGGCAGTATGCAGGAGAAAGGACGGGCCATGTGCCGCACGTGGAGAGAGCACCGTACTGTGTACCCCGTGAAGGCGCCCCTTGAACCAGTCTAAAGCTCCCTGTACTATGTACAATGTTAGTCGAAGACGGCAATATCCACCCCCAATCAATGCAACCTTGTTCCTAGCTCAAGGGCCAATGTGACATCAGTCCACTGACGTTACTAGTGTTGGATTGCATTGAAGCCGGTGCGGGTATCAACCTGGAGCTCTAACAAAAATAATTATCAGATCGCCGTTGCTACCATGTTTACAAAAATGAATCGCTATGCAGCGCATATTTGAGCTGCTCCCGTAGAAGGTGAGTCGGTCCCCCAATGTCGACTGAAAGTCAATGTCGTTGGTGCATGTGACAAAGTTAGGGACCAGGTATAGTTGAATGCGGCGTATTGCCCGTACGTACTTGTGGAACCCCTGGAGGTGTAGTCCCGAAATAGCAATTTTTAAGTCCGAGAGAATTACGTCGTATACTAATTAAGGACCGTAACTAATCGGAAAATATCTAGATAAGTAATCTCGCGAGAAACCCGGTATCGACAATACCAGTAGGGCTTCGTTTGCGACCACCAACCACACCCTTCCTTGCCACACGAATCGAGCCAGGATGTAAAAGCTGGAAGTTCAATGCGAACTCGAGGCCAGAACTCAGGCCATAATACCTACATTGTGTGGGGATAAGACCAGGGTGGTAGCGGCTAGGTCGTCAATGGGCCATGTCGCCTTCGTATCCCGCCTCTGCAGGGCTCACTTTGGACTCTGTGCGTAGCTAATAACCCCGTTATAGTTGAGGTCCCACCACGGGATGCCTCCTACCCCGGAGGGCCTCGTCATCCATCTCGGTCTATAGATGCCCGGCCCCGGCGGGGCACGAGACAGTTGAGAATGAGGTCGATTCACTGTCTCTATCCGCTAGCTCTGTCTGGAGGTTAGGGCATTGCGTCGAATATTAGAGACGTGGGAAGACTACCAGTGCATACTGGGAGTCTGTTCGCTACAGCATACCACGTGCTGATGAATCCTTTCAACACGTATATTGATGCTATCGTGCCTGTTGGAATTCCGGGACAGCCGCTGTCGTAGGCGGCGTGCCCTCGTTTAATAATCATGAAAAGCTGATTGGAACGCATGTCAAGTAGTTTCTCCTATCTCGTGAATTGCGCTGCCGTAGCCGACGCCTCGGCAAGCACTTCGCTAGGGTATCACCACATTATCTTGGGTACATGTCTAACAGTGCAACTGCAGCAGCTCCTTAGAGACGCGAATCGGATCATTGCGCTTACTCAACGGCCGAAGCTGTGCATCATGATGCGATGGGGGCGGTTCCTGGACTGTGACCTTTCCTAGCTTTCTCTCAGGGGTACGGCTGAACGCGAGGATCTTAAGCCTGGCGAAGTCCTGTAATCTAGCTCTGCTGCTCAAACTCAGCCGTATGACGACGGCAGCGCTTAGCGAAGAACTTTTGACTCATTCAATCTTAGAGGAGCCCGACCGACATTAGCGAATGTAGCTCATCCATTCTATAACGCAAGGCGACCCAACTTAAGCTCTCTCAAGTGTCGAGACCTTCTCCTCTTTCGACGTTGTTGAGGTGCAGTCTGTTTGTTGGCCTTTCATGCAACCAACGTTACACCCAGTCCATGTCTTGGCCTAGGCTGAGTTTCTCACTGTCTGCATCAGATATATCCCCTCGCTTACCAAATTCTCGCCAACGCCTCGTCCCGTCGAGTGCAGGTGATAGTCGCGGCTCGGCGTTACCATGCGCTAATAATATTGCCGAGCTTGGAGCCGGGCTGCAGACGGGAGTTATGGTCTTGGGCTGTTGTGAGTGTCACCAGTGACGCCAAGAACCTTGCCGTACATGCCGTCTGACCACCTGAACTTGTATTCACTGTATACGCCCAATGTCCCCGAAGGAACCGGAGAGCGTTTGTTGCTGGTTTCCTGGTCATGCCTCGTCGTGTCAGGCTGGTTATGTTAAAATGGGAGTGGCACATGGTTACAAAGCTTCCTGATGTAATGCCAAGCCACAACGACTAGTCTAACTTCTCGGTAATTGTCGCCAAGACCAGTCAATGTTCGCGAAGGCACTCTCCTCCATGCAGCATTCCACCCCCTTCGTTTACCGGCACATTTAGACTAATCAGAGTCAGATGTGGCCATCCAAAGCAAAGAAATGGCGGTCCCGAAATCGACGAGGGATGCCGAGACTGGTCAGTATCGTCATCTTCGACAAATAGTCCACAGTGGTGTTCTTGATGGATGCAGCATCACTTGCATCCTTCACATCGAATTACCAAGATCCAGTACCTAGGTGATTGGGTGGATCGTTCTTCTAGAAGCAGGGAAATGTTCCGCCACTTTACCATATCTCCAACTTTCTTGGTACCGTTCGTGGGGAAGAGGGGAATGGGTTCATGCATTCCCGCCTTAGACATTGCGGTAGGAAGTGCTTAGACTCGGATGTTGCCGTAGTTATTAGGTCAGATCCATACTAGGTCAGATCCATACCTACTTGTCTGGATGCGATAAGTCGACGTAATATGAGAGCATCGTCAACAACCGAGTGCGCGTGATCCATGGCTGTTCTGGATGCAACTCTCAGCTCATCCTTCGGACGGCGTATGAGGAGCCAGAATTCCGGATACATTACCCTATCTTACCGTCTAATAGCCTTTAAGCGAGAAGAGAAGATAGCAGCCACCTGCCATTTCGAGGATGTATCCTATTAGAGGTTTCGTGGTCGGTGTGAAAACACTAAGCCTTCTAGTATCTCATATGCTAGCGTTGAGTTTGCCCGTTGAGCCTACCGCTGATATCCTGAAAATAGGTCTAGGGTAGTTGACTCATTCGAGTGAGAGTCGTTATGAGCCCGCTAAAACCGTGTGTCAGTGATGAATGCATGTCCTTTACGGCTCAACAATTCATTATCATCACTCAGAATGCGAACTCGTCAACTACCTAGCCATTGTAGACAGTGCCACCCCCTTTTCTTTTTCTTTCTTTTTTTCTTTCTTTCAGAGAACTCCCAATACGGGCCGGTAAGATTGAGCGTATCTCGTCAAGTCGGCTTCTCGGCTCCTTCCTCGGCTCCTTCCTCGGCTCCTTCCTCGGCTCCTCGCTATATTCTAGGTCCGTGGACTTGTTCGAACCATGTCAAGCTTCGGTCTTTTTCCGCCTATCTTCCCACCTATAGCTGAATCCTCAAGCCCTTTGGTCAAGGCTAGTGTGTTTTATCTAACGACAGACAGTGAATTTGACTGCGTACCCGGCACTTCCAGTTTGTTTGAGTGGTGAGGGGCTCTCTTTGCGATATTTGATCGAGAACGGATCAAAATGTCGAGCTGTGCCGTGGATGTCCTTCGGATAGAGATATATTATTAGATCAGAAATCCGTTATTTCTTGATGCGAGACAATCTAGTAAACTCAAGTCCTTCCATAACAGATAGCCGCATTTAGAATAGTTATTGCAGAAGATATATATTATGTAATCGAAAGTCGATATGCGACGTCGTAATTATTGCTTAGCTTGATATTGCAGCAAGAGCTCGTCTTGCACACTTAACCTCGCCCAACGATCAGTAGGTTAGTTCAGTTTCGTGCATTTGGTAGATAGACTCTAACACCTGGAAGTGAAATGCAAATCGAAAATTCTCATCTCACTATGGTTATCCAACTTGGCGTTATGATCAAAAGTGATTGCGCGGTCGTATGAATGTGGTTCCTTGGCGTGTTTGCGGCATCGATAGACGGTGCCCGTGAAAGAGTAGCCCTCTGCACTAAAGAAACGGACGGTGCGTAGACGAAGAATTCTGTGTGGAGCCCTTATTGATGTACTAAACTATTACCATTTCGTGCATGGCTAGATTCGTTATATTTTCGCCTTCGGCTTGTTTATCTTTGGCTCGACGGGTATCCTGGGATGATCCCCAGCCAGTTGAAGGCCAGTGATGGCCTCAAGCTCGTCTACGGCCTCAAAAGCCTTCCCGAGCGATACCTTGATCGTGCGAAATCCTATTTTCCGGCCGCACTTAAGGTTTTCTCCAATGTCGTCTAGGAATACAACCTCGTCGGGCTTGACACCATCTGCCCAACCTAGCGACACGCCCCTCTCCGAGGAGGCATTAGCTCGCGCGAACTTGTCGACTTCCCGTAGCGTGTATTCGTACATGCGGAGATCCGGTTTACGCAGACCCACATGGGCTGATGAACAAAAGACATCAAAGAGACTCCGAATCGGGTCCACGTAGAAATCCTCCCTATATAACGGGTGGCCCTTTGGGAAGAGAACAGTGTTGCTCATGGCGGCAAGAATGAAGCGACCGCTAGCTCTCAACCGTTGCAGAGCCGGAAACATCCACGGGTCAGGGGCCGTCGAAACCGTCATCATATCATTGAAGAGCCAACGCCCATCCATCTTAGGGACAGGTGGCATCTCTCGCGGTATGTTCGGGTCCTTGGCTGCCTGTATCTTATAAAAGGCCGCCCACCTCTCCGCGTTGTGCAAGTCCCCGTTGAAGCCAGCGAAAAAGGCATCGTTCATGAGTATCTCACCCCTTTCGAGTCGATGCCAAAACCCGTCTGGCGCCGTCTTGGAGATAGAATAATTAATCCAACCGGGCGGGATGCCGAGACTTAGCTCGTAATCTAGGATGGACTGGAAGGGTGAGACAACCTAATGAACATGTTAGCCGGCATACGCGCCGTTGGACCATATATCGTGGATGGCGAGAACCGAGGATACACGATAAAGACTGCGGAATGGTAAACTGTTCGTGTGGTTCGACTTACGCAGACACCCCCGATGTCAAACAACAGCACCTTCGGGGCCTTCTGAGCCGTCATGGTATCGATACTCTGGGTTGGTCTGGCAAGTATTGGCGGGGGATATCCTACTTCATGTTATACGTATAAGTATATTTTCATAAAAAGCAGGTGAGGGCTAAAAACAAAAGCGTAAGAGCTTGAGTGTCCAACCTCAAGAAGTTTGATCGATGCCATGCAACGCGGATGAGCCTCGGCTTCGACGGGTCCAATGGGCAGTCGATGCCCAAAAGGGAAATTCAGAAGGGACGTCAGGCCGGGGCTACCCAGCTTAAGTAAGTACTATGTAAGTACCTATGAAAGGTAGGCGGGATGGAATTGACCTGGGAGCGAGTGCAAGTGGTCTGTGCGCGAGCACCCGTCGTCGCCCACCGGCGTGTGGGTGTTGGATCGTAGCCCACCAGATTGCCCACTGCCCTCCCGGCCAATCAGAAACCCAGGGTCCCAAGCGAGTTTTCGCCCACAAAAAGTCCAGCCCACTATCATTTTCCTGATCCGCGGGCCGCGACAGCACACTCTGGTCTACATCCCCAACCAACCCGGCCTTTTCAACGAGCTGACATCGTCGCCAATCAGCCAAATCAGTCAAGATGGTGAGTTGATGCCGTTGTCCGTGCCGACTGCGACGCCAGAAACGGCCTCTCCAGTTGCCCATGGGACCGAGAGAGTCCATGCAAGATGCTTCGGATGAGGTCGTCTGAAGCGCAAATTGCTGACTCGGGACTATCGTGACAGACCTTCCACAAGCTGGTCAAGAACAGCGCGTACTACAGGTGAGTGCACTTCCCCCCGACCCCCGCAGTCCTCGGCTGACCAGCCATCTCGCCGACAGTCGCTTCCAGACCAAGTACAAGCGCAGAAGAGAGGGAAAGACCGACTACTATGCCCGCAAGCGGTTGATCACCCAGGCCAAGAACAAGTACAATGCGCCCAAGTACCGCCTGGTCGTCCGCTTCACGAACCGCGACATCATCATGCAGATCGTCACCTCTGAGATCTCCGGTGACAAGGTCTTTGCCTCGGCCTACTCCCACGAGCTCAAGGCCTACGGCATCACCCACGGTCTCACCAACTGGGCTGC
This sequence comes from Xylaria acuta, assembly GCA_022495125.1. Classification (NCBI taxonomy): domain Eukaryota; kingdom Fungi; phylum Ascomycota; class Sordariomycetes; order Xylariales; family Xylariaceae; genus Xylaria; species Xylaria acuta. The sequence goes on along the minus strand of MU383130.1, from coordinate 33,369 downwards.
CGCCTACGCCACCGGTCTGCTGATCGCCCGCCGTGTCCTCAAGAAGCTCGGCCTCGACGAGACCTTTACCGGCGTCGAGGAGGCTGACGGAGAGTATACTCTCACCGAGGCTGCCGAGGAGGATGGCGAGGAGCGCCGCCCCTTCAAGGCCTTCCTCGATGTTGGTCTGGCCCGTACTTCTACTGGTGCCCGTGTCTTCGGTGCCATGAAGGGTGCTTCTGACGGCGGTATCTTCATCCCCCACTCCGAGAACCGCTTCCCCGGTTTCGACATGGAGAGCGAGGAGCTCGACGCCGAGACCCTCCGGAAGTATATCTACGGCGGTCACGTTGCTGAGTACATGGAGACCCTGGCCGACGATGACGAGGAGCGATACAAGAGCCAGTTCGGCCAGTACATCGAGGACGACATTGAGGCCGACGGTCTCGAAGACCTGTACACCGAGGCCCACGCCGCTATCCGCGAGGACCCCTTCAAGAAGGCCGAGGGTGAGGGTCCCAAGAAGACTAAGGAGGAGTGGAAGGCCGAGAGCAAGAAGTACCAGACAGCCAAGTCTACCAAGGCTGAGAAGGAGGCCAGAGTCAAGGCCAAGATCGCTGAGCTGCGTGACGCATAAACTGCTCGCAGGGTATGAAAAAATAAAAGGAATGTCCTCGTTGCACTTTACGGTTGTCTTTCGGCATGGGGAGTTCATAGGAATGGCATTCTCGACAGGTCGCTTTACGAATTGATGAGGTTGAGGCTCTGTCAATATAATGATTTCTCACGTGATTCTATTAATCTCTCAATCGTTGACGATAACGCGGACCTTAGGTCTCCCTAGATCCCTGTAGGTCCGGCGATAGAAGAACATACCACTAGGGCAGAATGCCAAGCACCTGACACCTGCTTGCGACCTAGTGGTATAATTGTGTCTTGTCAGTCCCCAATGCGATTACCCCGATCCTGCCCCACTAGACATTGTCTGTTTCTATCACAAAGTATTGACATCACGGGCTGCGATGACAAGCAGCATCTTGCAAGAGCTTTGAATAGGTATTCATTTAGACGGTAGGTTTTCCGGTGCCTAGAGTTGAAGAATGACACAAATGTGACCCCCAGTCGCATGTAGGCGTACCATATCTCATTCCAAAAATTCTCGGGCAGAAGATCGACAAACGTACATAACGAAATTCTTGCAGAAATTCATCAAATACACCTCAACATTGGCATCCATGTTGATCTCTGTCCTGACTTCTGTCCTGACCTCTGCCCTGACCTCTGTCCCGATCTGTCCCGATCTGTCTCGGTCTTTGTCTCGACCTTTGTCTCGATCTCTGTTCCCATTCTGCACCAGAGATAATTCCAACGTGAGTTGCAGGGTCGACTCAACCTCCCACCGTCCTTTCAAAGTCCTCGGTTGACCGACCACAAACCCCAATCGGGCCGGTTTGCCCCTAGAAAAAGGATCCCAGGTAAGTTAGATAGTCTCGTCGCTACCCGGTTCGTCATCCTTCCCATCCGTGCTCATGGATTCTGCGATATCTCTCGCTGTCTTCTCCAAATCAACCCATACCGGAAGCGGGCGCTCCGTCCCCTCCTGCGTTTTCTTCGGCGGATCTGTTCCCAACGGCATCCTCGACATTCTAGACGGGAAGCTGCTCAAAGGAGTGTGAGAACTACACTCATCTGCGGGAAGAAGTTGGAGTGACTAGGAGCAGGTTAGATGAGTGAGGGAGTTAGAAGAGAAGAAATACGGGATGACGAAGATGAGAATTGGCGAATGACGCAAACTGAGGAGCACAGACGATGGGCTTACCTTTTTTAAATCGTGCTCAAATGCATCTTTTCGCTCGTCCGCTTTCCACTTCCAGATGTCCCGACGGCAATTTTCATGCAAACCCGTGCTGAGTACACCCATATCCATATCAGCCTTGAGCTCTCGATGTTGGGCCTTTGTGTGGCGGAGGGCGCTCTGAAATGATATTGGTATAGGGCCTTGTTGCCCGAGCAACCTGTCCTTGTGCTGCCTCAACGACCACAGATCGGAAGTCTCCGACGCCTTGCGCTTCGAGGGCGTCGAGGTGGCCGAGAAGAATTCCTTCCGAGGCGTGCGGGGTGGTGGCGTCCGAGGAAGCAGACCGCCATCGTCCTCGTTTTCGTTCGTGTCCTGTAGCTGCATCGATTCCTCCGCCAATCCACAGAAACTTCCTTTCATGTCCCTCCGGCAGCTTCGCTCTCGCTCCGCGAACAGTGCTTCGTGAGACGTCCGATCCGGAACCCTGTGATGGGCTTGGGCGTCCCGGAAGTCATTAAATCTCGTCTCTAGTCGGGCTATCTGTTGCTCCACATTCGTGACCATTGCAGCGACCTTCTTATTTTGCTCCACGACCATGTCCGCGAGCTTCTGGAGGTTGGCGAACATACATCTAATGTGGATGGTCTGTTAGGCTGCTGAGGTGGTGCTGATCTACAGAATAAACATGCAGGGCATGCTGGGGTTTGTGTGTGATGAAGCAACAGGTTTTATGGATGGCGATGACAGCATTGGAAAAGAAAATGATGAACTCACCGCTCGTACTGGGATAGCGCATCTGGAAAATCTGGTGCTTGCATTGCGTTCGCCATGGTGGGATTCAGAATATTTGTCGAATTTGATGGGTTTATCCCGTGGCAGAGACTTTTCCAAGTTAATTGGTAGACTGTGTCATATGTTAGTACTGTCATGCAGTGTCATTGAAAAGACAACACACCTGCTAAGCCCGTCGATGAAGGCTGTAAATGAAAGACTGGAATTCTCTTGATGGAAATGCGATAGATCTGCTGGCAGGTGATCGTTGTGGTGTATGAGTAGTTGCAGGTTAGAGAAGGATACGATAGTAGGCGGAAGAAGAGAAGGACAAAAGAGAATTTCGTCCCTCGACACGAAGAAACGCTGCTGTTTTTTTATCTCCCTAGTGATAAGGTGTGTGAGCACCTTAATAGCCAGAGTCCTCGTCATCGCTGTGGTGACTACAGCGACAAACTAGGTATGAATGATCCTGCCCGGCAGCTTGAACGCCGACTGCGAGTTGAAAGCATAACTGACCGGCATCCCACTCGAGCAAGGACGGGTCGGCGGCATAACTTCTTATTCTTGGGCTGTCGAGAGGTGTGTGTGGTGCGGTGCCTGCCATGCAATACTGCGCATGAGCCAACTATGCTCCGAAGATCTCAAAATATAGAACCAGCTTGTTGTTGTTTTTATCCATAGCAACTAGCGGTCTATTTTTTCTCTATTTAATATTATGATGAAAAGCGATTATTGGACTTGGCTGTCTATAGGAAAGGGGCAACATACCTTTTAAGTACCGCTGTGCATGTTCCTAGTTATGCCTCCTTGGCCCTCAAGATGAGGCCGGCTTGCTGTTGCCGCTTAGGAAACCTGGCCTCTAGGTGCCTAGGTTAACTGGTTATTCCGCCCGTGCTCCAGAGTTTGGCGGGTGGCCGAGAGCTTAGAGACTTGATGGTACTCAACGTGCTACGTTCTACAAAACTTTGAAGTACCGTAAGTAGAAGATCACATTCGTAAGCCTACTTAGATGTTACCATCTGTTAGAGTAAAATTGTTAGATACTAACTGGAAAGTAATTTAAAGTCTTATTCTACGTAGTTACCAAAGCTCATGAATGCTGGTTACAAGTAAACACCACGATATGGGATTGCAACCGAGGTTTATACTAGTGCCTTCGATGAGAGAAATCGGTTTCTTTTATCCAACATTACTACCTACATTTTTACAGACATGAATTGCAAGAAAGCAGCTTTACAGCCACTGCAAGACACGTTCTAAGAATCCCGGACCCGAACACAAATTAAAGTGTTATTTCGTACCTCATAGGTTAATAGCTCCGAATAATTATTCTAGCATGATTTATTCTGACTAATTATGAATGATCTACTGGTGTTTGTACCTGACCTGGTAACGAACCACGTACGTTCCAGGCTGACGGGACGCTCACGATTGTTAACAATACTCCAGGCAAACAGCAGTGAATGCGTATGTCTACATAGATAATCAATGGGCGGCGAGTATCCTCATTGTAGCTATTCACTTGCTGTTCGATTGATTCCATTTCGGGGGGAAATATCTGTGCTACTTCGATCTCTTTCTCCGGTGGCTTCATTTACCCCCCCTCCAACTTCCTTGACGCAACTATCACTGCTCTATTCTTTGTCGCCCTTTTGGCCATTTCTCTCTTCAGCGCCAACAGGGTCAGAGAAGGCTGAAGCTCTTTCCACCACTACACAACCACCTGGCTTTAAGTAATTGCTAGCTGTTCGCATCAACCGACTCGCTCGCCACGATGACTTGCAGGAGAAAGCAACCTAGATACTATCGGGAAAAGGAATGGAAGCCGCCATACGATCTCGTGATTCCCTCACAGTATCCTGCCCAATACATACTTCCGCCACCAGGCTATAACCCAACGCCGGGCTACCATTCTGCACCGGGCTACTACCCTGCGTCGAACTATCAATATGCACCGGGCTACTACCCTGCGTCGAATTATCAATATGCACAGGGCTACCAGCCTGCACCAAGATACCCGTCGGCGCCGAACTACCAGTCGTTTCAAAGCTACCAGCCTATAGCTGCACCACAACACTCCATGCCCATGCTGCCGGCGCCTTCGACAATTGTGCCTTATCAGACGGTACATCCCCAATACCAAGTTCAACCATTTACCTGCAAATATGGTCTCCCCTCCTATTATCCTCCCCCGGCATATAACACTTCTCCACCTCCCCATTACTAAGACATCACATCATCAACGAGTTCCCACCACTGGCGGATGGCTACGAGGAACGGCCCGGGCCAGGGGAGGACCGAGAAACTCCAGTTAAAGTTTCCCGGTACCAGGTGGATAGGACGGGCATTGTTGGGCCACTTGCAGGGAAATGAGATTTGGCTTTGAGTGGGGTTCGAGGATATTTCTGTTCAGAGTTGGAGAGGAGCGTGGGATAGGATAGGATAGGATGGGATACTGAAGCTGATGAAAAACTTTACGCATCTAGGTGCTTGGTACTCATCCCTGCATTGGCGGAAAATAAACACCATCATGCAGGGCTCGGTGAATTACGAGGCATGGCATACGGGCCAGCAACTACAAAAGGACGCATAGTGACGCATACTACCTACGTAAATAGAAAAGCTCTGGATCTAATGCGGCTCGTTGGCTCCGTCCGAAGCTTGCGTCGTGCCCGTGAGGTGGCGTTGGGCTTTATCATAGGGGCACTTTTCGGTCGAATGGAATGAGCTTTTTATTTTTAGTTGACTAGATGCGTTGTATTAAAGACGGAGAGTGGTGGTTAGGAAGCGTATAAAGGGCGGAATGTTCTAGTGCTCAGGAAGCCCCCAAGTTAGCTCAAAATGGCATACTGGTGTGTACCTACTGTAGAGTACCTACTTGAGACCATGACAGGTGGTGAGGTGGATATTGATGTTGTAGAGGTAATGGAGGTAATTGACATGAGCCACCCGTGTGGGGTCCTTACATTGCACTAGGTATCCCTCGTACCTTCCCACAGCCACGAGGCTTTGGATAAGGCAGCGCTCGAGCCGGATAGTGGCTTTTGCACTACAGTACGCGGTAGGGCGTTGGTTAGCGTGCCAAGAGTATCTGACTAAATATGTAGGTAGGTACCTATGCAGGTTTTACTGGACGTTGATCAAGGTAGTAAGAATACCTACCGTAGTTGCGCAACGTCAACCAGTATGACGATGGGGACGAGGTTGTTACCATTGATCGGGTATCATTAATCTTGTTGCACTTCCGCTTTCAGGTTCAAGTGGCGACCGCTTTGGACAGGAGGGTGGGGAATCATGGATTAACTCCGAAGCTCCGAAGCTTACTGATGATCACTGACCTGTAACATTCTTCTGATTACAGTACCTACCAGCGTATATATCGATGTAAGATCTACCCTTTACACTTCAACCGGTACCCCCGGAATCAATTGACGCCGTACAAGAAATCTAGGCGCGTCATTTGATCCCGTCTTGTGCGAGCTATGGGTGACCGACTTTGGGTTCTGCTCTGGGTACGTACAAGAATGGGGGCAGAATGGAATGGCCCAGCGAAGCGTTGTCGCGTGGTGCAGGAATCCGCTTTGGGTCGGTGTAAAGGCGTTAGCTCGCCGCTTTGGGTCACGTTATCCTATCTAGAAAGGCTACGGTGTAAGTGGCGGTTCTGTACTTGTAATAGCGTGGACAATGAGTGAATGGAGGGTATCTACTAGATTTCCATTCTCAGTTGCACCAGGTATTTCCAAGAGAACAGGGCAAATTATGTAAATAACGACAATAACAAAATAGTTATATGTGCCGATGAGGTGACGAGCTGAATGAACTCAACAGAGCCTGATATTGTACTTAGACCCCTCTTCGCTTCGAGCCGTAGTGGAACGAAAGCGGGGAGGCTCTAGCCCTCCCGGGGCGAGCCCTAGCCTGCTCATAGTCACTGCAGAAGCAGGGTATGCATGTGACGTTGTAGCCGTAAATTCTACTATGCAGATACACGTACTGTGCACACTTGCTACATATGGTTATAGGCGTTGGGTAGCAGACGTTGTAAGTACCGAGTGAGCCTCAGGCTACAAGCAAATTGAAATCCTACTTTGTTGGATAATAATAGAAGGTAGGAGAAAGCAACATGGCATTTGTTTAAACACAACCATCCTTTTCGTCAAGAGCCATGCTATGATACGCGTCGAACTACTGAGTCGACGTACAGCGCACTAGACTAACCTTAGCGCCTGTACGGCATTGTAAGGTCTAGTGTAGACTACCTCCTATACACCTGACATATGGATTGCAGGATCTATATGTTAAGAATGCTCATGACATATCAGTAGAATTGCCGGCTATCTACAATTGTTACATACTAGCTTTCGGCCGTATCGCAATTCACAAAGAACGGTTCGGTAAGCTGAATTCGTCATAAAAGGCGAGAGTCGTTTCTGTACAGTGTGTGTTGATGATACGCTACTATGTACCTACTCGGCAGAGGTAGAACATGCTCGTCATTGCCCGCCGCGGCTGACTGATCGCCTGGTGTCTGGTACCAGCACTCAATGACTAAGGTAAGTAAGTGCGTCCGCGAAGAATGATTAGCGCCGCTTGCGCTACTTACAGTACTTTTACCGGCGCTGTATCAACCCACTACTGCATCACTACAGTACCTATGTAGGTGGTATAAGGTTGTAGTAGGTCTGGCCGGTAGAAGGCAGCCCCTACCTACACCCTAGCAGGGTGCAATTAATCCCAACACCCTCCATTGACCAGAAAACCCACCGCTGAACGTCATCGTGAGTTTTCGGAGCCACCGTCTCAAATACCTTCAGCGAACATGGTTCCTCACTGTACGGATCGTTGTCAGCCTCGTAACAACAACCCCGTTTGAAACTTGATTCTTTTACAACTGCGCCGGACAACTTCCATTATCTGGAATCACCGATCACCGATCACCGCTCATCACCAGTATCCTTTTGACTCGAGACGCCAGGCCCGGTCCCGGTCCGGTCCTTGGTCCTTGGCCCTTGGCCCTTGGCCCTTGTGCCCGTCCCTACAGATCTATCTCCGAACCCTGCAGAGCTGCTGTGAATCTTCGCCTTCTCTGGAGACGCTCTGCGCTATCCAGGTCAAATCACGCTGGACTCTCGGTCTGTGTAAGCGAGGTTGTAACTAACTGACCGGGCGACCTGCACCTGCCCAAGCATCCTGTGACAGACCGTTTACACAGCCTCGTATCCCCGCCCAACAATTCATTTCTGTATGGACCTTCCCGATCCCAACGAATCAAAATGGAGCAGGTACTGGATGTGGGCTGGATGACCCACGGTAAAGGTATATGCATCTCTTTGCTTTGTCCTGCTGGTCGCCTGGACCTCGATTGACGGCTCTGAGCGTCACATGTTACTGGCACTGACAGGACCCTGCTTATATCACAGACGTACTCAACAGAAATGGGCACCATTCGACACCTCCGTCCCAACCCGACCACGGCACATCCGCTTCGAACCACTCTTCAGAGTCCGCGACCCCGAGTAAAGCCAATGGAAAAACTGCTCCGCCGTCCCAGTCCCAGTCTCATTCCTCTTCGCCCTCACCTCCACCTGCTGCCACGACATCTTCACCAAACTCGACTTCAACGCAATCATCCACGCCTGCTAGACCCGTCCCTCAGCGAGGAGGTAGAACAAGGAGCCTGTCGAATGAACCATCCATGGGACCAAATGGCACGCCGCCGCAGAGAAGGAGCTCTTGGTTTTCTAATATCTCGTCTAAGTTCTCTGGTTCGCCTTCGAACGGCCATGCTCAAGTCGCAAACGCGCCGCCCAAGTCTGATGCCGACACGGACGATGTGACTCCTCTGCCCAAGATCACGCCGAATAAAAACGCCGTCCTCCCTCACGCAGCACGGCAAACTGGAGATGCCCCTTATATTCCCGCCCCTCCGAGAAGCGGTCAGCCAGGGTTCTTAGGTGTATTGCGTCGCCTGTCGTCATCTAACACGGCCGTTACTCCGGGCACAAGAGCAAGCCATGGCCTCGTCGAGCGCCGGGTTTTAAATATTGACAAAAAAAGGGAAAGGTGCCGCTTGAACGAACTTAATCAGGCTAAGCTGCGCCGGGTCGCGTTTTGCGTTGATGTCGAGATTGCCCCAATGCCAAAATACAACGATGAGGTAGCGCCCTCCAAGACAGGCGCGGAAAGGAGTGATAAGCTCAAGGTCACCGAAAAAAAGAGTGAGGGATCAGCTTTGAAGGAGCCTAAGGCTATGGAGGAGCAAAAGGAGAAGGCTGGTGTTGCGAAAGCTACTGGAGAACCATTGCCCAAAGAACCTGAAAAGGAGGGTGCTGTGGCTGTTGACGGTCGAAAGGAGGAACCACCCCCTAAACCAGTAGAAGAACCAAAACCAGAGAAGGAAATTTCGCGGAAAAAGGAAAAGAAAAAGAGAAGCGAGGCTGAGCGGAAAGCTAAGAAGGAGCAAAAGCGGAAAGAAGCTCTGGAGAAAGGAGCTATTCCGATGGAGATTCATCTCGATAGCGATTCTTCAACCGAGGACAAATCTTCGCCCACTCAATCGCCACGGCGCCGGGTAACGCAGACCACAAACCCGGGCAGGATATACCGAAGGTGTTGTCAGCTCCGAGAAACCGATATACTAACCAAGATTACCGGGCAACTTCCGAAAACCACAGAAGGCTGCGCTGATGGCATTATCGAGAAACTGGACCTGACTGGTTACTACCTCTCATTGTCGGACCTAGAGACATTGGCAGATTTTCTTGCCGTCGTCCCATTTAGGGAGGTCTGCCTGGAAAACTGCGGGTTAACAGACGAGGGTGTGCGTGTTATTTTGTCTAGCCTTCTTGGAGCCCAAAAGCCAGGTATCAGGCACCGTAGATTGACGACAAACACGCTCGATTCGGCATCACAGGGTGGGATTGTAGAGCGACTGGTTCTCAAAAACAACAAAATCGGCATAGATGGCTGGAGGCATATCTGTCTGTTTATTCACATGTGTCGTTCTATCAAATGCCTTGATCTTTCGGGGCTGCGTTTTCCAGCGGTAGTCGAACCAGCCAAATCAGCCCTCAGTCATCTTGGCCACCATGCCCACAGCGCACCTGCGCCTCCCGATGTGTCTTTGCTGCTATCGAAATCTCTTGCGGATCGTCTGGCTGGCCCGGAACTCGAGCTACTTAACCTAGGTGCTACAGGTTTGACATCGAGTCAACTGGAATGCATTATTGACGGGATGCTAATATCAGGCGTGTCGAGGCTTGGGCTGTCGCACAACAACCTCGATGTTACCGGGCTGGAGCACGTAGCAAGGTATCTACGTAACGCCCGGTGCGATGGCCTTGATCTTGGCGGTAACAATCTCAGAGACCACCTCGAAATAATAGCTGGCGCTATTGACAGTAACGACGCGCTGTGGGCACTCAGTCTTGCCAACTGCAACTTGGACACTGCGTCCTTGTGCAAGCTCTTTCCCAAATTATTAAAGCTCCCCAACTTTAAATTCTTTGACCTCTCCCACAATCATGCTCTCTTTGAATCAGAGCCAAACGCCACCTCCGTACTCCGCCGGTAAGTTGAGTTGAATGGAATGTTCGCGTGAAGTATCACTGACTCGTTGCTCTTAGATACCTCCCTAAACTGGACAACCTTAGGAGGCTACACCTCGGCGACGTTTCATTGTCCTCGGAACAAGTGATTGCTCTGGCTGAGATTTTACCCGAAGTCAAGTCCCTCGCCCATATCAATCTCCTCGAAAATCCAGATCTGGTTCGTCTTGCAGATGCCAGAACAGAGGACATGCAAGAAGAAGCATGCGCATTGTATGCTTCACTATTAGCTGCTGTTCGGGTGTCGAAAACATTGATTAAGATCGACATCGATGATCCAAGTCCGGAGTCTGGAGAGCTCCTCAAGGCGTTGGCTAACCGATTGGTGGCATACACTATGCGAAACCTGCAGGGAGTGTCTGATATTCGAGATTCCTCGGCCGATAAATCGGCTCTGAAACTCGAGAAGTACCCTGACGTTCTCCGCCATATTGTAGGCCATGAGGAAGACTATCCTATCGTAGCCGAAGACGATGATGAATTGGCGCCAGACGAGGATTATGTCATTGGTGGCACCGGAGTCGCGAAGGCCCTCGCTTGCGTCCTGAAGAACCAGGGCAACGATTCAGGACGACAATCCGGTGAGTTTACGCGGGAATTTGAGAACGGATCTGCAGTGAATCGACCAACACTACCTCCTGGGAAGGCCAAGGATATGTCCAAACATTTGCTTGCAACTGCGCGAAAGATTCGAGCACGTATGCAGCCTGCGCTAGCTAGTGCCAAAGCATCAGCTAGAGAGGATTTAGGCAATTACCGTGAGTTCATTATATCTCCTCTATTCGATTGTACAGAGCTAAGTATGCTTCAGATCGCTTGGTTTTCCTTGATCAGACGATTGAGGGAATTATCAACCGGTTTGAAGATGAATTTCCGGACACGCGACAGTCAGAGGAGTCAAACGAAGCGCCATCAGGTCCCAGTTCAACGGCTCCGGCGCCTAATCCCTCTCCGGAACCACACGAAATCGAGTCTTTCGCTCTGTCAGATACCGAAGACATCGAAACAGAACTGCGCCCTGCCATCCGCTCACGTTCCAGCTCTATCATCTCGCATACATCTAAAGTTTTCTCGGAGGAAGAAGGCCGCGCTCTTCGCGTAGGGCATAAGTTCCGTCGCAGCTTCATGTCACCACAGCAATTCAATCAGCTTAACAGTGACGAGGAAATCAGCAATAACCCCCACCACGTAAAATTAGTCACAAGTCTTATGGAGGATCTCATGGAAGACTACGAAGGGATCAGGAAACGGGTCGAGGAGAAAGGCATCGTGAAAGCGTTTGAGGAAGATAAGGTCAACATATGGAAACTGCTGAGAGACAAGGACCCCCAGTACTGGGATGTCTTCCTCGAGAGCCAGGAGAAAGCACGCGCTAATATCAAGGTCGAACCGAATGGAGCCAAGATCGAATCTCCGCAGGAGAGCGCCATTATTGACGATGAGGCTGTTGCGGATTAGAACCACGTATCCGACGCCCTGAGTGGCAGTAGAAATGCAACGTCGTAGTCCCTGGCGGATGGTGTCGGATCATTTCCAAGCAGAAGAAGATTTTAAGGATGCGGGATCATCCGTCCAGAGGACGAGATGGGCGTCGACAAAAGCGAAACATATCCAGCAACTATCTTTCTCAAGAGTCGCACCAGTTGTGGCATCAAGCAAAGTGTATAAGCACCAGTATACGGCGTCGATGTTCTTCTTTGTTTCCCCCCGCAACCGAACGAAGGGCGGGGTTGATGGAGTACGCAGTATAACTATGATTGAAGTTGAGCGTGGCGTTCGTGGATTTGCTAGGATATACGTTGACAAGTGGTTGCTATATATTACTTTACTACTTACTTGGAACACGACTCTGAAGCTTCTTCTTAAGCTCCTTCCTTGGCATTTGTGCTCTGATCTATCTGGGCGACTTGCTATGTGTGTGCGTGTTCATATAGATGATGTAATACTCGCCATATAAGTTCAGGGGGCTTCATAGATACGGCTTCGACTCTTCTTTAAATGACTGATACAAAGGTGCGATTCGGGAAGTTTCTGACTCCCAGCCCATCGGACTCTTTCAAGTTGCTAGCTATAAATTCTATGCTAGATTCTGTTATCCTTACCTAGGTAATTGACGATCTTAAGGATTTGGACACGTGATTGCCGGATTCCAACAGAAAAAAGGAGAAAATAGGGAACGTGCACGAGTAACGAGACAGAGTAATGAATACCTCAAAGAGTCGAGTTAACGAAGTTATATTTATATTCGCAATACGCTTGGTACGCAGCAGAACACTCCTACTATGAGCGATTCTCTCTCTCAAATAGCCAACACAAGTCGTCGAGACTTAGCAACTAAAAAAAAACGGGTATAAATATCCAGCCCTCCTCCAACGTACGCATGTCCAGCAATAATATCCAATAGATAATAATAACCCGGGAATTTTTTTTCCCCCCAAAATCATATGTGACCCTCAATCCAATCCATCCCCATCCCAAGCGCCGGAGTAAGTAAAAATGACCAACCCAAAACTATTTCCACGCGCGTAGGTAGTATATCAAGCGTATTCCCTATCCGTATCCAGGACCCCGACCGCGTTGCCGGTGAAAGCGCACCGACCGGGCCGCTCGTGCATCGGCTCCTCGACGACGCCCCACGTGAGGGGGCCGAGCCAGAGCTCGCCCTCGTTGCGCGCGGCGTGGCACCGCGCGCTGATGAGGGCGCTGCAGGAGCCGCCGCCGATGGCCAGCGGGTTGCCCTTTGCCACATCGCCGCCGCCGCCGCCTCCGCCGCCGCAGAGGGCCACGGAGGGCGTGCGACGGAGGCCGAGCGCGAGGACGGCGAATAGCACGACGGCGAGCAACACGATCAGGATCAGCAGAGCCTGCGTGTTGAACGCCACGCCGCGCGGCGCGGTGGCGGAGACGACGGGGAACACGGCCTGGCTGAGCACGACCCCGAGCGCCGCGAAGGTCGCGAGGAGGAACCACGACACGGGCCGCGGGAGCGAGAGGTACAGGCTCGGCGTCTGCGTGCCGGCCGGGTTCGACGAGACGCGCAGCGAGCGCGGGCCCAGCGCGAAGAGCGAGAGCTCGTGGGACTGGAAATACGTCGTCAGAAGCGCGTTGGTGGACAGGTAGAGGACGGCGAGGAGAAGCTGCGGGAGCGCTGCGATGAGCGCGAGCTGGCTGATGTCGACGGGCGTCGGGAAGGAGAATGTCGTCTCGGGCGTGGCCGTGCCGAATGGCGTGCTGATGCCTTCGCTGGATGCGCGGGCCATCAGCGCGATGGCCGCGGCCGTTGGTCCGCTGACTACGAGCCATGAGAGGATTGTCAGAATCCATCGAGTTAGCGAGGGTGCTTCGAGCCAGTAGTGGCTCCTCGGCACGCATTGCTTGGTCACCTCTGATCCCCATCGTCCTTGCTGGAGGTCGGCCTTGGTCATCAGAGACGCGTTAGTCGTCGTCTGATCTGGTACGCGGAGGAACGAGCGGATGGCATCACCGAGGGTAATGATAGGGTTGAAGGAGGATCTTGTTAAGATAACGGCCATGGTGATGACGAGTACGATGTTCAAAAGCGCCACAATAGCAAGCATCGAGCCGTTGACGCTCACGGCACACTGGTTCTGTGTGCTTTGGGTGAAAAAGATTACTGCATTATAACTGGATGTCGTTAGTCAGAAGTTTCGTAATTGGTTGAGTATGAGGGCTTCAACATACATTACTTGGATCGCAATGGCAATAAGCAGCGTCGCAGCTCCCATTATCGCCCGAAATCCCGACACGTGGAGGAAGTTCCGTAGCGAACATACGCCAATGTCGAGCCATTGCTTGTGATTGTGTGCCGTGGTTATCTCGCGCCTCGTTGGGCTCGTCAGTATTTGGAAGACGTAGTTCCCCCCGGCGAGGAGGACGATGGTAAACACGTTGATAACAACATGTACTCCTATGTCTATCCGGTTCGCTGTCGCGCAGTCCCCCGTGTAGATCGCCAATTGCCCCGAGAAAACTTTCGTCCTGGTGACAACTAATATTAAGCTGATGATGCCGACCACCAAGATTAAAAATGTCAAGAGTGTGATATAAACAATGCCGCCTCGCCATCCTGTAAAGTGCCTCCGTATATCGCTTCGTTGGCTACCGTCGCCCGAGGGACCTGTTACTGAGCTAAAGTGATTCCCTAACTCGACGAGATGAGAGGAGAAAGTGTTTCGACGAGGCGTGATAATGACGTTACGTTCACCCCATTGCCTCGCTTCCTTTTTCCTTGCCAAACTTTCGGGCGTCTCCCCCCTCATGAAATTGATCACGTAATCGGGGACCAGGCTTTGATCAATGCTGGCCGTGTCATCGAATGACCGCAGTATACTTCGAGAATTCCAAGTTCCCGAGCGAAATCTCCCTAGTCGACTTGATCGTGTTGTCGAAGGTACCTCGGAGGTGTTACGGTGGTGAAACGGCCACATCATCGTTGATTTAGTACTTCTCGATGCGAGGCCTGACCTAGAGTTCGTATACTCAGTAGCCTCTTGGATACTATCGAGGGTTAGATCACACGAGACATTCGACATTCAACATTCAGGCCTAAGTTACCTTGACATTCGTTCCACATTCCGTATGCCCCCCTCGTCGTCGTATGTGTATCTGTATGGGTGTTTCCCATTATTTCTGGGCGGAATTACTATCTGCTCCATCCTTTCTAAGATGACGGTTTATTTATTTAGTTGGGTATTAAAGACATGAAAATTCGTAGTAAAGCTATGCTTCTAAAGAACGTAAGAAGAAAAGATGGAATGAAGAAATGGACGACAGGTTGCACCGCAAACGAATAGAAACGAAGGAAAGGAAGACCGCCTTGCGCTCCTCACCAGACACCGGGGCCTCGCCGGGTCTTGTATGGCAACACAAGTGAGACGATGCCCAACGTAGGTCCCCGTGTGCCCCGGCCACTCTGCTAGTCAAGGGTTCATTGATGGATGAAGAACAGGATGAGAGGACCCGGAGGCTCACAGCAGAGTCGAGCCGGGATAGCCCTGCTTAGGTGCATCATATAGGCCGGGGTCCGGCAAGGGCGCCCTAAATATATTTCATGCAACACCCTAATAGAGATCGTGAAACGCGTTCTTCATTGGCTCAGGTATTTCATCGTTCGATCAGTCAGATTATCCCAATTGCATGACGGAGTAATTATCACAGCGTCTTGGGCGCATCATGACGTTGCAGCGACCAGTTGGCGCAGATGCTGGCATGGCGCCACACGTGTGATAAAGTTGACGGAGAGAGACAGGGTGAGTTGGGACGTCGACTCTCTCCAACAGGTGCCATTGTTAAGATGGGCACTGTGCACAAGCCGGCACTAAGAACACCGTTGTCATATTATGTGCTACTAGGTAGTAGTGTATGACTGGTCTCTCTAGCGAGTATCATCGAATCCCCGCGCAGCGTCGTACGTAGGGCTCGTCCACCTACGCAAAAGAATTACATAGTAAGAGTAGGGTAACAGCGGATGACCGGGAGGATCATTCATGCGCCCGAAAGGGTGTGAAGGCGATTCCAGAAACCAGGTCGTCTTCCGTGTCCCTTGGGCAAATCGGACGAATAGAGGATCATGTCCAGCATAAGTATACACATAAGTATAGGCAGCCGACATTCGCAGTTTAGTTCTTAGCCTCTTAACCCACCCTAGCTGCTGCCGTATAAGTAGCTCTTCTAAGCTCGCATATACCTCGTATCCTTTGAGACGAAGAAGAGAAGAGAGGAGGGGAGGGCAGGGAAGATGAGCAAGTGCCCGCCCTTGTGTGATACCTACCACCATGTCGTGTACACTACCACAGGACAGCCCCGCTCATTTCCCTTCAATTGACCACTGAGGCGGGCATTATCGCGGGCATTAAGTATGATCGCAAGGGACACTCTGCGCAGCCTCAACCCGACTCGAGATCATGGGAAAGAAACACTGACGGGGGTGGGAGAACATGTATGGAGCTCGACTTCATTGTGGCAAGGACATGCTCTTATGACCTTTTTAATGGTGGCATTTCGCGGGGTGCTTGTGCGTAGCCGGGCGCTGGCCTGGGTGATGAGGTTCCACGAGAGGGTTGAACGCGACGCGAAGAAGACTCCAGGTCGGAATTGAGACGTGCGAGAGACCCTAGAATCTTGGCAATGTTTCAAAAGCTGCCGGCAGCCCCACCCGACGGCCCCGAGGCTCCACTCGCATGCACCACCCAAAAACGGTAATAGGGCCTGCAGCTACGCACAGACGCTCATCGGCGCCAAAATGTGCTCTCTCCCCGGCAGTCGCGCACGAATACAATACGAAGTCACACGACAGTTGGCAGACTTTCGACACCATTTATCGATTAAATAACCTACCCTGGATCACTCAGGGCCCCCATTTAGGCCGGCTTTGCCATCGGGTTGCCAGAGGGGGTCACACCTATCAATCGGTAATGGTTCATACAGCACTACAGTATACTTCTGATATGATTTTCAAGTGGGAACCGGTCAAGAAGTATGTATCTCCAATCTATTCGAATTATGCAATGTACTTGATCGGGGGCATAAAATACTTTTGGCACGAACTGGCGATCATTCCCCGGAAATCGCAAGTCATGATCTGATGCGAATAGAATGCAGCACTTGGCAACCGAAACGCCGCAATTTCACATGACGTTTAATTCCTCTATCTATAAGCGGATACGATGATGCCATTGGCTAGCTTCATGCCTTACCACATTTCTGTTATCACATTTTCCGGTCAGAGCTATAAGAGAGCGGACTATGAGTGATCTCTGGAGACTACTGGCGTAAACGAGCGGTATATAATCGCAATATCTATGAGAGAGTAACCGAAAGCATTGGAATTGAATTTTGATAAAGTCATCAGTGTGTTGCTGTGCCGGTTCATATGTTTCTCTCTATTCCTATACGGCAATGCAGTCAATAGAGTCCACAAGATAATTCCTCAAGCTCTTTGATACTTACACTCTGAGTTACGGATGGATACCGCATACGTTGCGGCCCAATTCATCCGGCACAAGTATCCAAAGCTACACCTGGAGAAAACTCGGGTTGAGGGGGTCTATCAGTTATTTACATCAGTGTGTGGCGAATTGCAGTATTTGGGCCAGCAAGCTACCTTAACGTATACGGCAAACCTAATAGGGTTGAAAGATATCAGCTCTTTCTATGACATGGTAGAAGACTACGAACCCCCCGTAGACATCTTGCAGACGCTGGACACTTCACTTCATAAGACCCTGCCCTTGGCCAGCATCCGCAAATAGAAGGGGGTCTTGCTGGGGCAGGGGTCAAAAGTCGTCCGATATCTCTGCGGTACGATTGGCCAAGTAGTATGAGGAACCCGTGAAGTCTACGGAGAAATGCTCGAATCCGTACGAATGAAGATACTACGCCCAATTCTCGACCCTCGAGGTTTTAGGGGTCCACTTGTTCACTCCAAGACACACACCAACCGCACTGCATCATGGGTAAACCGTCCCGAGTGCAAACGACGACTAACACCCGGATTAGCACAAGGTATTGTTAATAAATACTTAATACCTAATATTAAGTAACCACTCGAAGAGGACAGCGTGCGGCTTCCTTTAGCATCCTCGCCGGAGAACACTGAGACCGGTCGCCACTATCCCTGCGCGATGACTCCCCCTTTCCCACGAGCGGGGACGTTTGGCCTGTGATGTTGGTAGTATTATGTACGTGGACTTGTCACAGATATCCTAGCACAGTCGTTTATGGGTTGTTGTGGCGTCTTACGTCTCTATGGGATATTCACATAAAATATTAATTTCCTAACAGCGTCACACTTTCGTGTACTTATTTATGTGGCAGAAACGGGGAAACATTCGCTGTATTAACTATTGAGATCTAACCAATCAACAAACTGGTCAGCAGATCCAGGCTGGCTTCATTATTTCCTGGAAGATATTGCCGAAGAACGATTTTCGCCCCTTATTTCGAGGCCGGCAGGTTGAATTAAAAATTTCCGGCATTCTCGACCTTCTGCTTATTAGATTGAATAAGGGCCGACCATTCTTCTGACCAGCGGCTTTTATTAGTATTCTTGCCTGGCAAGTCGAACAATGAAGAATTTCCGGTGGTATTGTGGGTCTTCTGCTTCTTATTCCATGGATTGAATAAGGGCTCACCAGTGGTCTTCTTTTTCGGCAGATCTTTGAACAAGGATGCTCCAGAGCTCTCTGTATTAATTTTCGGTAGGTTGTTGAATGTCCAGGCGGGTTCTGGGACTGTTGGCTTTGGAGAAAAGAGGCTCATGCTTGGAGCTGATGTGTTACTAATGGTCATCGGTTCCTCTGGTTTCATCCCCCCTTTCCACGCCGGATAGAATGGCTCTGGTTCATCCTCAATACTAGGGACTATCCCCGGCATGGCTTGAAATGGACTCAGGGCCGGAATATGTGGAGGGGATGGCAGCTGGCCGCCGTGAAATGTAGGAACCGTTCCCGGCATGGCGGTGGAAGAAACTTCAGGGGTGTTGGGTTGAAGTCCTCCAAAGGAGGGAAGCTTCACTCCGAACACGGGTGGGAGCTCGAATTTACGCGCGGCCGCAGCCTTTTGTCGCCTGGCAATACTGCAGGGCTTCTCAACGAGATTGGCCCGGTTGTCGTCTCCAGCAATTTGGTCGAAGTAATACGAGCGGTACTCGGCATTCTTGAACATGTTGTTATCGGGCTTAATGAGATGGTCAATGTACAACCCGTGAGTGATGACCACTATGTTGGCGTCCGTGTCTCTATAACGCTGGGCAACAGAACGGAGAAAGAGCCTCGTAGACCGAGCACGCTCTGCGACAAACCTGATGGCATAGCGGGATTGAGGGCTCTTGTCGGTCCACTCCATCGTCATGAAGGAGAAATCGACAGGCTGGCCGCCGAACTTGTGGAGGAGATCATCTAAGGAGCTACCAATACCGGTCGGCATTTCGTCATGCTCTTGTAAATCCGGAAGAAGCACAATCTGCTTCGTCTGTGTGTAGGTCTCAAAAGTGGCGAGCGCGGTTTGAATTGTTCGTTGCATAGGAGAGGCGAAAACCAACTCGACGTTTCCCAATTTCGCGAATCCCGCGGCAAGCTCCTTGCATTGCTTGTAGCCCATCTCAGTTAATTCCGGATCACGTAACTGAAAATTGTGAGTAACATTGTGAACAGCCTGAGCATGTCGGATGACATGAATTGTAGGAGCCATTGTGTTGCTTTTCTGGCAAGATGTAAGACAGGTTAACGCTTGGGTTGAGGAAGCTGTAAGGTGGTAATAGGTGCGAAGTAATGGAAGCAAGCTCTGTGAGTGCTGGTGACAAAGTTGACTACACCTAGTTCGGAAGTCAAATGTTATATATCTATAATCTGTCAACTGGGTCTTCAACTGTTCTAAACAATATCATTGTTTGCCTCGAATAGATCGCCTGTAAATGCGGCCTGTTCTAATGCATGCTTTGACCAATTGTCTAAGGTGCCTTAACGTCTTCTTTGTCCGTGAAGCAAGGAACTAATCGAACGTAAAGACCAAGAGAGAACTGGTAACCTCTCTGCTGATCGTGCTTAGATTCTATAGATAGTCCAAACCCTCAATCTACTCTTATTCAGCTAGGTAATGCCTTGGAGTTCAATACGCCCCTTTCTTTACTGCTTACAGTATATGAGACTTTTGATCTTAGATTTCTTAGGGAAAAAAAGGAACAGAAAGTATGTGCCAGTGTTGATAAGATGATTACAGCTGGAATATGGACGACACCTCCAGATATGGACTCGGGTTCCATAACGTTCAAAACGCTCTCACGTATCAAGTCTAGGGATTTGATAGGGATCTATAAAGTAATAAAAATCCAAGAGATACGGACAAGTTGGCATCATTTGCTGCCACCAACGGTAATAGGCTTTATATTTAGGGTGACTAGGCGTGCTACAGTGTCTTCTCGGGGTCAGTGTGTGTTAGGTTTATATTAACCCTATGTTGATTCTCCTAGAAGCCTGATCTATGTACCCACTGGGACGGGGTCTTGCCGGTTCTAGTTCAAGAGAACAAGTTCCCTTTTTGCCGTAATATATCTGGTGGCTATGTAATGGGTTACTCACTTCTAAGAGCAAGGAAAAAGAAGCAGCGCCGAGGGTAGATACACAGGTTTTACGTCGTCCTGCTTGTTGGAATGCGTATCTTTCTCTCCCGTGTGCCTCAAATCATAAGAGGCTAAGCAAAAGGCCGTAGTAACAGACAGTCACTAACATTGCATCAAGTCGCATTTCCGGGAACCTGATTATATTGTCGTGATTGTATGGCGACCGTGCTTGTCACGCTCGTGTGACGGCACCTCCGCCCCCCTATCTCCCATGGGCTCCCATAAACGCACGAATCATTCCTTCATATGGGCGGCAAATTTCGTCGTCATGGAGTTTCTTTTAAACGAGCGCCTACCTTGTGTAACTTGGGCTCCTTCTTTTTGCCCCCTGTTCTTTGTTCTGGGGTGGGTCCTATAATATCACCTTCAATATCGAACTTGCCTATGCGTTGATATACTCCCCATTCCGGAGCGTTGGCGGCTAAACGGAGACCCTCGATCTTATGAGAGGTGCCATACTGGCGCTCACGGAGCAGTGGCATCATAAAGCACTCTGCGAGGGCTATTCTTATATCTTTTTCATCCGTACCATGGTAGTCAGGATAAACCAAAGTCTTAACTGACTGACCTTGGAACTCGGGAAACAGATTATGTATGGCTTCTATGATACGCGATCTCCAGTCCACAGTGTTATTTGCGTTAGATAGGTCGAGAACGTTCTCCTGGCTCTTAAAAGCCGGATATAAATAGCCCTTCAACATTAATCTTCCGCTGTGCACTTCGCCATATTCGCCAGGGCCTGTTAACAGTATGGAAGCGTCGACAAGTTTGGGAACCGACACTAGACACTCCGTACACTCTCTGCGACGAAGAGCCCGCTCTTCTCCGTGTTCCGAAATATTAACGGATGCCCACGACCAAGTAGGCGCACGGAAGTCCTGAGGTCGCGGCTTCGGATCTCCTGCACGATACCATAGAAGGTCCTCTATGAGTGTATGCTCCCAGAGCCCTGCTAGATATCTTGACTTGCGCACTTTGCCAAACATTCGTGCAACCCCTGCGATCGCAACCAGTTTGTAGTTTGTCTCCAGGTACTGTGAGTGCACAGATGCAGTAGGCCCGGACGACACCTCTCCATAGTTCGAAGCAGTTTTCTTCAGTGAGGCCGGCCGTAGAGAGGTTCTTGTACAGCGAGTAGCCCCTCCGATCTCACTGGTTAGTTGTTCCGCGCAGCGGTAAAATATCTGCTTTCTCGTGAACATGATAGACCGGAGAGCAAGAAGCCGCTCTTGCAACACCCAACCTCGTGAGTACAATGCTTCACTCGCAATAAACCCCCCTGTGGCCCAGTACTCATCGTCGTTCTCCGTCCATTGCATATATCCAGGCCCCTCTGATGTGCTGGCCTTGACTATATGTGGGAAAAGCTGTAGCGGGTCCCTTGATGTGAACATAGAATAGGAGCAGTTCGGGGCGGAGACTGCCTCAATTTTGAACAGCCCGTTCTGATAGACTAGACCCATCATTGAACTTTCTCGTCGCCAGTCCTCTCGAGAATCTTGCATAATGCACTGGCCACATTTGTGAGCATGGAGAAGGAAGATGCGCCTTTAGGATATTGCATACCAATGAATCGATCCAGATATATGCAACGTTAAGGCGCTGTGCAATATGTACAGCATCCATGTAGAGAATTGGTAGAAGTCCTTCTCGAATTGATTTCTTGAATTCTTCTTCATTGCGAGCTGTGAGTTGCAACGGGACGTGACCACCCCAACAGTGACTCAATGTGATGTAAGGTCCGCGCAACTTCTTCTCGGCCGTCTCAATAATTTTCAATTCGATACTGCCATTGACGATGGCCGCTTGAAGAAGTCTTGTGGGGTACCATGTTCCCGAGCCGGCCTGGCAGCTTGAATGGCTTTGCTGGCATATTCTAATCTGTTCTGCGATGAAGGCGAATGATTTCTTGCTGTTCGTGCTTCTCCCGAGACTGGGCCTATCGAGAACACCGGTCTCGTGTATATCAGCATATTCAAACAAACAACGTCATCGTATGGATATGTGTTGTCGGGTTCTCAACGCTCCAAGTCCATGTACGCCGAGAAGCATTGGACGTGAAACAATTGGGCATCACGGCTAACAGTGGTCTGAAAATCAGGATACGACGCCGAGAAGCTATCTAATGCAAGCTCTTTGTCTCCGGATGCGACGTTGAAACTGTGCATTATCTTCAAGCACCACCAACATCCTTGTTGCACACCGGCGACGATCTCGGAAGGGTTCCGATGAAGATAGGGATTGAGCTGTATAGTAGTCGACCCTAATGCATGACATTGAAAGGCCGCTTGACATCTGCTGCACCCTGAAGGTTCCATTGACATTATTGTCCGTTGCGGGGCAAGAGTAGTGGAGGGGCGTTGGGATACAATTAGGGAATTAGAGAAAATAGTGGCCAGGGAAGTGCAGTGAGGAGAAATACAAATGCCAAGGAAAGCCTCTTGTATCAGCAAATCGAAAACCAACGATTACTAGACGAACATCCTGTCGTATGGCATGAAAGAGCCGTAATATCACCTATCCGGTAGTTATAGAAGTAGAAGACAGATCTACTAAGCTCAAAGAACAGCAATCAAAACCCATACAATTAAATCACTACAATATATGGTTACTAACGCGCTGTGAATGATGGTGTCATCCGTTCCGTTGTACAGACATAAATATAATCCTTGAGATGCTGGCATGTTAGAATTTCCTGAGAGGATCTACCTGAGCATTACAAACTCCAAGCTATGGCGTGGAAGAACCGGCCTCCTCAGGGCCTAAAAATAGAAAGTTTCACAGTTCCAACTATTGGCAGTTCTAGCATTGGCTATTGTCATTGCACAAGAAGCAGTTCTACTGTACTAGTAGAATTTGCGCTTGCTGGCTTATACGTCGGGCCTTTAACCCGTGCAGACGAGGTCCGCCCACCAGGGGTTATTCCGTGAGTTTCCGTGACAGTAATGCGTATAACATGATTTTGGTCTAGGAAGCCAGCGTGGCATCATTTTTGCATCCGAAAGAAAAAGGAAAAGATGAAGTTATAACCGAAAGAACCGTCGAACCCTAACTTATTGGATACCGTGAGCGTTGAGCCTGCACACACTAAGGTTTCTTTGTGCCACCGCACCATGAAGCTGGAGATGTACGGCTAATCTGTGCTCCGGGTTTGCATACGGAGTATGGCCGATTTTTCCTTTGACTATGCCGCGGCTGGCGCTACAGCCTTTTCTTCCGATATACCGGAGAAACCGTCGTCGACTCATTCATTCCATGCTAACAAAGTCTTGCATTTGCATTTTCGTGCCTCCAAACTCGCATCGGGTTACGTTACCTCCGGGCTCATTTCAGGTTTTTGGAGGTGGCATGGACAGCGAAAATAAGCGCCTCGTCCAAGCTCGTAAGGAAGAAAGACCGAGGAAAGAACATCGTCCTGCGGGTCAGAGATAATGCGGAAGACTCAATTTTCGGGTTCCAGAACCTTCGGTCGGAGGGGTTTCTGTCCCAAGCCTTGGTCTGCGTGCAAATATTTCTCATCGCTTCAGAAGCTGAACGGGAAAATTAAGTAAGAGAAGAACAAAGATTGGGGCAATGAGAGCGCACATGCTGCATATGTACTCCAAAATGCCCCTGGATCCCTGGATGCATGAGAGGGCTAAATACGAAACAAGTTGTAACATGTTCCTACTGCGGTATTGTTCTGGAATAGCTCAGGGAAGCAACCCTGCCAATGCTCGGAACTTTTCAGGGTATTCGTCGCTTGTTTCATGTTTCATGAGGTTGGCACATCGGCGCTTCTTATTATAGCATGGAAGCGACAACGACGGACTAGGAATCTGGTACCGACGGAGGCCGGGCCGAGCCGGGCCGTCCTCGAAGCTGAGCGCCTGAGCGCACAGCTGACAGCTGGCGAGCAGAGAATCGGTATATCTTGGTACCCTTCACGTGTCAACACGTGTACGCGGGAGTACACGGGTAGATCGCGCACTTTGACTGCCTGCCGGGACAACCCTTGGCCCGCGCGCCGTAAATACCTACTGTACCTGGGTACTTACCTTAGGTGGGTATACGCGCTGGCATATGTTCCTGCGGGACTGGGTACTGTACGTATAGGTAGGTGCTGCCTGCTGCGGCGCACAGACTCTCAATCGTATTCCATCAAGATAAGAAGAGAACTCACCTTGGACTTCTTCTCTTGTTCTCTTTCTTGCGAGCTCCAGGGCTCCGCATTCTGAAAGCGTCTGCCCCAGATAGGCAAGAATATCCGTTTCGCACCGTAAGTCCAGACAGTTCCTCGCGCTGAATCTTGTTACGCGCAATGTGACGAGAATCTCGGCCTTGCACACCGAAGGCTCTCGGGATAGCTTCTCCAGTACTTCCTCCGCCAGGGCAATCAGCCGCCATGTCATCAAGCTGGCGTTATTTGTCGCGGGTCTATATTGCAAAGAGATCGAATCCTGCCAGTTGGCACAGGGACCAGGCATCTCAGGAGGCGATCATGTAGCGAATCTCCTGCTTGAAATTGTTGGCTTTCTCGTAAAGAAGAGCACGGTCGCGATGAGCCCGCGCTTTCGAGAGAGTGTCACGAAATTTGCGCAACACGTATCGTATCGCCTCAGAGGCTCACAGATCCTGCGCCCTTACGTGGAGACGCAGCTGCTGCCAAGACATTGCATGGAGGGCCAACAATGGTCAGACATTGGCGTGGTAGCCAACCACGCCAACGAAACATGCTGTCCGGAGAGAGCCCGCGGTTGCTGCTGTGCGATATGATCTTGCAGGAAACGTTCGACGTTTTTCTTACAGCACGCATAACGGATTCTAGCGCCATGAAGCTCTGGACAAATTTGCCCGCAAATCAATTTATTGAGGGCATGCGACAAGTCGCTTCACTTTGCGTGTTTCGACTCGTTATTACAGCTCATCTTCATGCTATTGGCTTAATAGGCTATTAAGCTACATGAGGCATATCATAATCTCACTCTAACCAATCATTGAGAATAATTAAGGTAGTATGATGAATATGGCACACAAGACATGTTTCGAGGCCTCATGAACTCAATGCCATCGTGGACTGTCGCAAAGACAACGAACAACACATCATTACGGCCTCATTAGCTTCGTCTAGCATGAAGACATTGAGAAGAGAAGCAACGTGTAAGCTAGGGGAGTGGTGTATACGGTCTAAAGCAGCCGTCGAGGGATACCGTACAGGCGACAACTCACCATTACATCGTCACATTGAGCATCACCACACTGGAAGGCAATCACACTCGATTTTTTGACGTGTTTGCTAATAATTTAGTGAAGAAACAAGGGGGGCTACTCATTACAGAGCTTGGAAGATGTTACCAGATAGAGAGCAAGACTACCTCAACACCAGCAGCTTCACTTTGGCAATGGGCCCGATGAGAGACACGGTAGAGCCAGGACAGAAGCCAGGACAAAGGACGGTCGGGCCTTGGGTGGGAATGGTAATGATAGTTAAGCGAGGAGGGGCCGACAGGACGTTGGGCTCATGGCGATGTGCGGAATATGATCGGCCGGCAAGTTCCCACGCAGTATGCGTGCCCAGGTGTGTGGATCACCAGGGGAAGGAATCAGTTCGCTGGGTCCGGAGCGCCAGGTTCGTGGGCTTCGCTGGCTTCGTTGGCTCAACCAGCGATGCGTTCATCCCATGACGGGCCTCCTCTCCTCTCCCCCCCTCCCACCCATCCCTCCCTCCCTGCCTCCCCAACACAGACAGGTCCCTCCTCCCCGTTTTAGTGTTCAGGTGGTCAGCGCCTCTTTAAGTTCGACACCTTGATTTCGGGGGATAGTAAGGCCTGACACCTGGCTGGTCGGGCGCCATTTGGGGAGTCGGTCGTGAGTCGACGTCCGAGTTCCACCTCTCCCATTTATTAAGGCACAGGGATAGCGCCTATGTCGAGGGCGAGCGAGGACTGGGGGAACGTGGCAGTCTTATATGGCAGAACTGGGATGCGGCGGCAATCTCGCGCGTGTTTCGTGTCCATGTCGCGTGCGCGAGCTGCAGCGTCGGCACATCTCCCCAGCAGACGCCAGCCACTCGTTTTGGGGCGCTGCGGCTGCGATTGGCCGCGGCCGACAGCAGGTCGCAGCACCCCGGCCGCCACCCCGCTCGTACCTCTGTACCCCGTCAGCGCCCCGCTTTCGGGAGCGTAGCAGCGTGGTCTGGCGTGGTGGTCTGTGGTGGTGACCCCAGCCCAGACCAACGCCGTCGCTGCTGACTCCCCTCCCCAAGTCTCCCTCCGCTCCGGTCGCATCGCCCTGACTGGCTGGCAGCTCGACCGCAGTGAGACGGGTGCAGCCCGCCCGCATGCCCAGCCTGCAAGCGGCCGTCGATCTGGCCATTCATCGCGCACATCACGGTCACCTCGAGTCTGTCGCGTCCGTCGAACTGCGCTTCTCTGCGCTTCTCTGTCCTATCCACTTGCATGGCTCCCTGCAGATTCCACCACAGCCAGTCCCGACCATGACTCATTCGCCAACCATCTTCGACCTGTCCGCCAATTCTGAGGACGAGCGACGATTGAGAGTGCGAGGCTTCGCGCAAGGGGAGCGGCGGGCCAAGGGGTACCTGTGAATGGGTATAACATGGACTCCGGCCGTGGACAGGCCCTGTCGGGCATCGACCGCTTCTCTCTCTTTCGAAATATCAGGCGTTGAGCGTTGAGTCAATCCGGGGTTGACAACTCATCGCCAGGCCAGTCGATGATTCGGACAATCGCACTCTTGCCCTGACACGTCTCTGCCCTTCTACAGGCCCCGTGCTGGAACGCATCACAGGGCATGAGCAGGAGCATGGCATGAACTGCGAATAGCCTCATCCCAGCTAAGCGCCGGCGGCCGACCTGCACCGTAGCTCTTTGTTTATTTATTTATATCCCCGTTCTACACAGACCTCTGTACCTGTCGTGCATCTCCCGCTACCGACAGAATCAATCTTGTTCTGCAACGCTGCGATAGTCGCATATCCTGCCTCAACACCCCTCTCACGCCCCCGATATTCACATATCACAACGACATGCGACAGCTATGGCAGCGGGACCGCAATTATTCTACTGCCTCTGGCAGGACAGTCGAATCCGTGAGACTCTGTTCGAAGAACTATCAAAGGAGGACATTTGCAATGTGCGACTGGCCAGCTCGGCCTGTTGCAACCTGGTCACTAAGCGACTATTCCTACGAACCCACCTGACCTTCACGGCCAGCAGTTTCACCCGACAATCCAAGATACAGGCCCTTTCAAGGATAGGTCACTATATCGAGCATTTAACTTTTTATTTTCCACACTCAAATGCCACCTTCTTACCGCCCCTCATCCATCCCCAGAGCGGTCGTGAGATCAGCTTCCTATACACGCCCCACACGTCGATGGGGTCCGTGTTAGAGAGACCCAAGTTCGCCAACGAGGGTCTGGGTGAGATATTGACCTCGCAATATCCGCCCTTGTTTCACGCGGCATCGAATGTGCCTTCATTTATCAATGCGATGAAACACCTGATTAATATCAGGCATCTCACGATCAAAACGCCGGGCCAAGATCCCCAGGAACGTTACCGGCGAGACATTGTAGACTATGCTCTCATCAGTCTTCGCGTAGCTCTCGAGCGGGCCCCCATGAAGAAGCTCAACAAGCTTTCTTTATCCGTGCACCCCTCTGCATTCCTTTATTTGCGACCCGTACAAGGCTTCGGCTGCTTGCCATCCGCTGGTCGACGATGGAAGCAGATCCGCAAGATGCACATTAATGTAGACTCATGGGACTTTTACGGCCCGTCCCCAGGTCTTGACCATCTAAAGATCATCCAGGACTTCCTGCACAATTACTCGACGAGCCTGGAGAAATTAAGCTTCACTTGGTACGGTCGCAAAGGCCCCTGCCCAATCGCGCTTGCGGCCGACCCCCTCTTCGCGCCACCGCGGAATTCACTGAAGCTTTTCCGTGAGGTCACCTCGCCCATGTCGCCTCTGCCGCCGGTGCCGCCGAGAAAACCAGTAGTTTTCCGCAAGTTGCGTTACCTGGCCGTACGGAACGCAACTATGAATGCGGTGCAAGTGGCCGACCTAGTCGCATCACACCAGCATTGTGTGCGCGAGTTCGATTTTGAAAATTCTGTACTGATCAGTGACGGAAACTGGGATGATGCGCTTGCGCCATTGATGAACAGCAATTCGCATAGTGGCTATTGGACCCGTCACTCCGTAGCTACTGTTACTGAACTCACCAGTGCTCATTATAACAGGACACCCCTGGATCTGTGTGGGCCGGAGCCTTCAGCGGCCGTTGCGGCTGTAGCGCGAAACCTGTATAATACTGATTTCGAGGGAGCGGAGGAGGAAGTTGAGTACGAGGAGCATTCAGACGGGTTCGATGTCGAGCTCGGCTCCGATGTTGAGGCCGCGCGACAGGCAAGCCTCGAATCCGCTAACAAGACCAAGAAGCGGACAGTTACCAAGCGGCGGCGCAAGCGCAAGCCTGGACACGAGCGTCGCGAAGATAAAGAGGAGGAAAGGCACTACCAGCAGGGACGTCAACAGCGAGGGCGCCATCGCCAACGATCCCACGGTTCCCTCGAGGAACCCCATGAGGTGCGCCGTCTTCATTTCCCATGGCTGAAACGATCGAAGGATTGCGTGGATGAGCACCCGGCACTGATCCATCCTACCCCCCACGAACAACAGCGTTCAAACAAACCGCTCAACCACCCCCCCGAGCCTCCCCAGTTAACCCTTCCGCACCAGCCCTCCTACGGTGGCCTTTTCGGCGAGGTGGATAGTGTGTACTCCACTGACTCGCGTCGCCTGTTTGGCGAAGTTACGCCCCTCTCACGTTCTAGGTCTGGATCCGAACCGGATCTCTCGCACTCACCGAGCGACGACGCCGACTCAGGCGACGACTACTTCCGGCCTCAAACGCCGGCCACGCCCGAGATGAAAATCTCGGCACCTATTCTCAACACGTCGCCTAACATGCCGACGTTGCTGCAGCCCACAGTGTATGACCCAACAGCCGAACTATGTTCCGAGATCACGGCCGTCCAGCGTGATCTCGAAACCGAGGAAAAGCATCGACTCGTTGCCGAGGACGAGGAAATGCAAACCAGCGCGTTGCGGCGGGCGAAGGAGCTCGTGCTTACCCGCCTAGGCAAGGAGTTCGGTACCAACACCGGCGCTGGCTTTGGCGGCAGGATAAGTCCCAGGAAGGAAAGCTTCGGTGCGTCAACGTTCCTTAACGGCTCCCGCTTCAGAGAAGGGTTATTCGGAAAGAACAACGGCTACATGCCAAATGTCCACCCTGCCACTATACCGGACCACAGGAGTATGGACGTACCAATTTTATTTAGTCGGGTATGAATCATGGGTGATGGTGACATAAAACGGGGATTAAAATTTTGACGACTTGTAATGACGACTTACGACTAACGATTAAAACGCCTTTCCCTTTGTCTGTCAGATTGATGCCTGGCGTCCTGGACCTAGTTTCATTTGTGTCGCATTGTCATGTAAGGAGAGGGGGCTTACACGGAACCCACGGGTGGGAGGGGGCGCAATTGATACCCTTCTTTCGGTTCGCAATCACGAATGCCCTAATGCCCCCTTGGTTGTACTAGCATCGTCATGTAGGAAGATTCGGTGGCAACGGGAGAAACGGCCGGGCGACCAATCCTCTGCGCGATGTGGCCGACGACCTGCGTACGGATAAGAAGCCTCCCGAGATTACAGCAACTAAGTAAAGTACCTTAGTGTTACCACAGCATATAGTCAGTCGTGTGCAAATTTACCGCAACTGGTACTGGAATCCAGCTGGAGGTGTCAGTGTTGTAGACTAAGTGCTTTGGTCTCTGGTCGTGAGAGTGCCCTCTCTACCCACACTGCCTATATGCGCAAAATGGAAGGCCTACATGTGGAGGTTATCGTAGCTCCCTAGGTACGTATACCGACCTTATAATCGCATCTGGAACCCACGATATTAGATTGGTCAATCCGGAGATGAGGACAGCCCCACCAGTGGCTAGCGTTTCGGTGATCTAGACCCACCAGTTGCTGAGACTTACAGTATCTGACTCCAAGGACTCGGGACTGATTCACAGATTCACAAGTTGGTATTTCCGGGGTCGGAGAAGAGAACTAGTGGGTCGGTTGATTTAACAACCGCGAATAGGTAGCTTGCGTACACTATAGAACCTAGTGACTAAGACAAAAAGGAAGAGAGGGCTGCGATTTTTCTTTTCTCATTGGGAAGGGTGTTTCATTCCGGAAGTGGACAGCGATCGAGAACAAGCGCTCCCGACGTGGGCTTGGCGCGCCGGCAAGCTTTCGAGCCGAGAACTAGTGTAGCCGCTTGGGGGTATATGACTTACATCATATTAGGTACCATCCGGAACGGACGACCACCACGCAGGCCACGTTCAGCCTTCGAATCTAACCTACCGTAGCATCGTTTGCTTTACTAGTGACGCCGGGAGGGAATGTGAAAAAGGATGTCGGGCTGATATCCTTATAGGTTGCTTTCCCTTTGCCTCATTAGTGTTCGTCTCGACACACGAGCTACCCGGGATGAATGAATGAGTTGCGGTTCGATTGACGAAATCTGACTTGGGACGGAGGATTCAGCAAGGTCAGCACTATGGGCTCCTTCAACACCTTCACCTCAGCGCTGGGGGCGAGCCTGATGCTGTATGTCTCATACAAACTCCTGGACACAACACGGCTATACACGCGACCGTCAGGCCTTCACCGGTACCTGTATACCAACGCCTCAGGCCGGCACGCCTGGGCGCTCATCACAGGATCGAGCAACGGGATTGGGAAGTGCTTAGCCTTCGAGCTCGCCGGCCACGGGTTCAACATTGTCATACACGGCCGAAACGCCGACAAACTCGAGGGTGTGCGGAACGAGCTGCGGGCCGTCTATCCCGGCGTCGAGGTCCGGGTTGTAGTAGCGGACGCGTCGCAGTGCCATCGGCGCGGGGCCGTGGATTTCGAGCGCATCAGGGAACAGCTCGCGGATCTGCATCTCACAGTGCTGATCAACTGCGCGGGAGCCGGCCCGAAGCCCGCGTTCGGCGCGCTCGAGACGTATGAGAGGGACGATATACTGGAGAACTTGCACCTGAACGCCGCGTTCCCGACGCTGCTCACGGCCACCCTGATGCCGGTGCTAAGAGGGAAGTACAGACGTAAGACCGCCGAGTCTACCAGCAGCAGCAGCAGCAGCAGCGGAAACGCGACGGAATCCTCCTCCACGAGATCGAGGCGGCTGCCCCGACGGCCCGCGCTCATCATCAACATAGGCTCCGTCACGGACGACGGGTTCCCGCTGGTGTCGTTCTACTCCGCGGGAAAAGCGGCCACGCACGCGCTGCATAAGGCGCTCGCGAGGGAGGCGGCTCTCGACGGCTGGGATGAGGAGGTCGAGATCATCTCGCATCGCGTCGGCGCCGTGACGGGCGTTTCCCACACGGAGGCGCCGGCGACGCTGTTCCGGCCCGCGGCGCGGACGATCGCGAGGGCCGTGCTCGCGCGGACGGGGTGCGGGCGGAATATCGTCGTGCCGTATTGGCCGCACGCGCTGCAGCAGGGGCTCTTGGCCCTGCTGCCGGCGTGGATATTAGATCGCATCATTAACACGGCGATGAGAGAGGAGAGGAGGGTGCAGGATGAAGAGGCGAGGAAGGGACCGTAGAATTACAGTGTTGGTTCACGTTGAAGGGGGAGAGGAGTCGGCTGAATGGGGGGGATCCAGGTATATACCTAGGTCGGATCTTCGAAATGTACATAATTGCCGCCCTTGCAGATAGACTAACTCGATGTTATGCGTTTTGTAGGTATCTGTATTGCAGCCATCTGGGCAGGTCGAATCACATGCATCCCACGCTTAGGCCTTTTCCCTAGGTAATCATAGGAGAATGAAGGACCTGGCCGGGTCGGTACCTTGATACTATCTACATCGGCAAGTTATCGGGGTGTTTTAACCCTAAAATCCTGTTCCCTCGGAGCCAATTTGCTACACGATCGAGATACGATACCGTTCGATAGGCACATACCCAAGAGAAATCTCAGTTCTACAAAGTACTACTACTTACACGATTGTCTAGGCTATCTCCAAAAAAAAAAGTTGGCAACAAACTCAAAGATTAGACAGTCGTATGTCCGAGTCGAGCTTGTCGCCAGGTTATGGCTCACATCGACGGATGTCCCATAGACCTTTGTGTCTTTCTTACGTGGCTGCTCGTCTTTATACTGTCCTATAAATATAGACAACCCCTCGGTCCTAGACTCGCCTATCTTCCTGCCTCCTTAGCGGGCTTTGGTTTTTTTTAGTGGTCGAAAGTCGTAACAAGAAGAGGATCGATGATGATAGGTACTGATGCTAATGGCCAATATAGAATGATGATGACCACGATCATTTCTTTTGGCTAGGCCGAGCTGAGATCCTCCGAATCCGCTATTTGAGCCTTTGAAAACACTTCTGGTAGCGAGACCCGCGGCACAGTATGCCGAAAAGCAATGGAATGAGCTAGGGAAAGACAAGTTACGCGAGACGCATCGCTTTGAAGGAATTTGCTGTATACAAAGCGGCTGTAAGGGAAGAACCAATCCGGGACCAGTGGTCCTTTGCCATCATTGCTTGCCAACAGATACTCGAGTCTCGGAAGCCAAACCCGCCAGTGGTGCTGAGATTCTCTAACATCTAATACCAAAGCCCTGAGATGCTTCTTTCGCCATCTTCATTTTCCGATAAGAGTATGCATACCATTGCTCGGGGTTCCTATTTGCACTTAAGCCTTTAGCTCAGCTCAGGCATGTCTAGGTAGTTTACGGCGTATTTAATCAAGACCAATACTGTAACGGGAAACATGTTGCGCAGTGTCTGCCACTAAGATACTAAATCCATGCTGCGCTGAAAGCTGTGGTGAGACAAGATTCGCGATCTGTCAGATTTTGCGCTTGGGTGTAGAGCTTGCCAATGGCTGTGACAGGCGCTCTCAAACGTGTGTGTATTGTAGCATTAGATCTACATTAATCCCTCATACAAAGTAGGTGTGTATTTAATGGTTCCACCA